>NQII01002074.1:0-122809 GCA_002778355.1 Clitarchus hookeri
GAGTCCATGCCACATCGTCTTGCGGCACTTCTGCGTGCTCGCAGGGGCCCTACACGATATTAGGCAGGTGTACCAATTTTTTTGGATCTTCAGTGTATTATTCTTAATCGCACATCGTAAAGTTTGTTCAAAAAAGCGATACTGTTTAAATTCTACACCTCACTTCGTGCAGAAAGTAGGCAGGAGCCTTAATATTCACCACACAATAGTGTTTGTCAATGTACACACTTCCTTATTTTTCATTAGGAATTACCCCCTCCCCCCGTCTTAGTTCGGTATATGAATTCTGGTCAACGTTGTATACATTGTCGTAGNTTCATTAGGAATTACCCCCTCCCCCCGTCTTAGTTCGGTATATGAATTCTGGTCAACGTTGTATACATTGTCGTAGAATTACATTTATTATTAAAAGTTTTACCACAGCAACACAAACACCATCTTTCATGTAGTATAATTGAAGAAGTAATATGCATAGACTTTTCCGCAATTGAATTCAGAACTTCATTGCCTTGCTTCATCTTCAAGCACACAAGACCTCATACTGCCAGACACCTGCCAACCTGACTGCTGCCGAGACCAACTCCACCTAAGACCATCTCCGCCCAACAAAGACCATTTCCACCTAAGAGCATCTTCTCCTTAGATGGACCCCATGAAAGACTGGCTCCACTCAAGATTAAACACAAAAACTGACTTCATTCAAGACTGACTCCGCCCATGACTGAAAACTACCAAACGGATTCCTTCCAATAGGCTCTAAAAAACTAAATCTTAAGAGCCGATTAAACATCTACAATTCACTCTGATTCCTGCCAAACGGACTCCATCCAAGAATGGCTGTTACCAAAGTGATTCATGCCAAACATTCTCCTGNCAATCTTAAGAGCCGATTAAACATCTACACTTCACTCTGATTCCTGCCAAACGGACTCCATCCAAGAATGGCTGTTACCAAAGTGATTCATGCCAAACATTCTCTTGCCTAGACTGTCTCCTTAAACGACTTACAACCTTAAAGACTGTATAACATCTAAGCTTTTATCGGAGGAATGGCGGTGCCTGAGTGTGTATATACACACATTAACAGACGGTGTTCATACTGCATTGCAGTCAGCGGTGATCATATCCCATACTGACATTTCCATTTTTAGTGTCTGCTGCGTGTCACATAGACGTTAATTTCTCCCATTCTGCTGGGCACAGAACACACTTTGAGAAAGGATATTTGCCTCTTTGGATTCATTACATTGGTCATTGTTGTTCATCTTTCCCCACTTTTACATTTCGACGATGTTGTGGTACGGTTTTACCGATGTTGCTGTGTGACTTTACGTGATAAAACCGGTCCCATTCTTAATTTACGCACACTAGTGTATTATTAACACTATCAAATGCTTATCACATTTCCTTACGCAATTAATACAATTTCTACATTCCTAAAACATTGGCTGTAATACGACAATAATATATATATTACAGCTGAATAAATTATAAACTCCATATAAACTCCATGCCCATAGTACAGTTACCTTCTCCATTTATCACCTATATGCTATTCACAGTTAGTTTGACGCATTCTGCATCCCTATATTTTATTCGTCAGAACACACGCTCTGGCGAAGCTCGCAGCCGGACGACCGCAATAAGGATTAAGGGTTTTGTGGACGCGCCGGCAGAGTGATGCCAAGAGCCTCGCAGCTGCAAAGGCATGCTACCAAAGGTTTCTGCACGTGCAAGAACGGAAATAATGAAACGAACAAACGTAAACAATATCAAAGGGTATGATGCGACAATGACCAATAAAAGTGCAATGGAACACTAATGAAATACTGAATAGCAACAACAAACATATATATGTGGTTTATTATCGTTATAACGACGTAGTCTTATGGTATAGTTTCATGAACAAAACGGTAATCTTCAATAATAAACAAAAAAAAAACATTGTTAAAAGCCGCCCAAATCTCTCATCAAATAAACTTGAATGGAAATTTAGGATTTATGTTCGTTGTAACTCTGTTACCTTATATAAGTGTGTAATTTAAACTGTATGTAGTTTTCAATGTCACATCGTGTCCTCTGATATTATTTCCTTTCATTCACTCTTGCAGTTTGTCATTGTGGTTGTTGTTCACCAATTTTCTTGTGTCAAGTTTGTCCCATACAGTCTAAATCTTAATCACTGAGAACTTCACTATTTCAATCAGCTAACAGTTCTTGACTGATTCAATAGTTACTTCAGTGAATTTAACTGCTAACTTAGTGAAAAAATGCCTGTTTTCCTTTACTTATTGATTTACTTACATTTTCTGCTAATTCATAAACACATTTTTCACTGTTTTTCAGTATTTTGACTGATGAATCAGTTNATAAACACATTTTTCACTGTTTTTCAGTATTTTGACTGATGAATCAGTTAAATAACATTTACAGAATTTCAGTTAAAGAACGTGTATCAAAATAAATAACACCGCATAAACTATTAAAATCAATACAATCAATTTCTTGAATGTGNCAGTTAAAGAACGTGTATCAAAATAAATAACACCGCATAAACTATTAAAATCAATACAATCAATTTCTTGAATGTGAATTTCGTAACACCATTTTTCGAGGTAACATGAACATACAGTCTTTCATTCCGCTTTTGCGTCTTTCATTTCGTTTTTACGTATTCATCTCGGCACTCGTTTTGAAGATTTGAAATGCATTTAATGTGGACAATTCAGTGCAGTCATACATACTATGTGTTTCAACAATCCTAATGTTACTAATTGTTCTAAAAACGTAAAGAAAGGGTATACAATTTAAAACTACACACTTTATTTGAATGTTATAACATACATTTTCCCCTTCGCGTCGGAGTTGACTTCGTAGCTCGCATGATAAGGTAATGCTCTGATCAAGCGATATTGAGATAGCGTAGGTTAATTCCCAAGCACCCGCGAAAATTTTAGTTTTTTTAAATAAAGGTAAATTGTGCAATATAAATAGTAACTATGAGATATATTTTTATTTTTAGTAATTTTTTTTGGGCTAAATTCAATAATAAAATGTTATTCAATTTGTTACACGTTGTGTGCCGTCACTCATTCAATCAGTGAAATTGTTTCACTGAAACAAACAGTGGTTTTTCACTGATTCTAATTTTCACTTATTATAGTCGTTGAATTTTACTGCGAATCAGTGGTTTTCCACTGATTCCNGTTTTTCACTGATTCTAATTTTCACTTATTATAGTCGTTGAATTTTACTGCGAATCAGTGGTTTTCCACTGATTCCAATTAAGAATGTATTGCTCGTTTGATCTTGTTCTATTGACTGCTATGTTCGTGTATAGTTCCTAGCTATATGATGTTGTTTATTATCTGTGTTTTATCTGAATAGCAGTTTTTTCTTAGACTTAATTTGGCATTGTATACATCCAATATAAAAGCTCAATGAACTCCGCAACAGTACTGCCATTAAAATTTAAATATAATATCTGGGAAAAACTACCAAAATTAAGGTTTTAAAAATTGTTTCAATTCCAAGTAGCATCAAATTTTCATAGAAACACCCACAAACAATCTTTTATAATGAGCAACTGTGTGTAATATATATATACATAAATATATACACACACACATATATATGTATAACCTCATAGACTGCAAGTATTATTACCCTTGCGCTATGTATTACCTTAGGAAAATGTATCTTCTTTGCTTTAAGTGAATTGCACATTAAGTTAATACAAAATTTATTTTAGTCATATTCTTTTCATCCTTAACAGCACAAAGTTACCATATGTTGAACGCAATAAATTCGACAATAGCTCATGTTTCTAATCTCAAGTAGCAGTAGATTTCTCCTTAACTACGTAGTTGTTGCTNGCAATAAATTCGACAATAGCTCATGTTTCTAATCTCAAGTAGCAGTAGATTTCTCCTTAACTACGTAGTTGTTGCTAACAGTCCGGTCGATGGACTGTAATCAGGTCTACCACTGTCTAACCTGCGAAGTCATCCATCGGACCGTCTACCTAAAGAAGTCATCCATTGGGTTGCCTTTTTTTTTTNGTTTTTCACTGATTCTAATTTTCACTTATTATAGTCGTTGAATTTTACTGCGAATCAGTGGTTTTCCACTGATTCGAATTAAGAATGTATTGCTCGTTTGATCTTGTTCTATTGACTGCTATGTTCGTGTATAGTTCCTAGCTATATGATGTTGTTTATTATCTGTGTTTTATCTGAATAGCAGTTTTTTCTTAGACTTAATTTGGCATTGTATACAACCAATATAAAAGCTCAATGAACTCCGCAACAGTACTGCCATTAAAATTTAAATATAATATCTGGGAAAAACTACCAAAATTCAGGTTTTAAAAATTGTTTCAATTCCAAGTAGCATCAAATTTTCATAGAAATACCCACAAACAATCTTTTATAATGAGCAACTGTGCGTAATATATATATACATAAATATATACACACACACACATATATATATATGTATAACCTCATAGACTGCAAGTATTATTACCCAGAATTGCGCTATGTATTACCTTAGGAAAATGTATCTTCTTTGCTTTAAGTGAATTGCACATTAAGTTAATACAAAATTTATTTTAGTCATATTCTTTTCATCCTTAACAGCACAAAGTTACCATATGTTGAAAGCAATAAATTCGACAATAGCTCATGTTTCTAATCTCAAGTAGCAGTAGATTTCTCCTTAACTACGTAGTTGTTGCTAACAGTCCGGTCGATGGACTGTAATCAGGTCTACCACTGTCTAACCTGCGAAGTCATCCATCGGACCGTCTACCTAAAGAAGTCATCCATTGGGTTGCCTTTTTTTTTTACAGTGAGTGAGTTAGTGAAGAGATTTTGGCAGCTCTTAACATCGAGGTCTTAAGGACCTATGAAGTTGAAGTTAGATGAATATGGACCAGCGCCGGAATGAAAGGAAGGAGAAAATGGGAGATCCACGAGAAAACCCTCCGACCAACGGCAACGTCCGGCACGATTCCCACATGCGAAAATCCGTGAGTGACCCCGCTGGGAATGGAACCCAGATCGCCTAGGGGGTAGGTGAGCAGTGTAACCACTACACCACCGCGGCCCGTATTATTTTTTACAGCCGTCCATATTTCAGAGTCACAGACATATTTTACTTTGTTGCTGCAGTGACCTCGCGACGTACTTCTCACAACCCAATTAGCAAAAGACATTTGGCCCACTTGTGCAAAACTTCTTGTACACACGAAGCCCACATATGGTTTCCACAATCAGCTAACGTCTGTATTGCACCCGCAGATGCACGGGACCCACATGATGACTCTCTACTGTTATGTTCAGTTGGCCACATCTAGACCGCTGCTCAGATAACTTCCACGTAGAAAAAAAAAATATGCCCATAAGCGGCCCGATTCCTCGCAGCCAACTGAACACCAAGCATTCTGGCACCGTGGGTAATAAGTGGCAGCAGTGGCCTACTGGCCAATTGCTTCTGACCTGCTGTAAGTTAACCAATTTTCCTCAGCCTACTGTTGGCAAGCCACTTGTGGCCAAGATATTGACCACTTGTAACCCAGTTATTTGTCACTTGGAACCCACCTATTGACCCACTTAAAAATAGGTTGCCATGCACTTTCAAAATTAAAAAATCGTTCTGTTTCACCAAAATAAATATTAACTTATTTTCAACTTTCATATTTATGTTATATTTATTATTTCTTCACAATTAGCAAATTTATTTGTAAGAACATATTAACTCACAACCTTTTGAGTTCACAGCGCACATGCTACAAACNTTCACAATTAGCAAATTTATTTGTAAGAACATATTAACTCACAACCTTTTGAGTTCACAGCGCACATGCTACAAACAACTATACTATGTATTCATGTAGAAACTTGGAAATGAGTCTAAATATTTTTCACACACAAATGTTGCATTATTAACATTGTTATAGGCACAATTCAGGTTAAAATTACTAATAATTACTCGGATTTGTGTGTCTCGTTAAAAAATACTAGTATTTTAGTATCGGGCTACTTTCACTTCACCTATGCATGGAATATAATAATGATGCGAATTCACATATTGTAACGTTCTTGTAATCAGGCTTTGCTAGCATGATCGCTTTTGCGAATATATCGCTGGGAATAGGGACACAAGAAGTCCACACTTAAATTAATACAGAAGGAATCTTCTCCAACGGGTTGGAAGNTTCACAATTAGCAAATTTATTTGTAAGAACATATTAACTCACAACCTTTTGAGTTCACAGCGCACATGCTACAAAACAACTATACTATGTATTCATGTAGAAACTTGGAAATGAGTCTAAATATTTTTCACACACAAATGTTGCATTATTAACATTGTTATAGGCACAATTAAGGTTAAAATTACTAATAATTACTCGGATTTGTGTGTCTCGTTAAAAAAATACTAGTATTTTAGTATCGGGCTACTTTCAGGTGGTATTTAAATGCAAAATAAAGATTTTTTTTCAACGGTTTGCTTTGCAGGTTTCCAGTCTGTAAATAATTTTTTTTACGTTTACTAGTGATATCACATGATAATTTTACTTCACCTATGCATGAAATATAATAATGATGCGAATTCACATATTGTAACGTTCTTGTAATCAAGCTTTGCTAGCATGATCGCTTTTGCGAACATATCGCTGGGAATAGGGACACAAGAAGTCCACACTTAAATTAATACAGAAGGAATCTTCTCCAACGGGTTGGAAGNATATCGCTGGGAATAGGGACACAAGAAGTCCACACTTAAATTAATACAGAAGGAATCTTCTCCAACGGGTTGGAAGGCGTTGCCGTTTGTAAGTCAACGTGCAACCGATATTAAGGCAGGAAGCGTGGCGGACGGCGTCTTTGTCACCGAGATACTGCACCATGAAGACGTCAGGAGATAGGGTGTGCCGACAGCCGTAATACCTCTACAGACATGAGCCTTCGGAACCATGATTAAGGCGAAGATTTTCCATATATACATCTTCAATATGAATTATGCGCCATGGCTCATTGATGTATGAAAATAATAGTAATAAAACTTTAACGTTTTATTATATCTCTAAGCTCCCTTCGCAAGTGGGAATCATGCCGGACGATCCCGCCGGTTGGCGGATTTTCTCGGGGATCTCCCGTTTACCCCGCCCCTTCATTCCGGCGCTACTCCATACACACATCGTTTCACCCTCATCGACTCTCAAGACCTCGATATTAAGAGTTGCCCAAATCTATTTACTCACTTTCTAAGGTCTCCCGATTTAACTAATATTTATCGTAACGAGTTGAAATTATTATTTAAATAATACAACGATTATAAAACCTACCTAATGCTTTCTATTGCTGAGTATGCATCCCGTAAATAATTATTTGTGTAATTTCAAAAAGCCAAAATTGCAACAATATGACATTTATTATTTCACAACAACATATNTTATTTGTGTAATTTCAAAAAGCCAAAATTGCAACAATATGACATTTATTATTTCACAACAACATATACTTGGCAAGCCATAAATGGCCCTTTAAATGATCGCTTGTAGGTCCCCAGCAGTCCTCGAACCTCCCCTTCCTCCCAGGAAAACCCGCTCTTTGCCTTGTCACTCGCCCGGGGTAGGGGAAATGATTGACAGCGGTGATCGGACTCACGCCACAGTCCCTCCTCCACCTTCTTGCTGGAGAAGCCACAGAGTTTAAAATATGTGCAAGAATATTCTGAGAACTAGGGCCCTCAGTGCAACGCGGCATTAAGATAAATTTCTGGGCCTACGGACCTATAAATATTGCAGCGGTCCAACTGTCGGAAGTATTTCTGAGGAAGCCAATTGGTCAAGTGCGGGAATCGAGCGACCGCGGTGCAGCGAATGACATCGGCGAAGGGGACAGATGACTACGGGTGACTGCGTGGCCACGGCAGACGAGGTATTTGTGGTTTGAATGGACGAGAGGGCGTGATACCCGACGAGTGAAGATTACTGTGCATGAGGGCGTTTGGAAAACTCTAGAACATTGCGGACTGGTGGGACAAGGACTAAATTAAGGTAGGACTGAATGAACATATAATCCAGATTTTATTGCAAATATTGGAATTGTCAAATATATATAAACAATTTATAAAATGATTTAATAGGTTTTGATACACTGTCTATTGAGACTGATTTTTTTTATGATTTTAATACATTAATTTTGTTGAGGTAATTGTAAATTATATTTATTGAATTTATTAATTGTAAACGCAAGTGATAGCAATTAATTGCGTGGATTTGGGTCAAAAGAATTTTATTTGTAGTTTTTGTAGATAAAATTAGGAAACTATAAACAAATCTTTTATTTAATTGAGACCTCTATCCCGTAGCGAACCTGGTTTAGCCCACTGACTTTTGAGAAATTGTTAATTTATTGTTAAGTAATTTCAGTTTTGGAATATTTACCAATTTATTGGAACTGTATTAACTGAATTATAGGAACTATATTTTAAAAAACCTTTGTTAATTACGCTATTATTTTTGTCTTGTTTTTAATGTTTTACTTTTTTAATCAGTAGAAAGTCTTCCTCAGATTTATCCTCTCAGCAATTTTAAGTGAATTACTATAAAGTTAAATCTTATGTTTTATTATTCTTAATACAAATATTACTCTACTTATATTACTAATCCTTTTACAACTCAATGTCTGTACTGTTAAACATACAGTTTGTTCAATACAATATATTAACATTTAGTTGAAGCTTACTGGAAGAGTTTAGTATATTATGGTATTAGGTTTATGTTAATAGGAAATAAGTGATAATAAAATGTTACAATTAAAACCTCAAAGAACTGAAAAGTAATCCCCTATTGGAAAACACATATACCATACTATCTTTCTGACTATAGGAATTGTTAGGGAGGAATCTTATTTAAAAATACTGTGGTTTTTATGTAAATTCAGCGGTTGTCTAGTTGTACAATTTATATGTTTCTTGACGGTATACTTATTAGTTTTATTCTTATAATAGTGTTAATTACAGCATCCTTAAAAAAAATATTTTACGTTTTACATTTTATTATCATCAGTCTTGTAAGCCAAAGTAGGCATACACATATAAAAGTCAACTACTGAATAACGGAGTTTAGATCAGAAACTTTGAAATTAAAGCCCAGTAATTTTTTTCGAAAATAACGAAAAGCATTTGTTGTTACTTTATCCACTAAATAAAATTAACTGGAGTTATTTAAAAAATGTATCTTACCCAGACTGGGTTGTCGACTACAATTTTTCAGATTCGCATGGCAACGCTGCTGTTATTTTCTTACGAAAACGTTTCANCCAGACTGGGTTGTCGACTACAATTTTTCAGATTCGCATGGCAACGCTGCTGTTATTTTCTTACGAAAACGTTTCAGCGAGCGCAGCATAGGCTTTAAGGAATTAATGTGCATATTTTTCCAGTTACGTGAAGTTAGATTATCTTCAGGAATTGATTTATTCATTATAGTACGTTTTGTAAGGTGAATATGTAAAATAAATTGCCTAGAATATTTAATTTTTATTTTGGAAGTCGTTTAGTCGGTTATGTTTGTTTTGAGAACTGAGTCTTCCAGAAGAGCTTTTTTTGGGAAAATCTATTAGTTTAATAATTGTTATGATTACACATATTTCTTCGTTCTTAGGACCAATGAGTGGAATAGCATTTTAGTTGCATTTCGTTATTTAAATTTTACCGTTATCTCTGAACATTTTATGTTTAGATAACAAACATTCCTCAAGTCCCANTTGCATTTCGTTATTTAAATTTTACCGTTATCTCTGAACATTTTATGTTTAGATAACAAACATTCCTCAAGTCCCGTCTTATATATTTTTTTTTTACTTTACCTTCTCTTTTCAAGTATCGCTCATTTCCGCTTTATATATATTTATTTATTTTTACTTTATGATAAAATTGCAGTCGTTGCGATAACGAACAATTGACATACAGAATATGTGACAAAGTAGGACAAATCCATTCAATGATCCATATAAAAAAANTTGCGATAACGAACAATTGACATACAGAATATGTGACAAAGTAGGACAAATCCATTCAATGATCCATATAAAAAAATTACAAGTCCCCACGCCCCTACATATAACCCGATAATATTTTTTACTTACCATATTTTTGTAGCTGACTTTTCTGTCGGTGTGTATATGTCCGCGCTAAAAAATTATTGAACCCTCTACTCGAATTTTACCCAAATAAGTAGCTACATTTAAAGTTTACGGTAGGTCACCCGACTTTGTTTTCGACCATGACATTTCAAAATTAATTGTGTTCAAGTCATATATGTGTCAGAAACTATTTAAAGGATTTAAACATTTTGTATAGTAACACTTAACCATGAAAGTATTTAAATCACAGAGTTATATTATCTTGTATCTACTATTTTGAAATGAAGCGCCCCGTAAAAAACTAAAGTTTATTGATATTATGATGGTGTAATTCGACTGTGTCCATTGTCGAATGCATAAGACAAAATATTTTTTTTAATTTANTCTCAAATTGGCGCATATTTCAATGCTGGGGCATCAACAAGTGCCAGCGTGCGAAATATTCAACGGACCATCATTGATATGGGCTTTCGCAGGCCAAGACCCACTCGTATACCGTTGTTGAATGCATGACACAAAGCTTTACGCCTCTACTGGGCCCGCCAACACCGCCATTGGACTGTTGATGACTGGAAACACGTTGCCTGGTATGACGAGTCTCGTTTCCANAACACCGCCATTGGACTGTTGATGACTGGAAACACGTTGCCTGGTATGACGAGTCTCGTTTCCAATTGTATCGGGAGGATGGAAGTGTACGGGTATGGAGACATTCTCATAAATCCACGGACCCTACATGTCAACAGGGGACTGTTNAGTTTAAAATATGTGCAAGAATATTCTGAGAACTAGGGCCCTCAGTGCAACGCGGCATTAAGATAAATTTCTGGGCAATGGCCTACGGACCTATAAATATTGCAGCGGTCCAACTGTCGGAAGTATTTCTGAGGAAGCCAATTGGTCAAGTGNAATATTGCAGCGGTCCAACTGTCGGAAGTATTTCTGAGGAAGCCAATTGGTCAAGTGCGGGAATCGAGCGACCGCGGTGCAGCGAATGACATCGGCGAAGGGGACAGATGACTACGGGTGACTGCGTGGCCACGGCAGACGAGGTATTTGTGGTTTGAATGGACGAGAGGGCGTGATACCCGACGAGTGAAGATTACTGTGCATGAGGGCGTTCGGGAAAACTCTAGAACATTGCGGACTGGTGGGACAAGGACTAAATTGAGGTAGGACTGAATGAACATATAATCCAGATTTTATTGCAAATATTGGAATTGTCAAATATATATAAACAATTTATAAAATGATTTAATAGGTTTTGATACACTGTCTATTGAGACTGATTTTTTTAAATGATTTTAATACATTAATTTTGTTGAGGTAATTGTAAATTATATTTATTGAATTCATTAATTGTAAACGCAAGTGATAGCAATTAATTGCGAGGATTTGGGTCAAAAGAATTTTATTTGTAGTTTTTGTAGATAAAATTAGGAAATTATAAACAAATATTTTATTTAATTGAGACCTCTATCCCGTAGCGAACCTGGTTTAGCCCACTGACTTTTGAGAAATTGTTAATTTATTGTTAAGTAATTTCAGTTTTGGAATATTTACCAATTTATTGGAACTGTATTAACTGAATTATAGGAACTATATTTTAAAAAACCTTTGTTAATTACGCTATTATTTTTGTCTTGTTTTTAATGTTTTACTTTTTTAATCAGTAGAAAGTCTTCCTCAGATTTATCCTCTCAGCAATTTTAAGTGAATTACTATAAAGTTAAATCTTATGTTTTATTATTCTTAATACAAATATTACTCTACTTATATTACTAATCCTTTTACAACTCAATGGCTGTACTGTTAAACATACAGTTTGTTCAATACAATATATTAACATTTAGTTGAAGCTTACTGGAAGAGTTTTGTATATTATGGTATTAGGTTTATGTTAATAGGAAATAAGTGATAATAAAATGTTACAATTAAAACCTCAAAGAACTGAAAAGTAATCCCCTATTGGAAAACACATATACCATACTATCTTTCTGACTATACGAATTGTTAGGGAGGAATCTTATTTAAAAATACTGTGGTTTTTATATAAATTCAGCGGTTGTCTAGTTGTACAATTTATATGTTTCTTGACGGTATACTTGTTAGTTTTATTCTTATAATAGTGTTAATTACAGCATCCTTTAAAAAAGTATTTTACGTTTTACATTTTATTATCATCAGTCTTGTAAGCCAAAGTAGGCATACACATATAAAAGTCAACTACTGAATAACGGAGTTTAGATCAGAAACTTTGAAATTAAAGCCCAGTAATTTTTTTCGAAAATAACGAAAAGCATTTGTTGTTACTTTATCCACTAAATAAAATTAACTGGAGTTATTTAAAAAATGTATCTTATCCAGACTGGGTTGTCGACTACAATTTTTCAGATTCGCATGGCAACGCTGCTGTTATTTTCTTACGAAAACGTTTCAGCGAGCGCAGCATAGGCTTTAAGGAATTAATGTGCATATTTTTCCAGTTACGTGAAGTTAGATTATCTTCAGGAATTGATTTATTCATTATAGTACGTTTTGTAAGGTGAATATGTAAAATAAATTGCCTAGAATATTTAATTTTTATTTTGGAAGTCGTTTAGTCGGTTATGTTTCTTTTGAGAACTGAGTCTTCCAGAAGAGCTTTTTTTGGGAAAATCTATTAGTTTAATAATTGTTATGATTACACATATTTCTTCGTTCTTAGGACCAATGAGTGGAATAGCATTTTAGTTGCATTTCGTTATTTAAATTTTACCGTTATCTCTGAACATTTTATGTTTAGATAACAAACATTCCTCAAGTCCCATCTTATATATTTTTTTTTTACTTTACCTTCTCTTTTCAAGTATCGCTCATTTCCGCTTTATATATATTTATTTATTTTTACTTTATGATAAAATTGCAGTCGTTGCGATAACGAACAATTGACATACAGAATATGTGACAAAGTAGGACAAATCCATTCAATGATCCATATAAAAAAATTACAAGTCCCCACGCCCCTACATATAACCCGATAATATTTTTTACTTACCATATTTTTGTAGCTGACTTTTCTGTCGGTGTGTATATGTCCGCGCTAAAAAATTATTGAACCCTCTACTCGAATTTTACCAAAATAAGTAGCTACATTTAAAGTTTACGGTAGGTCACCCGACTTTGTTTTCGACCATGACATTTCAAAATTAATTGTGTTCAAGTCATATATGTGTCAGAAACTATTTAAAGGATTTAAACATTTTGTATAGTAACACTTAACCATGAAAGTATTTAAATCACAGAGTTATATTATCTTGTATCTACTATTTTGAAATGAAGCGCCCCGTAAAAAACTAAAGTTTATTGATATTATGATGGTGTAATTCGACTGTGTCCATTGTCGAATGCATAAGACAAAATATTTTTTTAAATTTATTCTGATTGTCAGCAATGGACACGGTCCAATCACACTATCACACTTACATGAACTCACCATTGCCATTAAACTTCAAAGGTAAAGTATTTGTTTCATATATCTGTAAATATGTTATCCAGTTCCAACCAACTTTTTAGCACACAAGTAGCACTATAGAATTTTACTAAACTTAGTATTTCCTATGATCATGTCTTACTTTCAAAATTATGGACAAGTAAACATTTTAGGTTAATATGACATATACACCAAACCTTTTCACCAAATTCAATAAAATTTTACATANTTGTATAGTAACACTTAACCATGAAAGTATTTAAATCACAGAGTTATATTATCTTGTATCTACTATTTTGAAATGTAGCGCCCCGTAAAAAACTAAAGTTTATTGATATTATGATGGTGTAATTCGACTGTGTCCATTGTCGAATGCATAAGACAAAATATTTTTTTAAATTTATTCTGATTGTCAGCAATGGACACGGTCCAATCACACTATCACACTTACATGAACTCACCATTGCCATTAAACTTCAAAGGTAAAGTATTTGTTTCATATATCTGTAAATATGTTATCCAGTTCCAACCAACTTTTTAGCACACAAGTAGCACTATAGAATTTTACTAAACTTAGTATTTCCCATGATCATGTCTTACTTTCAAAATAATGGACAAGTAAACATTTTAGGTTAATATGACATATACACCAAACCTTTTCACCAAATTCAATAAAATTTTACATANATGGACAAGTAAACATTTTAGGTTAATATGACATATACACCAAACCTTTTCACCAAATTCAATAAAATTTTACATATTGGTATGCAGTATCTCTATTACTTGCATGAAATGTTCATATAGACTCCTTCATGTACAATTTTGTAAGGTAGTGCCAAACGAATAGATAAACTTTTTATCTCATATCTCTGAAACCAATCCACTGATCACTATCAAATTTGGTAAACAAATAATGCATTGTTAATGCATGCCAACACCATAAATTTCGAGCTGGAACTTATTTTCAGAATGGCAGTATGATAAATGTTTTAGGTTAATATGATGTTTCTAACAAACCGTTAGAGCAATTTTAATAAATCTTTGAATTATTACAGTCTACAAGCGTACAATGTGCTGATAAAAAGCCTAACATGGAAGCCATTTTGCAAGATAGTACCTAATGAAAAAATGAAGCTGTCATGTCATATCTTGGTAGCTAATCAATAAATTTCCTATAAATTTGGAAAACCGCACACTCTTCTAGGTTTTTAATATACTCCCTATATAAGACACTTATTTTTAAATAAACGACTTTGTACATATTTTAGGTTATTATGTCCTACCTACAGAAATATTTAACCGATTCCAACCAAAGTTGGTATGCTGACAGTGATTAATCGAAGAATTTATATGTAGAAAATATTCCCTTTGTCCGTAATTTTGGTTGATAGCAAAATTTATTCAAATAAGTCTTTCGGATTACATTTCGTGATATTGTCAAGCCATTTTCTCTTAATCTGGCAAACAAATAGTACTACCCTTGGCAAAATAAACTTTGATGAGTTTATCTGATATATTTTTACTGACGGCGTAATAAATTCTTTAAGTTATTAATAGGTCTATCTCCTGACGAGAAGACCTATTTTAACCAGACTGGGTAGACTGGCAACCCTTGATGCAAGTATTGAACATATAGTCACTATTTTGTTAATCCATTTCGAGTAATAGCGTTGCCTGAAATATGAAAGCTTTTACGATATTTCTCGTGATATAGTTGCCGAAACGAATCCTAACAAATCATGTATACAAATGGTAAAAATACAAACTGACTAAACTAAAAAATTGTAAAACTATAAGTTAAAATGTTTTATAATTTACAGCATTATTTTATATTTATTAATTGACGTATCTCCCGAAACATTAAATCATTTTGGTCTGCGCTTAGTATTCTGGATAACTTATCGTCTGTACTAAACACACAATTATTAGAGGCAACCACATTACCGACAAACTGACTACACCGCAGAGGAGTACAAAAATTGCTTGCATAAAAAAATATAGCTTCTTAGAAACATTATCTAAGAATTATTATTGCATACAGATTATACATTTAACATACACTGGAAAGCCAAGAAAACTGGTATAGGCGTGCGTATGCAAAAAACAGAGGTATGGAACCAATCAGAGTAACGCGATACGGTCGGCAGCGCCTATATAAGACACAAAGCGTCTGACAAAGTTGTTATATCGGTTACTACTGCTACAATGGCAGATTATCAAGATTTAAGTGAGTTTGAACGTGGTGTTACAGTCGGCGCAAAGGAGATGGGACATAGCATCTCCGAGGTAGCGATAAAATTTGGATTTTCGCTTACGACCATTTCACGAGTGCACCGTGAATATCGGGAATCCGGTAAAACATCTAATCTTCGACATCGCTGCAGCCGGAAAAATATCGTGAACGAACGGGACAAACGACGACTGACGAGAATCATTTATCGAGACAGACGTGCAACCCTTTCTCAAATTGGCGCATATTTCAATGCTGGGGCATCAACAAGTGCCAGCGTGCGAAATATTTAACGGACCATCATTGATATGGGCTTTCGCAGACCAAGACCCACTCGTATACCGTTGTTGAATGCATGACACAAAGCTTTACGCCTCGACTGGGCCNGAGTTGTTACCGAGTGGCTCCAGGAACACTCTCCTGACTTTAGACTCTTCCATTGGCTACCTAAATCACCAGACATTAAAATTTTTCAGCATATGTGGGATGTCTTGCAACGTGCTGTTCGGAAGAGATTTCCACCACCTCGCACTCCTTTGTATGTGTGGACTACCCTGCAGGATTCATTGTGTGAATTGCCTCCTGCATACCTTCAGATATTAGTTGAGTCTGTGCCACGTCGTCATGCGGCACTTCTGCGTGCTCGCGGAGGCCCTACACGATATTAGGCAGGTGTAGCAGTTTTTTTTACTCTTCAGTGTACAATTTATTTCGGGGCTAGCGAGCTTATAATATGTAACTGTAAGAACAATCATTATTACGAAACCAGTCATACATAAAATTTACGCCCTAATGCAAGTAAGCATATGTAATTATACAATGTAAGTAGGTAATAGGTATGTGTTTATTTATAAAACATATGCACATATTATGTGCTCATACATATCGCATCAAATACATTTTTGATGATTGTTACATTTCCAGTTTTTAGTACACTTTATAGTTGTATGAATAATTGTACAATTTTATTTGATATCTGTGGTGTTTATGAAAACACTAACACAGTTCTATATTCAGAGCATTCACAGTGTATCATAATTCCTTTTTAATACTTCTAGTGAATTGAAGAATTTCTTCCTCCGAGAACAAGAGAAGGGGTATGCAGATCGGGCGGATTAGCCGTCATCTTTGATTCCAGTATCATCTGTTCTTGACGTTGACTTTTGTCGGCTATATTGTTTCCGGTCACCATCTTGTTTCCAGTCACCGCTNCAGTATCATCTGTTCTTGACGTTGACTTTTGTCGGCTATATTGTTTCCGGTCACCATCTTGTTTCCAGTCACCGCTGTCTTGTTTCCATCCGCCATTTTGTGTACAGAATTTTCCAGTCCATACTCTGTCATTCTATCATTTTTTTTACATGCTTTGATGTTCCGCTCTATAATTTCTTCTTGTTTCTCTCATTTGTTATTTGCTCTTTCTCATTCTTCTTTCCCCTCTCTCGCGACTCCCTGTCACCTTCTATTTTGTATGTGGTCTGCTATTGTTACCTCGGCACCTGCTAGGGGTGCTGTTGTAGGCCATATTGTTTATGACCACTAGAGCACACCTCGGGTGTCCACCAAGTTGGTTTTTTTTTCATTACCTGGTACGCGGCGCTGCTTCCTCGTTCGTATATGTTAAGGCTTCACCCTTATTTATATATTTTATCGTAAGACGACTCAATATATCGTCTGGAATAGGGCAGGATCGAACTGTCGAACCTTGGATCTCCAGCATGGTGGGCACCCTTGTCAACCTAGCTATAAGGACTTGTGTTGGACAAGGGTTTAAAATAAGTACATATAATACCATGTGTATGGAAGGGAAAGAAATTTTGTACATAAAATGTGTTGTTATAATTATAGCCCTCATGTATTTTCTAGAGTAAGAATGTGTAATGATAATTTTATGTAAAGTTTTTTGTAACCCTTTTAACTATTCGAGATGGATATATATTTTTTATATAATCATGAGTATGCAATGCCAATTTTATTATTTTANAACCCTTTTAACTATTCGAGATGGATATATATTTTTTATATAATCATGAGTATGCAATGCCAATTTTATTATTTTTAATTTTTTATATAGTCACAAGTATGCAATACGAATTTAATTTTTATACTATCATAAATATACAATAAAAAATTGCATTATTTTTGTATAGTTTTAGGTATGCAATAAGAAATATATATAGTATCAGTGATCGAACGTCATTATGCTCTTGCAAGCAGTATATCTTCATTAAGTAATTTTTTCTCATTAAAACATTAAGTAAAGTTGTACTTTAGAAAAAAAATTATTGTTAATTTTTACAATTTTTATTAAATTTTTATTACATTGTTTGTTTAGTTTTTATTTTCCTCATTATATATTTTTTCACTATAGACATTACTTTTCGTGCTCCGGTCATCAATATTTTGGTATGGAACTGGTCGTCCATCCTACAGTGTGGAACTGGTCATCCATCCATCAGTTTGGAAATGGCATTATCTTCTGTCATTTTCCTCCCACTTTAACATCTGCATGCCTGCTAAAGCAACCATGTACGCTGGTCTCCAGCTGGGGACGGAACAATACAGTACACTCTTACAGCACTTTGGAGATATAGAAAACTACTATTATTTTAAGTGCCCATGGTTCTGTAAGAATAAGCTGTACAGATGGGTTAAAGTGCTAAAAATTAAACAATGCGCAGAAGAAGCAACAAGAATAGAATAAAAGGTTACAGCCGAAAGAACTTGAACGAAAGGATTGTACAGCAGTCGAAGAAAATAAACACAAGAAGAAAATATATAGGTTGGGTACGATCAGTACCGCCTCTAGTGGTTACGATGGGCAACACGTCACAACTAAAATATTTTACCCAACACAACTCCAATGAAGTAAAACGGTTGGAACCCCTAGGAATTAGCTTTAAACCCTGGTCGGTGGACGAAACAGAAGCCGCGTCCCCAATATTCATGCTTAAGTGCACAAGTAAAGCTGCCGGAGTGAAATACCTGATGTAACAATCTATAGTCAAAATTGCTAGTGGTGGTTGCACAATCACTTTCTCTCTCATGCTGACACCTTTAGCAGTGCGCCGAGTGTTTCTGGCATAAAGTAATGTGTGTGTGCTGCAGCTTAGTAGACAGAGCTCAAAAAATAAAATTTAGCTCTATAAAAAAAGTAATAAATTTCATAAATTTTTACTGTTAAAATATTATCACCAAAGTGAATAATTATATTTGATGGTTGGTGATAGAAAGAGGGAGTGAAGTCGCTTCAGATTTAAAAATCCATCCATGCCCCGAGGGAAAAGTATGTTATTTTCCAACAAAATAAAATGAAATTTTTATAGCTGGGTGATATGGGGGAAGTGAAATCGCTTCTGTTTGACACCCCTGAGGTGAGGAACTACTCTTGCATCCCAACCTCATTCACCCAACACCCAGGGAAAGTCACGTTATTTTGAACATGCCAGCCCTCCCCTTCCCCCTTCAACCAACACTACAATATACGTTCATCATCTATAATAAAGTTCCAAATGACTCTTCCTCAAATGTAGCTGAATCATCATCAGCCTTTAAGTAACACCTCTGACAAGATGTAAATTCCTCTTGCACATATTTGTGCTATTTATTCAGTGATTGTTAGTATATTCCATCTCGTTCATGAGCGTGGGGTATGTGGCCAGGTCTGCGTAATAATCCTGTGTTTTAATTTCGTAAATTATTCGTCATATCGTCGTTTTTTCATACTTTCTTGTCATGGTATCGTGATAGAACATATACATCAATTTGGTGGACAATTCGAACACTCAAAAGCCAGAGTAAATAGATTTATCAGACAATATTAGTAAGTTCTGTATTTTCATATGTGATAGGTTTTCGTTGTAAATCGTCCTGCACTTTAAGGTGAGCCTGGAAATCAATTTATTTATTCTTTGTGTAGGCTGTGGAGTTTTGCAGGATATTCTATGTCTGGCTCTAGTGTGTTGCCAAGCAGACAGTCGTGTAGCACCATCATGATTACGACATCGGTGCTCAGTTATTGGAAGTCACGTACAGAAAAGGGTAGAAATATCGCCCAACCATACAAATTGCATGCATCTACATACTAGAGGAGGTAGACTAGCAGATTGCTGGCATCGTACATGAATGGGATATACTTGTTATTTTCCTTTCCATGGTGCTTCGCACACCGGACCATTCCACATCTGATGCCTTCTTCAAAAAATTAATATTTGTTGTAGTTTAGGAAAAGTTCTAGCTCAAACTTGGTGTGCTTCAGCATTGCATTGAATGAGAAGCCCAGCACGCTTACATAACAGACCCAATCAAGCCCATAATTGTTGAGGCACAATTTCCTGGAGTTTTCTAAAATGTCCGAAAGCAGTAGGATGCCTGTCTTCAAATAAATATTAGAGTTAACTTCCAATTTAAGGCAGTTGAACTTTTCCCTGACTTGTTGTGCATGTCTGTATTAATCATCTTCAGTTATGGCCATNAACCCTTTTAACTATTCGAGATGGATATATATTTTTTATATAATCATGAGTATGCAATGCCAATTTTATTATTTTAAATTTTTTATATAGTCACAAGTATGCTATACAAATTTAATTTTTATACTATCATAAATATACAATAAAAAATTGCATTATTTTTGTATAGTTTTAGGTATGCAATAAGAAATATATATAGTATCAGTGATCGAACGTCATTATGCTCTTGCAAGCAGTATATCTTCATTAAGTAATTTTTTCTCTTTAAAACATTAAGTAAAGTTGTACTTTAGAAAAAAAATTATTGTTAATTTTTACAATTTTTATTAAATTTTTATTANTTAAAACATTAAGTAAAGTTGTACTTTAGAAAAAAAATTATTGTTAATTTTTACAATTTTTATTAAATTTTTATTACATTGTTTGTTTAGTTTTTATTTTCCTCATTATATATTTTTTCACTATAGACATTACTTTTCGTGCTCCGGTCATCAATATTTTGGTATGGAACTGGTCGTCCATCCTACAGTGTGGAACTGGTCATCCATCCATCAGTTTGGAAATGGCATTATCTTCTGTCATTTTCCTCCCACTTTAACATCTGCATGCCTGCTAAAGCAACCATGTACGCTGGTCTCCAGCTGGGGACGGAACAATACAGTACACTCTTACAGCACTTTGGAGATATAGAAAACTACTATTATTTTAAGTGCCCATGGTTCTGTAAGAATAAGCTGTACAGATGGGTTAAAGTGCTAAAAATTAAACAATGCGCAGAAGAAGCAACAAGAATAGAATAAAAGGTTACAGCCGAAAGAACTTGAACGAAAGGATTGTACAGCAGTCGAAGAAAATAAACACAAGAAGAAAATATATAGGTTGGGTACGATCAGTACCGCCTCTAGTGGTTACGATGGGCAACACGTCACAACTAAAATATTTTACCCAACACAACTCCAATGAAGTAAAACGGTTGGAACANTGGTTACGATGGGCAACACGTCACAACTAAAATATTTTACCCAACACAACTCCAATGAAGTAAAACGGTTGGAACACCTAGGAATTAGCTTTAAACCCTGGTCGGTGGACGAAACAGAAGCCGCGTCCCCAATATTCATGCTTAAGTGCACAAGTAAAGCTGCCGGAGTGAAATACCTGATGTAACAATCTATAGTCAAAATTGCTAGTGGTGGTTGCACAATCATTTTCTCTCTCATGCTGACACCTTTAGCAGTGCGCCGAGTGTTTCTGGCATAAAGTAATGTGTGTGTGCTGCAGCTTAGTAGACAGAGCTCAAAAAATAAAATTTAGCTCTATAAAATAAGTAAAAAATTTCATAAATTTTCACTGTTAAAATATTATCACCAAAGTGAATAATTATATTTGATGGTTGGTGATAGAAAGAGGGAGTGAAGTCGCTTCAGATTTAAAAATCCATCCATGCCCCGAGGGAAAAGTATGTTATTTTCCAACAAAATAAAATTAAATTTTTATAGCTGGGTGATATGGGGGAAGTGAAATCGCTTCTGTTTGACACCCCTGAGGTGAGGAACTACTCTTGCATCCCAACCTCATTCACCCAACACCCAGGGAAAGTCACGTTATTTTGAACATGCCAGCCCTCCCCTTCCCCCTTCAACCAACACTACAATATACGTTCATCATCTATAATAAAGTTCCAAATGACTCTTCCTCAAATGTAGCTGAATCATCATCAGCCTTTAAGTAACACATCTGACAAGATGTAAATTCCTCTTGCACATATTTGTGCTATTTATTCAGTGATTGTTAGTATATTCCATCTCGTTCATGAGCGTGGGGTATGTGGCCAGGTCTGCGTAATAATCCTGTGTTTTAATTTCGTAAATTATTGGTCATATCGTCGTTTTTTCATACTTTCTTGTCATGATATCGTGATAGAACATATACATCAATTTGGTGGACAATTCGAACACTGAAAAGCCAGAGTAAATAGATTTATCAGACAATATTAGTAAGTTCTGTATTTTCATATGTAATAGGTTTTCGTTGTAAATCGTCCTGCACTTTAAGGTGAGCCTGGAAATCAATTTATTTATTCTTTGTGTAGGCTGTGGAGTTTTGCAGGATATTCTATGTCTGGCCCTAGTGTGTTGCCAAGCAGACAGTCGTGTAGCACCATCATGATTACGACATCGGTGCTCAGTTATTGGAAGTCACGTACAGAAAAGGGTAGAAATATCGCCCAACCATACAAATTGCATGCATCTACATACTAGAGGAGGTAGACTAGCAGATTGCTGGCATCGTACATGAATGGGATATACTTGTTATTTTCCTTTCCATGGTGCTTCGCACACCGGACCATTCCACATCTGATGCCTTCTTCAAAAAATTAATATTTGTTGTAGTTTAGGAAAAGTTCTAGCTCAAACTTGGTGTGCTTCAGCATTGCATTGAATGAGAAGCCCAGCACGCTTACATAACAGACCCAATCAAGCCCATAATTGTTGAGGCACAATTTCCTGGAGTTTTCTAAAATGTCAGAAAGCAGTAGGATGCCTGTCTTCAAATAAATATTAGAGTTATCTTCCAATTTAAGGCAGTTGAACTTTTCCCTGACTTGTTGTGCATGTCTGTATTAATCATCTTCAGTTATGGCCGTGTCCATCAATTTGTTATAAAAGGTATTGATCAAGGGCAGCTGCAGCTCTTCAAGTTTTTGAAGGCTGTGTATGTAATCATAGTGGAACACTCCCATTTTCCCTACTTTTTCCAGCTCTTCTTGACTTATGGACTTCTCCAAATTTTTCAGATGGTCTCTTGGCAGGTTTTTTGCGAGGGTGGCAAGACTGGCGGACATGAAGGGGAAGGTGCTTATGAATTGAAGTGTGAATTTCTCCCCCAGCGATTTTGAGAATGTGATTAATATTTCCTCTGTATGCAGGATGATGAATGTTTTATTAGTCGTAGCCCAGTTGCTTTACAATAAAGTTCTAATCATATGTTAAATTTTGGAATAGTACTGTAAGTCTTTTCGGGCATTGGCAAAGTGTGTTGCAATTATTGTAGGAGTGGCCAGTGCAGTTTCCAGTGAAGTGATCGTCATCCATTACCTTCCAGTTGTCTTTAGTGAATTTTTATGTGAAGTTGCAGCAGTTATCGACCATTCCACGATTCAATAATTGAGGATTGCTGAGCGACTTCATGGGTTCGATGTGATCATAAATTTCCTTCGCATTGCTTCCAATGGCCATGATTTCTTAATATATTTATTGATGGCATTTTTCCGAGAGTAAAGTTTTGGCCCTATTGGCAGACTTGTTGTTTTGGTGGCAGGCATGATGACATGGCCAACTAGAACACAGTAGCAAAAACTATACACTTCAGTTTTCTGGTAATAGTTCATGCTAGATGTCTGAGAGTCGGGCCTGGCAGGTTTGGATGAGCAAGAGCATGGTCTCGAAATCTGCATAGACAATTATTGGCATCTTATCTGCAATGTGGTGGTTCTTAAATTTTATGGTTAGTCTTCTCACTTTCTTTACTGTCGCTTGGCATTTCAATTTGGGCAGGATCATTACAAAGGCAGTATTTTTGGTGCTCTGCCAGCATTTATTCACGTGTATTTTCTGTCATTCACAGATTAGTATCCTAGTGCTTGACACACCTTTCCCAAATATGGAGATTTTCCTGTGGGCTGACGCTTGAGGTTTCATCAGGCGAGAAATGGTCTTTATATGTTTTTAGTGGTAAGTAGGAGGAGATCGAAACATGTGGAATTTCTTTAATTACAGACTCGTCTTGGTGCCAACTTCATCTCATAATTAATTATGAATATTTTCAAGGTCACTCCAGTATTTTATTTCTCGAATATGGTTATCTGGTGCAGAATCATGAGGAATTCAATTCCATGTGTGCTCCTTCAACATATCTGGTAAGTTATGCCCACTTAAAGCATTCATGGTCCTAATTTTTCGGGTTAATCACGCTTCCCGGTTTTTATTGGCCCTGGTAAATAAATGTAACTGGATACACACAGTTGGTTAAATTTATTAATTCTAAACTGAATTCTCTTTACTTCAGCGAGTGTCCATTCAGATCCCTTAATAATATATTATTCCTCTTCATGGCATATCTCATTCAAGCTTGCCATCAATGATTCTTCCACTTCATACTAATTGTAGATAGGCCAATTTTTTGTCTTGAAGGCACACTGGCCTATTTTCGAGAGTATTGGGTTTGCCATAATTGCACTCCAGTAATCAATTTAATTTTAGTGGGCCATTTTCCATTATTTCGCACTCATCGGAGTCCCACCGCATCTATTTGCCTGTGGAGCACAACGGTGTGACGATCGGACATGATTAAACCAGCTAGTGCCATGTAAAATAAATGGGAGCATGGGCTGATCGGGTTGGCACTATCAGAGGTTCTCTCTGATGTTCCAATNGGAGTCCCACCGCATCTATTTGCCTGTGGAGCACAACGGTGTGACGATCGGACATGATTAAACCCGCTAGTGCCATGTAAAATAAATGGGAGCATGGGCTGATCGGGTTGGCACTATCAGAGGTTCTCTCTGATGTTCCAATCACTTGAGGTTGGACTCGTGCTGGCAGTGGTTAACTCCGTATACTGGAGGAGGTCTGAAGAGATTCCCTCTCTTAAAGAAGGGTCTAGCTGTGAGCAGGCACCTGCTCCGGTAGCGTCCTGGTAAGACGTAAGGGGTCCAGATAGTTCTCCGGCCAGATCACACGCTTGGTAATCTGAGTACGAGGGTCTCAGGCCATGTGGAAGGGTTCTTCTGGTGGAGCTTGTGTATCAAGATTGGGCTACGGTTTTGGTTACCTTAGGTGAATAGCTGGGACACCTGCGATGAGAAGGCGTGATCTTTCTCCCCTAACGAGAGGGCGGCCGTGACGTGGTATGGCCGTAATAGCTAAGAGCGCCACGTTAAAATAACAAATGTTTGGTCGTAATGGCTGTATAAATACTCGTATGCACCTGCTCGATTATGTTCTGTTTCACACCTTAAATGTATGTGCACATGTATTAGGCTTCCTGGCTTGCATTTTCAACTAGATATGTTTTCAGATTGCCCCTAAAGGCAGTCTCGGCAGTGCAAGGCAAATGTGTTTCTTTTCTCATGTAGAAAACTACACAGCTCCCATATGTAAAACAAAATACAATTTGTCGACAGTGTTCAAACATTTTGAGTTAATGAGCTAGCAGATAGTGCTACGTACTGTGACAAGTTTTCATGTAGGTATTCATATTTTCTTCATTGTGGAAAGTGTTGTGTAACTGTCGCCAGGTTGAACCTCTGAGTAGATGCTTGAAGGATAAAACCATGCCATGTTACAACTGCTGATTCCAAACTGATCTGCTTCACACCAGCACGCTGCCTTGTTTAAAATGTGATGAGGCACTGTAATGTCACTATGTGTGATTTTTTGTTATATTTCCTTTCCTTCACAGTTTTATTTACCATCTCCAGTCAACAAGGCCAGTGCACTTATGGAATCGAAAAATATATCTTCCATGAGTTTTTCAAGGCCACTCTAAGTACAAATAACTCGGTTCTAGTAGTTTCCGAAATACTGGCATTATCATTACTCGTGGAGGCAGCTGGTATTTCTTCACTAAGCTTCCTCTGTGCCATATCATCACCTAGTAATGGCATGCAAGGCAAAATTATGGCAGCTTTCTTCTTGCTTGAGCTTACAGTTTGTGTACTATCGTTCTTGAGCTTATTGAGTGCGGAATTTAAACACTCGAGGCTCGGAGTAACTGAGACGTCACATGTAGATGCAAAGTCCAGAACAAGCAGTAATATTATATTACAATTTAGATTTTTGAAAATGCGATAACCTCTTTGGGACAAAACATCAAACTTCATTTCTGCTCGGTTGTAGTAAACAACAGCACTTTTAATAACACGTACAGTCCTCTATCGCATTTTTTTATGTTTTCATTACAATAAATTCCCGACCATAGTTTATGATCTGGTCTGGCAAAAAACACACAACCATCAGTTTCGACAATTACACATTAGGGGAGTAACTCGTTCAACTTTCCGTACTTTACGTCGCCATCTTGACATGTCATACCATAGCAGTGTTTTGTTAACCATATGCTAGTGATTTAACATTTTTATCTTATAAATACCATTGAAATGGAGGCAAGAATTTTCGTGACCTTGTGCTGCCATCGTTTTATACCATGCTAATTAATTTAATTATAAATCCTATTTGCGGTTGGAGTCCCTGAACATTGACAAATCACGAATTACATTTAAAACGTAATACTGTTCAATATTAGCACAAGTCGTTACACCATTATAACCAGCTCCTCGATGTTAGAATGCACATTTGAAAAACAACGATCCTAAAGGCAGAGAATATAAGGACGAATCTCCCTCGAAATTTGTCATTATTTCAGAACTGTTTCCCGAAATAAGAATATCCACTGGTTATGGTATGCAATTTAAGTATATAGGTGATTGAATGATACTGGAATATATTTACTGGAATGATGTTGGTTAGATATTGCGAATACTGCGTTTTCTAATTGCTTCTCAAAGAGCGGGAAATAATTCCCACAAGAACAAAATTACAAATATCCTGGAAGTATCACGAGAGAATGGGTACATAGAATAAATATTTCGCAAGCGCAAAGATCCGAGGAGCTCCACAAGCTTGCTAGGTATAACTATCACAGAAATAACGTGAGCGTGTTTGTTTATGCGATTTGTATCAGGCAGACGTCGTAGAAATTATTCCCTATTCAAGTGGCAAAGAATGGTTTTAAATACATGCTAACATTTATAGACTCTTACAGCAAGTGTGCTTGGGCTGTGCTTGTTAAGAACAAATCAGACAAGTGCATAACCAATGTAATGAATCTCGTTCTACGAGACAAGGGTTCTTCCACTCTTTTGCAAACGAATCTCGGCAAAAAATTATATAATTACAAATTTCAAACACTGATGGAGAAAAATGAGAATAGTGGTTTTTCTACACACACTGGCATGAAAGCCACAATTGTCGAAAGATTTAACCATACTCTTAAAACTGCAAAGTGGAAATTTATCACTGCACAATTGAGCTATAAATGGCGATCAATATCGCCTAAACTCTGTGTGCATATAATCCTAAAAATCATAGCACTACTGGGACGTGCTCCACGGAGGTAACAAAAATTTCATTTTACAAAACTGGATTTAATAACAAGAAATTATTCGACAAACATAAACTGGAAGCATGTGTAGAAGAAAATGTACGTTACCTATCTCATGAGTTCAGGAAATGTATGAGAAAAGATTCGTGCAAGGCTGGTTCAATGAAATTTTCAAGCAGGATGTACTACTTCGAGGACATGGAATGTAAACTTATCCAAGGAGGATTCATGCAAAAGAAATACAAGTTACAAAATGGCTCAGTTCGTATCATGTATAAAAGTTATTAACAGTAAATCTATTAAATCATTCGTCTGGTGGCTAGGATTTCCTAAATCTGCATACAGTTTAAGTAACAAGAGCAATGTTCGGGATAAATACAATTTTTGTCTTTTCGCCAGGCCCCTGCCACGATCGAATATGAACAAGTGTATAAGAAGTTATATGCACAGTGCTTCAAGATGACATGGCTACGAAGATAGATGACAAAAAAAAATATGTGTTGTTTAATTAATGTTTATTGTTATATTAAGTATCTATTATTTTATTAACAATTTGTTTTTAAAATATGTATTTATTTTTGTGTTATTTTTCCCTATGTACAAAATGTCGCATGCTGTGGCAAAAATAAGTAGAAACAATTGTTGGCCTTGCAGTTAACTCTCTTTCTACGCTCTGCCAGTGTACATGGGGGTCAGGCCAGGTGGAAATTCCGATCCCTGCAGCTGCGCGAATGGACACAGGTAGTTAAATGCATGTGTGGGAAAATAACTGTTTTGAAAACCATTGTGTTAAAGCACGCAGCAATTGTTTTAAAGTTGGTTAGGAGCGGGGGCACATGAGCCTTGAAGCATAGACTAGTTTGGCAATGGACTGGGTAAATTAGCGTAATGCAACATTGTCTGATTTCTTGGCTGGTAGAAGGGATTCCTGATTACCAGGCTTTGGGTAATGCGAGTTCCGGTTGCGGAAACGGGCTGTTCTGATTACAGCTCATGCGTGACGGCGCATTCAGGTAGGCAATTTAATTAAACCCTGTGGACGCTATCATAACAGTAGGTATGCCTCCAGCCTGTTTTTTCTTCACAAGAAAATCTATTGCTTTAACTTCACTTTACGGAATTTGTATGGTTTGTAAATACAAACAGTTGAGCTGAGTCTCTCGGATCGTACTAAGGCGACTCTCCTATACGAGCACAAGCCACTAGTTAAACACGCATTACGAAAACAGAAGAGTAAGTTTTCGCTTAACACCCTTCCTTTTTTATAAAGGCTGTTGCCAGATTGTGCGAAATGTTGTCACACCTCAACATGAGGAATGTTCGGGAGTATACTCTTTCTGCTACTTCTGATCTCGAGAGTATGTGAAATTTTTCCAAGGAGCAACGAAAGAACGAAAAGAGAAGTTGCTTTCAACTATGCTGACCCGAATGACAAATAGCAAAATGATTTAATTTAGTTTTGTGATAAAAAGTGAAGAAAAATGTTTGCAGAGTCTCCATGAATTAATTTCATTAGTAATATGGATATATAGATACTCGTCTAAACTGCTGAGAGAAATCCCAAATATTTTCACCCTGAAACAAGACTTACACAATCAGTTATTCTTCAAGAAAGACTAAACTCCAAACCCCCCGACCTGCAAACTTCGAGACAACTGCCTTATGTTATTGACAATTTTTTTTGTGTCTTGTTTTCACATCTTTGATCCTTCTGCTTTATATCGACAAGCAAGAGGAGAAATAGCTATTCTTTGATACCAAATAGGCAGTGTTTCTCTCACGCGAACAATACACCAAAAAGTTTCCTGTAGCCAGAAAACCAAAGAGCAGAAAGAGCATCGAAAGAGCAGTAACAAAACGAGAATAGCATGCTAACATAACTCTGGATTAGCGTCTTTCACCATTCACACATCGTCTCATGTTACATAATATGAGTGAAAGGTAACATTTGTGCGGTAAAGGCAATTCGTAATTTATTCTGTTCTACACGAAGCTTAAGACTATCCTATCAAGAAAGCTAAACTGGAAAGCTAGTNAGGCAATTCGTAATTTATTCTGTTCTACACGAAGCTTAAGACTATCCTATCAAGAAAGCTAAACTGGAAAGCTAGTAATTCTTAAAACATTAAAACTATTTAATGCATTTTTTTTTATTTTCCCATTACTAAAGAAAAATTATTTTAGAAATTTACGAACAAGTGCACAATAAAACCTGCACACAAAAAAACAACAAAACAAATTTTTTTATATGCCTTAAGGTATGACCAGCTATTAATACCCTAATGAGAACCAATCATGAAAAACTTCCAGTAATTCCGGTTTTATGTAAATCTCACAACACTCGATTGTGAGAGAAGCATCAAACTAAGTTGCTTAAGAAAAAAAATATATTAATTGATATATACACTACCGGAAAAAAAAATCAGAACACTTGGAATGACGATGTTGAATTTGATCGGATACCAGCATATAACCTCTGAAGGACAGTAGATGTACTGATAACTGTTTCAACGTCGTCCACGAGAAGGTTGCATAGTGGCATAGCTATTTGAGTACCATCTGTGTCAACTTTTTAAATGATAATACCCACCGTTGCTAGAAGATTAAGTGCGGTGCCGACATGTGGAACAAGCAGACGATGATGCACACGTTTTTCCTACACCCTACTGAGCGAGTTTGAGAGCGATTAAATGGTGTTCATTCAAGAGGCGGGATGGCCCTTTCAGAGAATCACTACACAAGTGGGACGTGCTATGTTGGTTGAGCAGCGATGCTGGCAACAGTGGACCAATGAACATACCCACAACCGTAGCAGAGGTTCTTGACATCTACGCATCACAGACGCCAGCCACGATCGTCGTATTATGAGGGCAGCAGTGGCAGACCGTACAGCTATCTCAGCACAGATCAAGGAAATTGTGGCTCCAGAAGCGTATACACGAACCGTTTGAAACCGGTTACTGGCGGTGAGACTTAGGCCATGTGCGCCACTTGCCAGTATTCCATTCCGCCACAGCATCGACATGCATGGCTAGTAGTACGTGCAAAATGTTGTTCTGGTCGCTCGTCTATAGTTATTTCAACATGAAGGTGCTATTCTGTTCCAACAGGATNGGCAATTCGTAATTTATTCTGTTCTACACGAAGCTTAAGACTATCCTATCAAGAAAGCTAAACTGGAAAGCTAGTTATTCTTTAAACATTAAAACAATTTAATGCATTTTTTTTATTTTCCCATTACTAAAAAAAATTATTTTAGAAATTTACGAACAAGTGCACAATAAAACCTGCACACAAAAAAACAACAAAACAAATTTTTTTATATGCCTTAAGGTATGACCAGCTATTAATACCCTCATGAGAACCAATCATGAAAAACTTCCAGTAATTCCGGTTTTATGTAAATCTCACAACACTCGATTGTGAGAGAAGCATCAAACTAAGTTGCTTAAGAAAAAAAATATATTAATTGATATATACACTACCGGAAAAAAAAATCAGAACACTTGGAATGACGATGTTGAATTTGATCGGATACCAGCATATAACCTCTGAAGGACAGTAGATGTACTGATAACTGTTTCAACGTCGTCCACGAGAAGGTTGCATAGTGGCATAGCTATTTGAGTACCATCTGTGTCAACTTTTTAAATGATAATACCCACCGTTGCTAGAAGATTAAGTGCGGTGCCGACATGTGGAACAAGCAGACGATGATGCACACGTTTTTCCTACACCCTACTGAGCGAGTTTGAGAGCGATTAAATGGTGTTCATTCAAGAGGCGGGATGGCCCTTTCAGAGAATCACTACACAAGTGGGACGTGCTATGTTGGTTGAGCAGCGATGCTGGCAACAGTGGACCAATGAACATACCCACAACCGTAGCAGAGGTTCTTGACATCTACGCATCACAGACGCCAGCCACGATCGTCGTATTATGAGGGCAGCAGTGGCAGACCGTACAGCTATCTCAGCACAGATCAAGGAAAGTGTGGCTCCAGAAGCGTATACACGAACCGTTTGAAACCGGTTACTGGCGGTGAGACTTAGGCCATGTGCGCCACTTGCCAGTATTCCATTCCGCCACAGCATCGACATGCATGGCTAGTGGTACGTGCAAAATGTTGTTCTGGTCGCTCGTCTATAGTTATTTCAACATGAAGGTGCTATTCTGTTCCAACAGGATNGTACGTGCAAAATGTTGTTCTGGTCGCTCGTCTATAGTTATTTCAACATGAAGGTGCTATTCTGTTCCAACAGGATAATGCCTGCCCACACACTGTCCATGTAGTGCAACGTGCTCTGCAAGACGTGCATCACCTTCCCTGGCCAGCACGATCTATGGACTTGTCTCCAACTGAGCACATATGGAACGACATATGACCGTCTCCAGTCGAACATATGTGCGACATGATGGGATGACAAATGACTAGTGCGACTTGTCCACTGACAACTCTTGCGGAGCTGGGTCAACAGGTCGAACAGGAGTACTATTATATATCCCAAGACAGTATTTGCCACCTGTACGATCGATTGAACCTGGATCAGTGCTTGCATTGCTGCCCGTGGACTACAACGCATACTTGTCTGGGTTTCCTAGCTTGGGTCCCTACCTGGAACCTCAGGACCGGTTATGCTATTGATCTGAAAATGTAATCATTTCATGTTCTCCATATGCACTGCTGCTGTAATAAATCTTGAGGGAATTGGAAACCTCCCGAATGGTCTTATGATTTTTTTTTCTTGCAGTGTATATTTCAACTATATTTTTTTAGTAAAATATAGAGTTTATTGTTCTGCCAACTCTTTTCACTCTGCATTTATCCTTACAATCACCATATGTGCACTATTCATATTTCATAGGTATTTTGTGTGTGTCACAAGAACTGCTACATAAANATCCTTACAATCACCATATGTGCACTATTCATATTTCATAGGTATTTTGTGTGTGTCACAAGAACTGCTACATAAATTAGTTCACGTGCTTGACCCTTGTTTACGGTCCTTGAATTTTGTACAACAATAATTTCCTCAACAGAAGCAGTTTAAAATTCTAGCCAAGTTAAAATCAATGTGACTATTTTCATTATAAAAGCCATGTTTTTATGGCGTGGGAGCCACTTGAAAAAAAATACAATGACCTCTTCTAAATAGCGTCCTAGTGATTGGCTATGCTTACATGAAGGCTTCGTTTATAAGCAGTATGGACAGATGATCTGTGATCATTTCNGCGTCCTAGTGATTGGCTATGCTTACATGAAGGCTTCGTTTATAAGCAGTATGGACAGATGATCTGTGATCATTTCCTCCTTTAGATAATTGCGAACATTGTTTACGACCTCGATATATCAACTTTATAAGCCTGACAAATTTATAGGCTGGCATGTACATTGAAGCTCGCATACACTGTATTCTTCTGCGAGTGCTTTGAAGAACTGAATGTAAATGTTTCGGTGTTCCTTACCTAGCATGTTGCCTTCGTGCTTTTGAATACTCCACACGAGCATAGTCACGTTTTTAATGTCCTCGCTGTCGACGATATGTTGGCCCTCACCTAACTAAATAATGTATTTAATGTATAATAATATTGTGGGTTGAAAATTAGTTTATATCTTTAAAAGTACTTAAAATGTGTTTGAAAATTTTTTTTGCCATTTAATCGCATAAAATGCTGGGACTGAAGTAGACTGTACACAAAAAGAAGAAATTTATTTACTATTGAAATATCATACGGGTCTGAGGTCACTGCATAAATTTCCTTCGAAATGAATGCATTAATACATTTCGTTATTGACTTCATTTTGGATTAAATCATTCGATGATTTAAAACTTGGTATTGTCCCCAGTTGAGACATTTTCTCGACCACACGTGTCATCTCTCTGAAGCAACTCTAATAGCCTGATGCTAATGAATGTGAAACTTCATCTGAGGCACGGCACTTGTTTGAGGGAAGTGCGGGTGCCTGTAAGCCACGGTTGTATCAAAAACCAATTAGCTTCCGCCTTCATCAAATTCTCCAGAAGATGAAAACAAAAAAGAAGTTATACACATAGCACTAACGAAACAAACAAATAGCATTATAAAAATTAATACGCAAGCCTGTGCAATCAATATGTGAATAATATTGGACCCCTGACGGCCGTGCGATTAACACGCCGGGCTCCCATCACTGCGATCCATCTTCGAACCTCAGAGGGATATTAATGTATTCTCGAATGTGGTAAACGTGGCGGACGTTCGGTGGTTTGCACAGACTTACCTAGAAGTTAAGCACAACCACCACTACTTCTAGTGTAGATTGCAAGCGTCACTACATTTCGTATGCTAAGTCAATTTTAGTTTAAGCCTTGTGCGGCTTCATGGAGTTTAGTTTGGATGGTTACTAAATTACGAAGATATACGAGCTAGATCCAAACATAATGAAATCAGTTTATCTCAGCCAATAGGAAACGCCTGAAACTAAAATGTATGCTCTCTCTCNCTAGATCCAAACATAATGAAATCAGTTTATCTCAGCCAATAGGAAACGCCTGAAACTAAAATGTATGCTCTCTCTCTCGTATAAAGTAAAATGTAGTTATCTGCTCTTCGAAATACTCATATGCATGTACTCTTTAAAAATGTAATTTATTTGGTTGCATCAAAAGAAAGCTCACGTATAAATTAAAGTACTGCCACTTTACAAATAAAAATGTGTCAATGGCCGTTTCTAAAAATGATGTGAACAGAATTGTATAAACTGATTCATTTACAAAGACAGGCAACACATTATATTTAAGCACGATTCTACAGTTCATTGCACGAAGGCAACGTAACTAAGCGCATAAACATAATGGAACAGTTCGGTGGGTTCTTATCCAGAAATACAAATGCCGACAATTTTACTAAATGCAAATATTTGTTTTATAGTCGTTGTAAAAATATACTTATCCATGTTAAATACATTTTTGTTTAAGAAGTATGACTCATATTTTTAATTTGTACATAGAATAAGACTTGCAATAATTTGAATTAATAAGTGTGTCATTATAATAAATAAAATTTACATATGAAAAGAAATATAAAAAAATTTAGCGCGTTAAATGTTAATACATTTCACGCAATCATGTTTTTTTTTAAACGTAACGAATAATGCTGTTACATAAATTACAAATTTCGTTACAAAAGTTGAACTGTCCCAAAAATTCAAAATTANAACGTAACGAATAATGCTGTTACATAAATTACAAATTTCGTTACAAAAGTTGAACTGTCCCAAAAATTCAAAATTAATCGCATGTGTTTAATTTTAGTTCTGTAAATACATTATTTGGGTTGGAATGTGTAGATTTATGCCCACATACGCAATAAATTAATTACATACTAATATAACACAAGCTTTTCTACCGTCAATATGCAGAACTCTTAACTAGTAGGCAATTAAGCTACGTAATACGGGTGCGCGGATAAATAAATATATCTGGAAAAATGTGAATCGCTACCACTGAAATCCGCTCGTTCTGCTCTGTCTGGTCGGCGAGATATGCAAACGTGTGAATCCTGCTTTAGTCATACTTTACTAAGTCAACAAGTGTCACACCGCTGTTCTTGCAGTTCGCAGTAATAATAACTATCCGCACTAGAGGCCACGTTTATTTATTTAAGTTACCTGTTTCTCCTGTGGTATTGGACTGGACATCGTCGCATATTTACATACATTTATGATAGCTTTTGTCATACTTCTTGATACATACATATACACTGAAATATTATAGTCCATTCACGGTTACTTTCAGGATTCCAATTTTTTAAATACCTTTGGTGATTGTTTTTTGAGCTAGATCCCTTTATAGCGGGGACTGTCAGAAAATTTTGCAGTTTTATGAGATAATATGCAAATCATTCTGGCATTTTGTATTGTGCGTGCAGATATTTTTGTTGAATTCAATTGTGGTCTATAGAACTTTGAGCTATATGTACAAGCAACGGAATATTAAACTTTTTAGATCTTTAGATATGGGTTTGCAATGACATAATTTATTTATAATTCAGGATGGATTGCGCGTTTGAGAAATACAAAGTCAGAATGACATTATACGTAACATAAGCGTTTTAGTACATGCATAGCGTAACAAAGGGAAATAATTTTCTTACAGATTTGTCTTGTGTTATTCTGCAGGAAAGGTTTTCATAAATTTGTAGTTCTAAATATTTTACCTTTCCTTTTTTTCTATTTTAGTTGCCATAAGCTATTATGGCAACTGCACAAATTTGCTTTTCGCTCCTGATAGTATAAATAAAATTATGGAGTATTCAATTATAGAGGATTGTTTTAATATTGAACATTTATTGTATGTTATGAAACCAGTTTTAGATTTCAAGAAGTGTTTCATTAATGTTATTTATCAGGTTTGGTTTGCTTGTTTCTGTTATAAAAATATTTGTATCATATGCAAACATTATCACTTCACCCACTTATATTGGTAATGGAAAAGCATTGATACATAATATAAATAAGAGTGGGCCCAATATTGAGCTCTGAAGGACCCCTACTGTGATAGGGAGTGGATGTAATGTAATATTATTTTACCCTGGTGGTTACAGAAACGTATGTCTGTTAGTTGTTTTCTATTTTGTAACTAGGATTTTAGCATGCTAGTGGTATAACCCTAACTCCGTAATTTTCTACTTTATTTATAAGTTTGCTGTAGTCAACACAAACAAATGCTTTTGTTATGTCCACAAACATGACAAAAGCTTGTTTAATTTTGTCTAGAACACTTACCATTTTATGAATAATGCCTTATGTTTCTTGTTCAGTTGATCTGCCATTAATGAAGACACATTGATTTTGTCCGAGTATAATATATTTTTTTAAATTTGCTATAGTTTGTTGTAAATAATCATTTATATGATTTTTGAGAACGATGATGGAATAGCTTTAGGTCTGTAGTTGTCCATATATGTTTAAACACCTTTTATAATTTTTTGTTTAATTTTTGCCCTTTAAAGTCTATCTGTAAAGATACAACTTCATAGACACATTAAAAAAAGTGGAGTTTTTTTCGTGGCAACATTCCTTTATTAAGAAAACAGTAATCATTTAAACCAGAAGAAGTTTTGTTTGTTAGTCTTTTGACAACATTTACGATGCAATTTTCTGAGATCGGGGTAAAAAACTGTGATTTATTATGTTTTGCCATAAATGCCGCTTTGTTTTTTATTTCCAAAGATATGCTTACAATAGTGTTTATGTCATTTATTATTTTCATTCTGGTGGTTGTGAAAAAATTAATAAGTTAATTTGCTATTATTTTACTTTTTACTAACATTTAAAAGACTGCCATTTATTTTTACATTAAAATAATATTGTAAGATGTATATTTTCAAAAAAGTTTTTATATTAATTTAATGTAAAAATTTTTTTTACAGTTCGCTTGATAAGTTTATTCCTCTTCGAATTAAAAATAAAACTATATATATTTTTTTGTTTTCACTTAGAGCTTCTACGGGCCTCATTACAGGCCCGGGCTCCACGTATACAGTCGTAGCTTCCTTCTCCTCACGACGCACATATAGAAAAACAAACATTATTGTCCAGAAACTCAATCTTCGGAATGTATTTTTCAAAATGTATGAATAAAAATTTTTCGGTATGATACAGAAATAAATTCAAGATGAAAATCTAATGCCCTACGAGTAGCTGCAATTACAGGAATACTTTTTCGGACAAAAATACCATCTATATTCAGTTCTCTGAACTAAGTGAGAGTGTTGTAACAAAATCGAATTTTTGCAGAGAAAGTGCTACAGCAATACCACCACAGAAAAACCCGATATATTTGTTCATTTAGGAGCTCACATCAGCGCGTAAGAGTAGTTTATTACAATATTCTAATTTTTTGCACCTCTTAAGAAGGGCCAGTGCACAAAACTATAAATAATAATCGTTTTATACAATCGTTAATATAAAATGATGGTGTTTTTCATTAAATTAAACTTTAACACATGTATTTATAACACTATAATAATACTAAAACTGTTCACGGTAGAGAAAACACTTTTTTAATTAACCAATGAAAAAATCACTGCCTTTAACTACACTGAAGAGTCAACAAAATTGGTATAGGTGTGCGTATACAAATAACAGAGGTATGGGACCAATCAAAGTAACGCGATGCAGTCGGCAGCTAGATCGGTTACTGCTGCTGCAATGGCAGGTTATCAAGATTTAAGTGAGTTTGAACGTGGTGTTATAGTCGGCACACGAGAGATGGGACATAGAATTTGCAAGGTAGGGATAACATTTGGATGTTCGCGTACGACCATTTCACGAGTGTGTCGTGAATATTGGGAATCCGGTAAAACATCACATCTTCGACATCGCTGCGGCCGGAAAAAGATTGTGAAAGAACGGGACAAACGACGACTGACGAGAATCATCAAACGTGACAGACGTGCAACCCTTTCTCAAATTGGCGCAGATTGGATTTGTGGACCGTCCTGCAGGATTCATGGTGTGAATTGCCTCCTGCATACCTTCAGACATTAGTCGAGCCCATGCCACGTCGTCTTGCGGCAATTCTGCGAGCCCGGGTGGAGGGGGGACTAGACGATATTAGGCAGGTGTACAAGTTTTTTTATGGCTCTTCAGTATTATGTAATGATGAAACCCTGAGAGTTGCGCTAACTGCTCGTAAGTCATCCTGTATATGTACATACAGGACGATTTACGAGCAGTTAGTGTCACTCACAGGGCTTCGTAATTACATAATTTGGAGCAAAATATGTCATATAAATGCGGGTCGAATTCCCAGTATTTCAGAGTAATTCGACAATAAGCATACCCACCCTACAGTGAAAAGGAATTCCCAACACCGTTTCAGCATCAATGTGTGGTGTGTTGTACTACACGATCAGCTGATTGGGTTATTCATTTTCCCGGGACGCTCTACTGGTATGGTGCATGTGCAATTTTCGCATTTTACGAACTGCAACTGTTACTTGAGGATATTCCGTTAGAAGTGAGATGTCTTAAGATCTTCCAGTATGATGGTGCACCTCCTTATTTCCACCAAGCTGTGATTGAATTTTTAATTGTGCATTTCCCTGAGAGATTGAGCTATCACCACTATATTATTATGCATGAGGACGAATGAATGACATTGTGTACCAAAGCTCTAAAAAAAACTCGTGAAGAACTACTTGCGCTTATCACGTAGTCCGCTGCAGACATCAAAGACCGCCTGGTGGAATTACGTAGAGCAAAATGCGCGGTTAATACGCGTGCGGCCAAGTGTATGGAAATAGACGGAAACATTTTTGAACGTCGTTTGTAAGATTGTTAGACGCAATTGTGATGTTCAACTGTTAACAATAAGTTCTGATAATACATAACTCTGTTTACTTGTGAAAGGGTTATTTTTATTCGCCATTTTTCACATGCTTCAAATTACTCTGTAAATATTGAGAATAGGATCAACATTTATATGGCATAGTTTTCTCCAAATGATGTAAAGAATAGGCCATGTGAGTGACGGTAACTGTCGTAAATTGTATTGTATACTACAATATACGCAGACATGCAGGCTGCCAGTTAAGTGGGTAGCGAATGAATAAAAATAGTAACATTGTATTGAGACTTAAAATTGTGTTGAGAGTGTAGTAAGTACATTTATGGATTCTAAAGTAAAGATATTTTGGTTTTATTGACATATTTGCATATTATGAAAATGTTGCTTTCCTAAAAATGTTACAATTTTCATTTGGATGGGCATGAATAAAGAGACTCTCTATGGCAATGTTAATGCTACATATATTGGAAGGATAAAAAATTAGAAGAGAATTAAACCCTAGGCAGGACTTTCAAAAGTGCTTGCAGTTTTCTGTGAACAGCCTTAAATTTCGTAGTCAATATGAGTTAAAATCACAGAGAGACATGCTGTATTATTAATGGCTGGTAAGAAATAGTTTTCATGTGAAGTGTTATAAAATTTATTTTTATTTCTGGTACGTAACTTCTAAAATAAATAACACTAAATCGTTAGTTCAAATGTTAATTAATTCAAAGCTTGATTTACATATTTCAAATCACTCTGACTAGTCTAGTGTGTAATTTCAAGGTAGAATTTTTATATATATTTCACTTATTAAAGGTATTTTACTCATTCAGTCTGTTTTATAGTATAGTGATATTTTCTGGTATGAAAGAAGTTAATTATATATTCAAAGAAACATATTGCTTTTGATGATCACAAACATTATTACAGGCTAGTAGTACCTGTAGAACATATTTTAATCCGCTGACTTAGTTGAACACTGTGTGAAATATTAAAAACGCGAAAGTATGATTCGCTACATTAATACTATGTTTATCTTTCTACCTTTACACATTGACATTTAAAAAATTGGCATCCATCGTACATAAAAGTTATTCTTTCATAATAAATCATAGTTTTTTTTAATATTATAAATACATATTGGTAACAGTTACTTATATACTTTCGACTAGCACCAATATATGTAAATGAAATAAATTTTACCAAAAATACATCAATATATAATTTTACACTTCTGCTCCATACTGAGCATAACACTTTTATTTTATCAGACTTGAAATACTATTTCCTTTAAAGAGAGTAAAACTACTTGGAAGTGAGGGCTAATATTTTCTCTTTCCTTGTAATACGACATAAATGGTCCTTGCGTACTTATCTTGCTGTTTTCTCCTAGTCGTATAATGTCAGACGGGAGCTGATTCGCACCTTAAATCGGTCCCAGCCAGGGTTTATAAATCTAATTTTCAATACCCTCCCTGGCTGGCGCCATTGCAGGGTTGAAAACATTTCCAGTCACATTTTTATTTTTATATCTGCGCAAGCGCAATGTATCTTCAAAAGTTAGTTTCCTTCGTTAAACAGCATCTTCTCCAATTTGCAACACAGCTGATTGGATAGATAGGGTACTAGGATCGCTCGTGATGTCACCCGTTACATGACTCCGCTTGGTATGTTGCGTACAACGCTCAACGCATCAGTCGATTAGCGACATCGTGAAGACCTCATGTGTAAAGTGTTATGCTGTTCGAGACTGCAACGGAACCCGGTGGCCAGCGGTTGACCGCAGCTTAGCCGGGAAATTTAGCTGATCTTGTCCTGTCCAGCCATCTATCCGTCCAGCTAAACAGAGTCTTAAGAAGGCAAAAAGCGGCGTCTTTTAAAAAGTTTTCCACCATCGGAGAACTATATTACAAGCGGGCATAGTAATCGTTATTTTAAACTGTGCAAGAAATGTCGGTTTGATGAGACGGCCGGGCGTCTCAACCTGTCATCAGTTTTAGAAAAATAACGTTGATATATCTAATACTTATATTTGAGGCTGGCAATTAGAATGTGTATACCGGTTTACCTCTAGTTTTTTACACCTAATTTAAAAACCTTTAATTGTGGAATATATTCTATGCAGAATTAGTGATGCAGGTGTGATGCTAGTGCTGTTACATTAAATAAAATTATGAATTATTAAGATGATGAAAATGTAAATATATTAGAGCATAGAGGTTTCGAGATATTCCAATGCTGTTTTTGTTTTCAAGTATACCAAAAATGTAGGAATGGTATCAAGTATACATATAATGTTTTTCTAGTGCAGAGTCAGGATATTTGTTGAACAATTAAAATTCATACTTATGTTTTGATAGGAGTTTGATTCAGGGTGATATGAGTGCCCACGGTTGCGCACATTCACTGTGCGCCACCGTGGACGCGTGTAAGGGATAAATGGGGGTTAGTGATATCTGTCTTTTTGTTATGGAGTTTATATGCGATTGTAGTTATATCTTCAGACATAACTTAAATGTTTGTCGTGTAAAGCACTGTGTCCAGCAAATGAAAACTTTGTGGAATAGGTAAGAAATAGTGTAATTTGATTCAATGATGCTAATATAATGTTATTCGTTGTTGAAAAATTTTAATTTTCAGTGATAAATATCTTTAATTTTTGTATGTGTGATAATATATTCTCGCAAATAGTCTCCATAAATTAAAACACGATCATTTATTGGTGGTAGATTATGTGTATTGTAAATCAAGATAACATGTGAATGAGCAAACTTAAACATTTTTAATGACTGGGAATTGTCCTTAGGCTGATAGTTTCGAATTCACATTTATAAAGCATGTGGATATGATGTACTTGTTACACATTTCTATCTTGACCTATCAGTACTTTTGTGCAGTGGCGGCTCACCAGGTGCAGTTATTTAAGTTGCCACCTCACCAACAATCAAAATAATTTAATAACTATGTTTTAAATTGTCACTGATATGACATAGCTCTAATTTCAATCGCCATGCATACAAAATTCCCGTTTCTGTTTTTAAAGCTCCTGCAATTATGGCAGTTCAGCATATGCACTTTTAACTAGTGGCCTGAAGTGTAGCTCTGAAGATGTCTCCCGGGAAAATTTTCACTGTCTTGCATGTGTTACCTTTAAATGTAGACGCAGCGTGGCCAAGCGAACGGGAGAGTTCGAGGGCAAGTGAAGCTAGTCTGCTTGCTTCAGCACTAGTCACCACAATAACCTGGAGGCTGTGTTTCACTTCACAACCAGTTTGTAACAGACAGACATTGTTCGATAGTCCGTGTCGCTGCGCTGTTAGTAGTGGTTGCATTTTGTTTATTTAAACTGTATGCAAATACTATGGTGATTCACTGACTTAAAATGCATTTTAAATGAATCCATATAAATTACGCGATGAGCGATATAATCGACATTTTTGCATTGTTATTAAGGACAAATCTGGAATTGTTTGTACGCCGAAGTTCAATACGTCTTTTTCTGTTTTTATAAATTTAAATAAAATATTTTAAAATCTCATGGTGCAAACAATTCATTTTTTGCGAATGCCATTTTCCTGGGACAGTCTTTTAATAGCAGTTATGGCACATGTTTGGAACACCGTATGTTTTGTGGTATGTTGAATGTTAACAGAATTATTCCGAAACTCGAAGATTCGATAGAACGATTTAATAATGAATTACAGTTACAAACAATTGGATAAGTGTACAAACAAAACAGGTAGTGCTTTAAGTTTTTATGTCATTCTAGTGTTGAATCGTATGTACATACTATACACATGACATCCTCCTTTAACAAAACCATTTTAATTAAATCTACCGATCACGTATCCCACCACTCAACTATTATTAATACCTTATTGAACATGATGCATAAGAGAAAACAACTAACAGAAACTAGAAAACATAATTTACGCCATACTAGCAAAATATATCAGACGTTCTAACTAATAAACCAGCCAATCATACAAACAAGTCATGCCCACATCACCATCCATATCAACAATAGAGAGGGACCAACCAAACAACCATACTAACCTACCATATTGACGAACCAATCAGTCAGACCATAAAACCTTATCATATCTCTAGACTATACCAGCCATACAGACAGACAATACCTTCCTTCACACAATACCAGCAATGCCCATCACACTAGCTACACCAATGTGTCATTCTAATCATATGATATAGTCATATCAGCAAATAATAACATTAAGTCATACAATTCAGTAATATAAACAAAAGATTCAATTAAACTATTCCTTCCACACCACACTTTAATAACTTATCAAAGAATGTCTCTACTATACAAACCATAAAATCATGGCATATTAAAAGGAAACATTATAAACATTCATAGCGACGTACAAACATGTACCAATATGTTATAATGTATGCATGCATACCAACCTTATAAAACAATCACCCGAATATTCCAATCAACTATTTTAACCAACAATACTGCAGTCCATATCGACAGACCCTAACTTCAGAACATAAAAACCACCACTCAAATTATTACATACAACCATTGACTTTAGATAATGCCATATCATCAGACAATACACACAGTCCATACTACCAGACCAGAGAAATATCAATACTGATAAATCATGCCAATAAGCCATTTATACAAAATATTCCATCCAAATACTCTGACAAACAATATGAATGTACCATACCATCTTTCGGTACCGATAAAATGGATAGACTATACCATAAGTTATCACACACAGACCATAATTGATAACAAATAAACTGTCGTAACATACTAAGTTTACCGGACAAATATTCAAATTATATAATCTATGATAAGTAACATAAACTTTGTATTTCTTTAAGAGTATCTTGAAATTATCACATGTAGCAAATTTTGCACCAGACGAAACACATTGTAGCAGTTTAGAGGACTGTCTATTTTATAAATTTTAAAACTTTCTTAGCAATCATTATTGGCAGCTTCTAATAACGTTATTTCTATACTAAAATGGTTTTCCACGTACCGATAGGGGCATTGAAGAAGCAATGAGTTTAAACATTTTCTATATAGCAGAATTCACACTGTCAGTAATTGCATCATCTATTGGCAAAAGACTTGTAACCTTTGACCCCACACAGGTTCTGACGGCTCACAAGTTCTGACCCATTGCATGGTACTGAACCCTCAATAGGCTCTTTTACCCCTCACACGAGATGAACTCTCATAGGGCAGATGAACCCACACATGGGCAGACCCCTCACACCAGACTTACCTCGTTTTCCAGTTGAACAGCAACTTACCACAAAAGTATAATTATATACAATTATGTACGTGTAGTAGTTTAGTACCTTTAATCATTGCTACAATCGTTTTCCAAATTTCGAATTATAATCAAGCAGATGCCTTATTTATCTTATTTGATATGATGATATTTCACATCTTATTGCATAGGAAAAATAACATACATTCCTGCAAAATAATGTATTAAATATAATAATTTAACCACCCATTGGATCCTGGGAGGTGAAAAAGGGTAGCCAGAAATAGATGAAACTGTGACTGGAGTTACCCGAGCTCGATGAAGAAGTAAAAACTAATAGAGTTTGAGAGCCTAGGGGTGAGATTGTGATTGTGAGGCCTTTTTATTTACGGATAACTGGAGGAGTTTTGTGCCCAAAAATGTATATATTTTTGAATTACTTTCACAAGTGAGGCATTTTGTGCAATGGCATGTTTTGATAACAATTTAACGTGAGTGCTTATTTTTTGTCAAACTTTTGACAAACTGAAACCTGAAAATTTTGTTACTATACAATGAAAAGGTTTGTTTAGATAATTCATTATTGTTCATCCAATATCAGCATCACTTTGGACATTAANGTTACTATACAATGAAAAGGTTTGTTTAGATAATTCATTATTGTTCATCCAATATCAGCATCACTTTGGACATTAAATGATGTCGTTTTCTAGGATTGCGGGACAAACAAAAGAAAACTGTTGAAGTAATAATTCAAAATTCGTGCAGCTTGAAAAATCTATTTTCTAGCAGTATAATGTCCAGTCTCACACAGTGCTTGTATCTCTGGCTGACCTTCGTGATGTTGACATGCTTCATTGACCAGCAAGTTCCTCAGACCTCTCACTCACTAGAATGTTTGGGGCAATATTGGACAGCAACTTCGGCCAGCGCCAACTGCGGTGGATTTGAAGGATGAGTTGTGCCAGCTGTGGCAGTATAATCCACAGGAAAACATCCAACATCTGTATGTCTTCATGCCCGACCATATTCCGATCTTTATCANCTGTGGCAGTATAATCCACAGGAAAACATCCAACATCTGTATGTCTTCATGCCCGACCATATTCCGATCTTTATCAATGCTATGGGTCGTCCAACACCATATTAAGTGCATCCTGCAATTGTTGGGCTCCTGCAATACAAGCTTGTTGATGTTTCCTGTGTAAATACTACCAAGTCCTGTGCCTGTACTCGCTTTTGTACCCCTGCGATGGCACATTTAGTTTGATAATTTTTTTTGCAAACGAGTGTAAATGTATTTTACAAAAATATCCCTGAGGGTTGTAAATATTACATTACAAAATAAAATGTATTTGCATTATAATAACATTATTGTAAGTAGGTCAAAGTCCCCCACGATGTCAAGTTGTCTGTGTGTGGTTATAGTATATAAGCAGATGGGTTGCATTGGCGAAGCTTATTTCGACAGTGGTCGGCATAAAATATATATAGACTCAACTTGTTACAGTAATTTGAATATATTTTGGATGCAAATGTCGGGGGTTCAGCAGGAGCACCGCTATTGTCTGCGTTTGGTATATCCCTATCGACTTCATAGGCTGTGGTACTTTGCGTTTTTCAATAAAATTATTGGCTGCCTTGGTCGAGCTGCCATCAGTTGTTATTGTATGTTTCTTCGTCTGTACCATCCTATTATTTAACTGCATCATTTCCGGCAGAGTTTGGGTCATCAGATGAATCATCACTGACAGAGAAACTTATTGCTGCAGCTACTGTGACAATTCCTTTTCGCATTAACATATCACATAGCAGCATGGCATTCATGGGTGTATGACGAATCACAGTCATATAAATTATTTGTATTATAAGTTTGGGTTACTGTTTTTTAAACACAAAGAAGATACTTTATACAAACAGCTAAGGTCAAGAAAATCTAAACGATTGACTTCATATAATCTTCAGTGTCTTTTCTGCAAGATACACTCCATGATCAAAAGTATCTGGAAACACACCTAAAAATGAAGTACAAGTTTGGGTCGCCCTTTTTCAGGAACAATTGTAGTGAATAAGGTGTTGGCCCACCCCTAGCATTGATAACAGTCTTCACTCTCGCAGGAATACTTTCAATCAGGTGGCGGAAGGTTTCCTGGGGAATGGCAGCCCATTACTTGCGGAGCGCCGAAACGAGAAGATATATCGATGTCGGTCAGTGTGGTCTAGCACGAAGGCGGCATTCCAAAACATCCCCGAGTTTTACTGTCGTATTCAAATCAGGAGTCTGTGGGCAGGTCAGTCCATTAGTGGGATATTGTTGTCGTCAAACCACTCNATTCAAATCAGGAGTCTGTGGGCAGGTCAGTCCATTAGTGGGATATTGTTGTCGTCAAACCACTCCCTGGCATGCCCTGCAATATGGATGGGTGCTATCATGTTGAAAGACACAATGCTCATCCCCGAACTGGTCTTCGATGGTAGGTAGTATGGAAGATTTTAAAATGTCAACTTAAATTTGTGACATGACAATGCCATGTGGACAAACATGGGGACCAACATCCCTCCAGGGGNTTTTAAAATGTCAACTTAAATTTGTGACATGACAATGCCATGTGGACAAACATGGGGACCAACATCCCTCCAGGGGAAACATGTGCACACTGTAACACCACCACCCCTGAATTTCACTTTCGCCACTATACAGGCTAGTAGAAATCGTTCACCAGGCGTTTGCCACACACATAACCTACTATTGTATATAATGATTCATCACTCCACACAATGGTTATCCACTGTTCTATTGTCAAGTTTCATTGCTCCTTATAACATGCGAGGCGGCGTTTGGCATTTCCCTGTGTAATGTGGGGCTTATAGGCATCTGCTTAGCCATGGAAACCAAATTTCCGGACCTCACGTCGAACAGTTATGTTGCGTGGAATAAATCCTGACGCAGGTTGGAATTCCTATGTAATGGTGGTGATGGATGACTGACGATTACACTGTACAATTCTCTTCAAACCCGATGGTATCTGGAGGTCAACATGGGAGCTCGTCCTGATGACATTTGGGTTGAACACATCCCTTCATGTTTCTACATTACTATAACATCGGGATATCCAATATGGTGAAAACCTCATGCACATACTTCTTACACAAGTACCACTTGACCATCTGAACATGTTAAAGTCCATGAGTACTTCAGACCACCCCATTCAGCTGTCTCACCCTGTTTGTGGACTACTGCGATCGCTAACCATGTGTTACACATGATAGATGGCAATACTGTGTCGCCCGCTATGTTAAACACAGGTATCGTGGGGTATCCAGATACTATTCTTCACATAGTATTAATATCCTACTACATTTATCTTCAGTGTAATGGACTGTGTTAACTTAATAAGATCATATAAACCCTTCTGCTAGTCTGTCATATGTATACTATACCACAGAAAGATGGTATCTTTTAGACTCCTGCCAGGTTTTCGGCCGAAGTTTTGTCTTTGACAGAAGGTGAAATGGTTTATAATATCTGCGAAGGATTTTGTATGGCGTAGATTTCGCTTTTCCGGAATATATTGGGCTTTTCTAGTTAGATATTAATTTATTGAAAGACAGAGATGCTATAGCTGTTCAAAAATTAGAACCCACTTATCTTCTGTCAAAGGCAAAACTCCAGCCGAATACCTGGCAGGTGTCTACGACGTACCATGTTCCTGTGGTCTAGTGTATGTAGTACAGACTGGTAGAAAAATAATTACAAGTATTATGGAACATATTCATGACTACAAACAGGAAAACCACAGAACGGCGATAACAGTACATCTATTCACTACAATCATGGAGTAGAGATCGGTGAATTTGAAACCATAGCCAACATCAGTAACTACAAAGAGAAAATAAAATGTGATGCTGTATANGAGTAGAGATCGGTGAATTTGAAACCATAGCCAACATCAGTAACTACAAAGAGAAAATAAAATGTGATGCTGTATAAATTATGGAACGCCCTTGAAATGTAACCAAAATTATGTTAAATACTTATTAAACATAGGAACTACTTTTCCACATATCTAGGCGAAATAACTGGCAAACAACCAACCAAAATTTATATAATCACTAGCTGACCCGGCAAACGTTGTTTTGCCATAAAAAGTATTTCTAGTGATTATAGTATTAGAAAAAAATAACTATAACTTATTCTAAGTGTGTGAGGATGTGATATATAAGTGGAAGAGGCATGGAGCTCTGTTGACGATGACGGAATATAAAATTAGATAATTTAATAAATATTAATAAAATGGAAATACAAACAATTACAGCTTTGTTATCAATAATAAAGTTAATTAAGAAGTACACTTAATTATTGAAAATATAATTGTAAACACGTCACTACTACGATCTGAGCACAAATGAATAAGAGAAAGGTTATTGTGTGAGAGAAAGTGGAGACCGGCTACTCCGTGCTGTGTCACTGGGAGACACCTGGTGGGAATAAATTGTAACCTAGATCGATAAATGATCGATGATAATTGATCAGTTATCGACCTAGGGTAAAATTTATTAAATTACTAATATCGCTATAAAAAAAATAAGGGTTGGTGGTAGAAGGGTGAAAAATTAGGAGGGTATGTATTTTTTGATGCCACATCATAAAAAAATAAAAAATAAAAATTTTGTTCAAAAAATAAAAATTAATGTTTGGGGGTGGCCACCCTTATTTTTTAGGGGTGTAAAAATTGATATAAATCTATTCTCAGACCTACCGAGTATACATAAAAAATTTCATAATAATCGATCCAGCCGTTTCGGAGGAGTTCAGTGACTAAAACTGTGACGGGAGAATTTCGCTATTAAAAAATAAGGGTTAGCGGTAGCAGGGTGAAAATTTAGGAGGATATGTATTTTTTGATGCCACATCATAAAAAAATAAAAAATAAAAATTTTGATCAAACAATAAAAAAAAATTGTTTGGGGGTGGCCACCCTTATTACTTAGGGGTGTAAAAAATAGATATAAATCTATTCTCAGACCTACCGAGTACACATAAAATATTTCATAAAAATAGGTCCAGTTGTTTCGGAGGAGTTCAGTGACTAACACTCTGACGGGAGAATTTTATATATTAGATGATTGTCCATTACCCTAGCCAATCAGGAGAGGTCGACAGTAATTGGCTGCCACTGGAGCCAATCCTTTTCTCTTATTAACGGCCACCTGAACTGACAATCACAGGCAAGGTTCTCTGATGCTTACTATATAAATGCCTCCTCCAGTTGCTGGCTTAAAAACCAGCTTCTAAAATTTTTACTCATATCTGAGGTAATTATTTCATGTAACAACAATAAATTATACGAATATCTGTCTGCTCATTAACATTCTGTAATGAAGACAATCCCCAATTACGACCCATCTCCGCTCAGAAAATATAATAAATCATGTTTAATTTAACATGGTTACTGGCATAACACACAGTTGACACACCTACCAGAGGCATATAGGGTCTGGCTCTCTATGTTCTTCAAATAATTAATTAAACAAATTTTCGAAAGCACTATGCATCTCTAGTTCCATGGAAATAAGATCTGAGTGGTCATTGGCTGAGGAGACATGTGGCTTGGTGTTTGGCATTGCAAAACTCGATGGTTTATATCATTACACAGGAAACAAGTAACAGTTGTTCTACATTTACATATTGCGAAATTATTATGCGTTCTCAAACAGTGATATGATTCTCTGATTGGCCCATGGACGAGGAGACTTCGCAGCTGAGGAACGGATATTCAACTTACACATTCAAGGCTGCTCAGACTCTGCACAAGGGTTGACATCATCGCTCGATTGTTACTCTAATCAAGCTTTCTTAACTATTCAGCGGCCGTTGTAATGTTCACACATCGAGAAACACACTCCTACACAAAGCAAATAAATTTTTAGCATTAAAATATGAGAAAACTGCAGTGTTGCAGACATACCACACACCCCACACTGAGATTCCTGGGGCGACAAAATTCTCTTATCTCACCAGGACAAAATTTTACAAAATTAACTTCGCTCCAGGCAAACATAGCTCATTCCATCACAATCCTTCCCACTGTGCGGGCATGGACAGCACCATATTTGTACGCACTCACAACATCCTGTTGTTTCTAGATATGCCGCAGTGAATTATAAAGATGCTTCTGAAGCAGAAAACTACGCAGTTCACACACACAAACACGACACAATTTCTTAAAAATGTTTGTGGCTCGTTAGCCAGGAGATAATGCCATGTACTGTCACAAATTTCTGTGTAAGTGGCCAATTGTTCTTCATTCCAGAAAGTATATGTAATCGAACCGCTGCTAGGTTCAACCTCGCGATAGTTGTTTGAAAGATGAAATTACTCCATTATTTTTCTTCAGTATGCTGAGAGCTGCTACCACACTGAATGTCCACGGTTGCTCGCGCACCTTTTGAAACTAATGTGAAACTATGACGTTATCCAAAAGACAATCCTATGAAATGAGGCCACAAACAACCTCAAGGCCTCTTTTTTTTAAAAACCTGATTATTTTTCACAACAATTGTTTTTGCTGTTATCCATTAACACGGCTAATGCAAAACAATTCAGTCACATCGTTGTTCTTTAGTTTGCTGCGAGCATACCTTTTATGTAGTCCAGCACCAATGATGACTGGTGATGATAGGATATCCGATGCATCTGGTAGCTGGTTCGCAGTAGCAACAACAACAAATGTAATCACACATTCTGGCGAATGAAATATTTTCTTCTCATATTTACTTTTTAAGAATGCAATAACTTCTTCTGGCGAACATGGCGGCATTTCTTCTGATCGCTTGTAGTATACACAACACTATCTATAACATATGCTGTCCACTACCTGGTGGCTGAGTTTGCCAAATGTTGATTTAAGAGCAAAAACCATAAACAGACGTCATAGATAAAGCTGTAAGTGACGATTTAGGACAGTTGCTATGTAAAACTAGGAAGAGACAACGGGGCGGGCAGAAATCCAATATCAGTGGAAGGTACTTCTATAGCGCTTTTGACCCTGGGGAAGCAGCGAGTCAACCAAGGATTCTACATGGTAAAAAAAACAAGTACCATTATTAGGATGATTGACAATTCAAGCACTAAATCTTGTGTCAACATGGGAAGCAGCAGAGACACGAAGAGACAAGATGCAAGAGAAGAGGAAAACGATAAAGTAACCAGGTTCGTGAAGGAATTCCTTACTTACTTTGAAGGGCACTTATATTCAAAATAGCAGTAGTACCGAAATCCTAGGTTTATTTGCTCTATCTACAAAACTCTTTAACAAGTTTCGACTAAAATTGTTACGCTGGAAGTATCTTTTACAAGCATCGAATATGTCAAAACATTGCCTGTTTTGTCCGCCATTTGTAAGATAATGCCACATGANAGACAACGGGGCGGGCAGAAATCCAATATCAGTGGAAGGTACTTCTATAGCGCTTTTGACCCTGGGGAAGCAGCGGGTCAACCAAGGATTCTACATGGTAAAAAAAACAACAAGTTCCATTATTAGGATGATTGACAATTCAAGCACTAAATCTTGTGCCAACATGGGAAGCAGCAGAGACACGAAGAGACAAGATGCAAGAGAAGAGGAAAACGATAAAGTAACCAGGTTCGTGAAGGAATTCCTTACTTACTTTGAAGGGCACTTATATTCAAAATAGCAGGAGTACCGAAATCCTAGGTTTATTTGCTCTATCTACAAAAATCTTTAACAAGTTTCGACTAAAATTGTTACGCTGTAAGTATCTTTTACAAGCATCGAATATGTCAAAACATTGCCTGTTTTGTCCGCCATTTGTAAGATAATGCCACATGAAAAATAAAGATTTAATGTCATATCACTGGAAACAACAAACCGATTCCTACTAAATTTGACACTTATGTATTACTACAGTACATCATATAAACTAACATGTTTTAGTAGGTCAGACTATTATTATCGAAATGATGGCCTCATAAACCATACAGACTAATGTGCTAAATCTATTAAACCATGTAACCGCATCCATCTTAACTGTGTATGCTGGCAGTATTTATGCAAGCATCAAATAATCTAATATTCAAATTCATTTATCAGCCATTTTGAAAGATAGCAATGCATGAAATATTATGGTATTTTGTCCTATCTCGGGAAAGAGTTAACTGATACAAAATTCATGCTACATGTTATACTTTTGTAGTACATCTAAATTTATATGACTTTTGGAGGTAGTCACATATCTTCAAAATAACAACCATATGACCCAAACAATTTCGATCTACTTTAAAATGAAGCAGTGTCTATGGCAAACATTGAATTTGTCAATATAGTAATGAAAATAGTACCACGCCGCCGATCTCTCATATGCCTCCGGAAGGCCATGCTATCACGAGATAAGGAACCAAAGTTCCCATAACTCGTTAAGTGGGGTTGCAATCTAATTGCAGCCGGACAGACCTGGGTCAAGTCATTGTGCCGGCGGCGGGCTACCGTGTTTGTGTTTTAGCTGGGCTCCGGGCACGTATTTTTAGCTGTTAACCACATGGGAACCTGGAGATTTTATGTCATATGTCCGGGGCCAACCAACCGATTCACACAGAAATTTGCACGTAAGTCAAGTTACTGTAGGCCATATTTTAAGTGTATCTGACTTTATTTACAGTATAGCAGTGATATCAATCATTAAGGTAATTTTGTCGTNGTAGGCCATATTTTAAGTGTATCTGACTTTATTTACAGTATAGCAGTGATATCAATCATTAAGGTAATTTTGTCGTGTCTATTACACAATTTACAACAGCTTTCAATTAAACTTAGTATGCTGAGAGTAGATATTAGAAGCATCAAATATGCTTAATAGAGATCATATTTTACCGAATCTGCGTAAGATTGTGCCAGGCGATAAAATACAACGTTTATACCATATCTCAGGAACCCATCATAGAATTCTCACCATTTTGAAAATAAATGTATTAACATAACGGTAATTTTTTTGTGTTAAATTAAACTTTTACTTATATTTTGCCTATAAATAATACATTTTCGTTTATAATCAATATGAATAAAGACAGTGAGGATACAAGTGTGTTGGTAATGTCTAGTAGGAAGTAGTTCGTCTGCAACATATTATTACAATAAGTGCGCAAGATCTCGATGCGTTGTCCTTTTTGTGTGATTTTCTAGACCTTTTCTTTTACTTTTGCGGATCCAGGGCCTATGATAAAACGGTTCAGTATTCCACACCTCACATTTACAATTATCAAATGTGTCTACACAGGACTTAGAATATGTTTTTTTATTTCCTAAATTCTACATGTTTCAGAAGCCTTTTATACTTGTCCTCAAGTTTTTAAGATAATGACACATGAAAAATAAGAGTTTGGTCATATCTCGGAAAACAATCAACCTATTCTCATCAAATTTGGTAAAACAGTATTTATATGGCGGGTCTTTTAAACAGACTTGTTTCAAGTGGGTCTGATGCTTATTTTTATAATAGCTGTAATATATATACATATATATATTTTTAGTATGCAATATATTCAAAACAACGTAACCAACTTCAACTTAACTTCAAGCGATTGTAGTATATATTCCAACAATCAAATGTGTCTACATAGGTCCTCTTTTTCCANAACTTCAACTTAACTTCAAGCGATTGTAGTATATATTCCAACAATCAAATGTGTCTACATAGGTCCTCTTTTTCCAGCCATTTTTTAAGATAGTGGGACATCAATATATCTCGGGAAACAATCAACCAATTCCTACCTAAGTTGTCTAACACACAGGATAGTTAAAGTTCCTGTAAAATGATAGTCTATGTTTCAAGAGTGCCACATAATTATTTTAAAAACAGCAGTCTTAAAAACATTTTATCATAGTATGTTATAGCTACTTTACAAGATAACCAATTTAAACATAATTTTAATTCTGGCAGTATCTATGCAAGTTTCAATTGTGCTAGCCCTGATACACAAAACGGTTTATCTCCATTTTGGGGGCNAACTTCAACTTAACTTCAAGCGATTGTAGTATATATTCCAACAATCAAATGTGTCTACATAGGTCCTCTTTTTCCCGCCATTTTTTAAGATAGTGGGACATCAATATATCTCGGGAAACAATCAACCAATTCCTACCTAAGTTGTCTAACACACATGATAGTGAAAGTTCCTGTAAAATGATAGGCTATGTTTCAAGAGTGCCACATAATTATTTTAAAAACAGCAGTCTTAAAAACATTTTATCATAGTATGTTATAGCTACTTTACAAGATAACCAATTTAAACATTAATTTGAATTCTGGCAGTATCTATGCAAGTTTCAATTGTGCTAGCCCTGATACACAAAACGGTTTATCTCCATTTTGGGGGCCGCGGTGGCTGAGCGGTTATACCACTCGCCCCCCACCAAGGCAAACCGGGTTCAATTCCCGGGCGGGTCACTCCGAATTTTCGCTAGTGGAGCTGTGATGAACGATGCCGCTGGTCGGCGGGACTTCTCGGGGATCTCCCGTTTCTCCCGCCCATGCATTCCGGTGCCGCCCTATTCTCACCTCATTTCATCCTCATTGGCTCTCAAGACAACGTTGTTAAGTGCCGCCCAAATCTCTCAACTTAACTCAATAACCATCATTTCGGAAGATAGTACCTTATGAGATTACTGATACCCCACAAATTCAGGCTACGAGTTATACTTTTGTAGTAAGTATAAATTTATATGACCTTAGCAGTTAGTTACATATTTTTAAAATAACAGCATTATTAATATTTTTGTTTAGTATGTCGCATATCCCAAACAATTCCAACCGAACTTATCATAAACAGTTTCTATGACAAACATAGCAAGTGACAATTCATAACCACTTTTTTTCTAATGAAAGAAAACACCACGTGGGAAAAAATAGCTTTATGCCATATGCCGGGGACAAATTAACCGATATCCACCAAGTTTTGCACACAAGTAGTGCTACGGTAGGCCATATAAACTTACATGATTTAAGTGATTCATGCACAAGTTATCAAAACTATGTCCTTGTATATATTTGAAGTTGGTAAACTCAGTCTACCAAAACTTTAGACCAATTACAACCGAAGTTGGTGCTCAGAATCCTACGTCTGTTATGTAGTTGGTTGCAAGTCATATTACAGTACAAGGCGTTCTGGGTTCGAATTTTGGGTAAACTAAATAATTTTNGTTATGTAGTTGGTTGCAAGTCATATTACAGTACAAGGCGTTCTGGGTTCGAATTTTGGGTAAACTAAATAATTTTTATAATTGTCTCACGAGTATCGCATTGGTTTCTGGTTACATCTATAATGATATCTATGTGAACGACATGTTAAGACTCATCTTAAATAAAACCTTTTAAGAACTTCATCGAAATTATTTGCATCCATGTAGAGGAAATTAGGCTCTTTATTTCTACTGATAACTTCTTGTTTTTAGTAAGCTCGCTTGTGCTTACATTTTCTGATTGTGTCTAATTGCTCGGGAGCCCTACACGATATTAGGTAGGTGTACCGGTTTTTTTGGTTCATCATTGTAAATATGTGTGTATATACAATAATCGTCCTCCTCCACAGCCAGAACCATTCTCGATNGTTATGTAGTTGGTTGCAAGTCATATTACAGTACAAGGCGTTCTGGGTTCGAATTTTGGGTAAACTAAATAATTTGTATAATTGTCTCACGAGTATCGCATTGGTTTCTGGTTACATCTATAATGATATCTATGTCAACGACATGTTAAGACTCATCTTAAATAAAACCTTTCAAGAACTTCATCGAAATTATTTGCATCCATGTAGAGGAAATTAGGCTCTTTATTTCTACTGATAACTTCTTGTTTTTAGTAAGCTCGCTTGTGCTTACATTTTCTGATTGTGTCTAATTGCTCGGGAGCCCTACACGATATTAGGTAGGTGTACCGGTTTTTTTTGGTTCATCATTGTAAATATGTGTGTATATACAATAATCGTCCTCCTCCACAGCCAGAACCATTCTCGATNTTTTTTTGGTTCATCATTGTAAATATGTGTGTATATACAATAATCGTCCTCCTCCACAGCCAGAACCATTCTCGATGTCCGTTTCAGCGACCCAGTAATAGTAGTGAGCGAAACCCAACCTCTTGTCGTTCGCCCTACCATTTCAGCACCTTCTTGACGAAATACACAGTTGGAAATTTCGTTGACAGGATTTTATCGACATAGAAACCTTCAAGGATGTGAACGTCGTTCAGATCTTCGAGATGGTAGGTCCTCAATGGGTAGTTGTGTAAACAATAGCACACGGAAGAGTTCGGGGCTCTAATTCACTGTGAACCCATACGCGAAGATGCCTTTCTGTTTGGAGATGGGCACCAGGTCACCGACTTGGCTTTAGGCTTGCATGGGTCCATCCCCTTTGTAATAGCATAAACGGTTCGAAGCAGGGAGTCCTTCTTGGTGTATTCGGGCTTCATGCGAATGGTAGATTGAAAAGTTGAATTTTACTCGCGAAAGAGTTGCGGCATTAGACCCAGCCGCTTGCAGTTGCCATTCGCAGCGAAATGCCTCCACAATTTCTTTTTCATAGTTCTGATGAACTTCTTGATGATAGATGCTTTGAGATTGCTGTACATCGAATAATGGGTGATGTTAGGTTTCTTCACCAGGGCCTTGAATTTCGCATTGTAAAATTACTTTATTATAAAGAAATTAATGACAATTAATAATTTCNTTTCTTCACCAGGGCCTTGAATTTCGCATTGTAAAATTACTTTATTATAAAGAAATTAATGACAATTAATAATTTAAAACCCTTTATTTAAGTAGTATAAAAATTCTGTACATGACGAAGAACATGAATTATAGCAGTAGTACCAGTTAATTTACAAAACAACCATATTTCATCACCTAAATAAATTTTCATTCTTTTTCTAGAATACAAAACGGGAGCCTGAGCAATATATACTATAGCAATTTGATTTAAAACGCTGTCACGTAGAGCAAAAGTCTTCCAACATTATACGTCATGAACATCAATTCGACTGAAATAATTAACAGCAACACCAGTAGTATTATGTTTTATATGGTGTGTATGGGGCTACCGTTGCGGCAACGCCTAGAGTTACGGAGCGTGGCCGCGGAGCTTACATAAAAGTTTTTCTGCGCTCCTGTTCAGAAGTGCTTGTGAAAGTAATTAGTTTTTCACCGTCAGTATAAGACGTGCAAGTTATTACAAGAGAATATATCATTCAAAACTATGTTTTTCGTAATATTGGAGGTTTTAATACTGATGTCGCTAAATACGATAATGTGTTCGTTAAGCACGTTACTCAAGCTCACGANGTAATATTGGAGGTTTTAATACTGATGTCGCTAAATACGATAATGTGTTCGTTAAGCACGTTACTCAAGCTCACGAAAGCTATGTTCTAGTGTCATTAATGTACAGATGTTCGCTGCAGACATCTAATATATCCCTGCGGTGGTTTCGAATATATTTTTACCTAAGTTTTTAGCATTATTGAATGCTCTGGCAATACCACATGCCACAGCAATCAATCTGCTTAAATCCCCAAACGCAGGCAGTACAAAAGGCTATGAACCACCTAGTTTCCCTTATTAGTGTGTTTTCTCCGAGTCATCCTACTTTTTCTTCCTGCCAAATTGTATGTTCAAAGGCAATTTACCAACATATTGAATGTGGAATCGACATAAAATGAAGAGAATATGATTTGGCTGAAATATTCCACAGAGAATACACTCACCACCTCCGTTTCTCACCTCGCCAAAAAATGGATGTTGCTACAGAAGGCATGATTGCCAATCCTGATTGTGGTATTTTGGAGGTCTGCTTTTATCGTCATTCACATAATAATCCTGGTATTGCTGTTAATTATTTAGTCAAATTGATGTTCGCGACATATTATGTTGGAAGACGTTTGCTCTACATGAAAGTGTTATTAATCAAACTGATATTGTTTCGATTGCTCAGGCTCCCGTATTGTATTCAACTAAATTCGGGATGCGTCCGTCGCGCAATACATCCGCCATGACCTCGGGAACATCTAGTGCATTCATCGACTTGACCATCCTGTCCCAGGNCGTCCGTCGCGCAATACATCCGCCATGACCTCGGGAACATCTAGTGCATTCATCGACTTGACCATCCTGTCCCAGGTGAATTTGCTTTACGCATCGATGTTTGTCATCATCTATTTGTACCTTTGAATAACTGCTGTGAACTGTGGTCTTCATAGCTTTCCAGCCATGTACATATCGCATTAAATTAGTTCCCAAAATCCTGTACGTTGCCGTACTTCATCGTAAAAGGAATCCAAAAACTCTTTGGGTTGTAATTTTCGACAGAAGTGTTTCCAGACAGGGGTTCTCTATTTCAAATGGATGTTGGTTCCCTTCTGCTACATCCCTGAAAATTTTTAACATCACCCCGGATAAATCCGGAATATTAATACACAGTACATTACAAATGAATGCAAGGTATGTGTAAATTATGCTGATGGTTTTTATGCTAGCCATGAAAGTTACTTTGTTTATGTGCGCACGTGGAATCTGTGTGAACATTATCTAGAATGAATGCTAATCGGCTGTAGGCTAACTGTTTGAGCGAAGCATGCTCCAAAGTAAAGGTATCAGAAAAAGGCATGCTCATGTAATTTATTAAGTATTTGATATTATAGATTTGTTTGGACAGGTGTGCTTATAGTGTTTTATATCAAGTAAAGGAAGATTTGATTCGTTCTAGACTGTGGTGGTTTGATTTTACTTTTTTTTGTATAAGCCTGTTGTTAGCAATTTTTTAGCACATGTATTTTGGTTTTTATTAAGACTTGGCATGCATGAAGGAAAATTGGAAAATATTTTACAGTACTAAAAATTTTAACGTTTAAATTATAGCTAAGATGGTTGATATCTGAGTGAAGTGAGGGACTCTAATGATATGCTAGATGTTTACATGTACTTAGTCCAACTAAGAAGGCTTCTGCCGGGATAGGAATGGGGGAGAAAGAAGTTGAATGAAGGTGAATAAGAAAACTAATAAATACCCATTGCTGAACTCTAGAAACCCGAGATTTTATATGCAGAGGTGGAATAAGTTGAGGTGTTTTGAGAGATTTGGACGGCTCTTAACAACGTGGTCTTGAGAGCCGATTAGTGGAAAATGGAAGCCTGGTAATGTATGTAAACATTTTACAAATCTATGAATGATGGCGGAAGAAAAATAGGAATAAGTGATCAAGAGAAAATAAACTGAAATACTTGTGTATTATAGAAATCCAATTTTATTTATGCCGAGGTGGACTAGGAGAGTACGGAGATTTTGACAGAGCTAAGAATGTTCTTAGTCCAGCAACTACTATAGTGGCGTACATGAAATTAAAACAAGAGCTATATGTGAAGAACACGACATCCTACAGCAGACGAAAACAAATTCTATGCGAAAAAATGGAATGACTATCGATTGATAGCGAGTATTTAGCATCCCTAGTCGCAAAGTGTAGAAACAAATATAGCGGGTGGAGCAATCAACGACTAATTCGATTACGTAACACTGTAGCAAACACATTTGAAACAATAATCGAAGTTGGCCAATAGTGAGTAATCAGTGACTACAGCGCCCCCAAGAGAGAGCGAATAATCAGCGTAATTGGTGGTAAATTCTGGAAACGGACAGGTACCAGATCGCAGTAAATAAAGGAAAAAATACATTGCCAATGAAAAAAATTAGTGTAATCCAATATGGTGTGTGACGAAACGAATTATAGAGCATAAATTAATCGAAATCCAATATGGCGACTTTAAACATGATGTATGATAGAAATAAGGTATTCACTATACCTAATATGGTGGCAGGTACATGACAACAATCCCAGTTCTCTTAAATATTAAATTTANAATAACTGCTGTGAACTGTGGTCTTCATAGCTTTCCAGCCATGTACATATCGCATTAAATTAGTTCCCAAAATCCTGTACGTTGCCGTACTTCATCGTAAAAGGAATCCAAAAACTCTTTGGGTTGTAATTTTCGACAGAAGTGTTTCCAGACAGGGGTTCTCTATTTCAAATGGATGTTGGTTCCCTTCTGCTACATCCCTGAAAATTTTTAACATCACCCCGGATAAATCCGGAATATTAATACACAGTACATTACAAATGAATGCAAGGTATGTGTAAATTATGCTGATGGTTTTTATGCTAGCCATGAAAGTTACTTTGTTTATGTGCGCACGTGGAATCTGTTGAACATTATCTAGAATGAATGCTAATCGGCTGTAGGCTAACTGTTTGAGCGAAGCATGCTCCAAAGTAAAGGTATCAGAAAAAGGCATGCTCATGTAATTTATTAAGTATTTGATATTATAGATTTGTTTGGACAGGTGTGCTTATAGTGTTTTATATCAAGTAAAGGAAGATTTGATTCGTTCTAGACTGTGGTGGTTTGATTTTACTTTTTTTTGNCTTATAGTGTTTTATATCAAGTAAAGGAAGATTTGATTCGTTCTAGACTGTGGTGGTTTGATTTTACTTTTTTTTATATAAGCCTGTTGTTAGCAATTTTTTAGCACATATATTTTGGTTTTTATTAAGACTTGGCATGCATGAAGGAAAATTGGAAAATATTTTAGTCATGATTTTTAAAATTGGTTTAAATTATAGCTAAGATGGTTGATATCTGAGTGAAGTGAGGGACTCTAATGATATGCTAGATGTTTACATGTACTTAGTCCAACTAAGAAGGCTTCTGCCGGGATAGGAATGGGGGAGAAAGAAGTTGAANTGCTAGATGTTTACATGTACTTAGTCCAACTAAGAAGGCTTCTGCCGGGATAGGAATGGGGGAGAAAGAAGTTGAATGAAGGTGAATAAGAAAACTAATAAATACCCATTGCTGAACTCTAGAAACCCGAGATTTTATATGCAGAGGTGGAATAAGTTGAGGTGTTTTGAGAGATTTGGACGGCTCTTAACAACGTGGTCTTGAGAGCCGATTAGTGGAAAATGGAAGCCTGGTAATGTATGTAAACATTTTACAAATCTATGAATGATGGCGGAAGAAAAATAGGAATAAGTGATCAAGAGAAAATAAACTGAAATACTTGTGTATTATAGAAATCCAATTTTATTTATGCCGAGGTGGACTAGGAGAGTACGGAGATTTTGACAGAGCTAAGAATGTTCTTAGTCCAGCAACTACTATAGTGGCGTACATGAAATTAAAACAAGAGCTATATGTGAAGAACACGACATCCTACAGCAGACGAAAACAAATTCTATGCGAAAAAATGGAATGACTATCGAGTGATAGCGAGTATTTACCATCCCTAGTCGCAAAGTGTAGAAACAAATATAGCGGGTGGAGCAATCAACGACTAATTCGATTACGTAACACTCTAGCAAACACATTTGAAACAATAATCGAAGTTGGCCAATAGTGAGTAATCAGTGACTACAGCGCCCCCAAGAGAGAGCGAATAATCAGCGTAATTGGTGGTAAATTCTGGAAACGGACAGGTACCAGATCGCAGTAAATAAAGGAAAAAATACATTGCCAATGAAAAAAATTAGTGTAATCCAATATGGTGTGTGACGAAACGAATTATAGAGTATAAATTAATCGAAATCCAATATGGCGACTTTAAACATGATGTATGATATAAATAAGGTATTCACTATACCTAATATGGTGGCAGGTACATGACAACAATCCCAGTTCTCTTAAATATTAAATTTATAAAAAAAACGAGTTTTATTGATAATTATAATATACTTTATTAGCTCATCGAGAGTAAAAATGTTTGTCAGTAACGAGATTACCAACCTATTTGTACAAATGTGCTTTTTAGTTTCTTTGTTGCAATTATTTGGAGCGGAGAAAATAATTGCCTAGTCTTTTCCAAGTAACCAAAGATGACCGATGATTGAATGCAATGGTAGTCCAATAAAAGTAAAATTAGAAAGTAAATCTTACAGATTTACTATCACCTTTATTATTAGTCAACAATAACATTTAAGAATTATATAGTATTTATGTAAGCATGTTTTTGTATTGNCAACATTTAAGAATTATATAGTATTTATGTAAGCATGTTTTTGTATTGATTTTAAACTAGTTACAATTTTATTATAATGTTATAAAGTTGTTAATGATTATAAAATTGATTGTGTATAAACGCATTAAAATAATATTTTTATTTATTATTCGTACACATTTTCTTTAAAGACATCTTACAGTATTAAATAAACTGCTCTCCAAATTAAATATTATTTATGTATTGAAACAACTACTGGCAATAGAGAGAAATAAAATATGAAATTGCTACATTTAATATTATTTATAAAAAGTACGAGAAANAATGGTAGTCCAATAAAAGTAAAATTAGAAAGTAAATCTTACAGATTTACTATCACCTTTATTATTAGTCAACAATAACATTTAAGAATTATATAGTATTTATGTAAGCATGTTTTTGTATTGATTTTAAACTAGTTAAAATTTTATTATAAAGTTATAAAGTTGTTGATGATTATAAAATTGATTGTGTATAAACGCATTAAAATAATATTTTTATTTATTATTCGTACACATTTTCTTTAAAGACATCTTACAGTATTAAATAAACTGCTCTCCAAATTAAATATTATTTATGTATTAAAACAACTACTGGCAATAGAGAGAAATAAAATATGAAATTGCTACATTTAATATTATTTATAAAAAGTACGAGAAACAAGTTTAATGCAAGTTGGAAAAAAGTTTGAGATAATCATATATAATAAATATTATATTACTGATAACTATGATTCAAAGTTAACGAATAAAGTAAATACTTATATTATCTGTAAAAGAATTTTTAATCTTAAAACGTACACAAAATAGAATCTTTAAGTAAATAACTATTTATTATAAGAGTTATTTTTTTTCAATTGTCACAGTCTTATTTATGATGTTTTTTTTAATTTCTGTAGTTTTATAAATGTATGCCGACATGTGTCCAATTTTGTTTTCTAGTTTTTAGTAAAATTTGTAAATATTTAAGGTTTTTCATTAGTTTAAATGCTGAAAGTGTATGAATTGTTGCACAAAAANTTTTTTTTAATTTCTGTAGTTTTATAAATGTATGCCGACATGTGTCCAATTTTGTTTTCTAGTTTTTAGTAAAATTATAAATATTTAAGGTTTTTCATTAGTTTAAATGCTGAAAGTGTATGAATTTTTGCACAAATAGGCTGTGTGAAATTTTAGCATTTTTCATCATGATCAGTGTATTTTGTATTAATAATGGCTTTTAAAATTAGGGATATTATTTGTGCTTTGTTACATAATTCTTATTTTCAATCTACGTTTGTAACTATACGAGCGTGATAGTGGAAAGTATTTTGTTACGCAAATGACCTGGCGATGACTACGAGGCTGCCAAAATGACAGAGCTAACTAAACTAAAAAAATTAATTGCTATAATTACAAAATTTGATACACCGGAACACTTAACACGATATTTCAGTAGAGTATCTCTAATTAAAAAAATAAGCTTTTTTCCCCACATGTGCATAATAAATATCAACATAATGTATCCTAATTTAAACGGGTAACTTTACTGCACGGATATTTATTGTCTGTGAGCAAAATAATTCACTTTATTTCTTGTTTAAATGCGCTACATTTTTTACGCATGCTGGTGAAATTAAAGAATTGTGGCAGGGGACTTTTACACTAAACTAAAAAGAAAATTGTACAGAAATAAAGACACATCAGCACATGGCCCGGCTTTTAAAACACCATACGTAACATAATAACCACGTATGTCATGGAGGTTGGCGTGAGCTGTGTAGGAAAATCATATACTGTATACTGCATTGACGTCACTTCAGCAGTAAGTTTTGCACCACTCGTCTTTCAGTGGCCGTAAATCATGTTGGGGTTGATTTTTAGTTTCGATAAGAATAACCGAAGGTCAGTGCCGTCCGACCCCTTATCATAGGTTACTGACTCTGCCGTCGACTGCTACTTCGATAAACGGGTTGGCCTTGACATTCAGCAGACGGGCGTGCGCAGTGGAGGTGGTTGAGTTGCATTACAATTTGCATTTGTGCCAGCACGGTGGCCTTGGCCAAGCGTCGGTCTATATGTTGTCCGTCTTATTGTCGAAGAGAGTATATTTCCTTTGTAATTCGTGTACCTAGATAGCGATTAATTTTTTTTAAGAANGTCGGTCTATATGTTGTCCGTCTTATTGTCGAAGAGAGTATATTTCCTTTGTAATTCGTGTACCTAGATAGCGATTTTTTTTTTTAAGTATAATTAATTGTTTAATTTCAAACGCAAATTAATATTTATTGCATTCTCGATCAAAACTACAATACGTCAGTATTCAAATCAAATTAATAAGGAATGAATATCAAACTTCCTGCTAATTATTTCAGTAAGAGATTTACATTAATTATATCATGTTAGACGTGACCCAATAAATTATCATAGTTCCTCAATAAAATCCAAATTTTACCTAATTAACCATTTCGTTATTATTTATTTTATTAATTTGTAATTTTTAAGCTTATTGACAAAAAATGTCCTATAAATGTAAGCTGTGCGTGTTTATTCCATATTGACTAAAAAAGACTAGTCATTTAAATGCTCCTTTACTGTTTTTAACCAAAATATTCTAGAAAAATTCAAATTTTAGTTTATTCTAATATCTTATTTTTTCTTATAAATTTATACTGTGATGCATAACAGAAGTAGACCACTGTCTCTGACATAAAGGTTTGAGTTAAGTATAATGGCCATGATCTCCAGGTCACAACTTTCACATTTAGTGCCCCGACATGTACAGCTGCTGTGGAAAGTGAACATATGAATTCTAGGTTAGCAAAAATTCACACTTACCCAGACGCCATTAGCAATGAAATCTGTCAAAACGACCAATGAAAAAAATTGTTTTACTTTCAATGAATCCCAAAACTCTATCCAGTGCAACTGTTTTTGCATAAGAAAGACATTATTCACAGGAATCACGGAGCGTCACGCGATATGTTCTGCAGCCGCCATTCGGTATTCACCCTCCCCCTTCACTACAGGTAGACACAACTTTGCGGCAACCCCCTCCAGTGGACTTTCTGGAGGTGCTTGATACCTTCGGCTGCGTGCGGACACCTTCATTTTTTTCCCTCCTACCCTTCCTGGGCACGCGAACTCGGACATGCGCCGTGGCTCTAGGAGCTTGACCGCCAACTGCCCGCACCCTCTTGGTCAATACACCAGTAGTAGTGAACATTCATATTGACCACCACTTGATCTGGTTCGGTGAAGGTGCCAGTCGAGAGTTTCAAAGAAGCCGGTTCCCGCGCGCCTGTCTCATAAAGCGAAACGCCGCCACCTATATATACTATCTTCGTGGCAAACATGCCGGGATTGCCATAAGGTAAAAAAAAAAAACATTTGAGTGTTACAAATGAATTTATTCAGGAGAAGATCATGCTTAAATAAGTTGTCAATAAATAAGTGATGCTTATATAAATTTCCATTAAATAGAATTGTTTTCCAAATTTTTATTTATTTCGTGGTATTCAAATCTGAGCCCTAGACATTAATAGAACATAATTACTGTCAGTGAGCTACATATTTATATTAATATATGATATTTCATAACATTTAGTGAGAACTTAAGATATATGTTTAGAACAAAACTAAGTAATATGTGTTTTTATATANCCTCCTACCCTTCCTGGGCACGCGAACTCGGACATGCGCCGTGGCTCTAGGAGCTTGACCGCCAACTGCCCGCACCCTCTTGGTCAATACACCAGTAGTAGTGAACATTCATATTGACCACCACTTGATCTGGTTCGGTGAAGGTGCCAGTCGAGAGTTTCAAAGAAGCCGGTTCCCGCGCGCCTGTCTCATAAAGCGAAACGCCGCCACCTATATATACTATCTTCGTGGCAAACATGCCGGGATTGCCATAAGGTAAAAAAAAAAAACATTTGAGTGTTATAAATAAATTTATTCAGGAGAAGATCATGCTTAAATAAGTTGTCAATATATAAGTGATGCTTATATAAATTTCCATTAAATAGAATTGTTTTCCAAATTTTTATTTATTTCGTGGTATTCAAATCTGAGCCCTAGACATTAATAGAACATAATAACTGTCAGTGAGCTACATATTTATATTAATATATGATATTTCATAACATTTAGTGAGAACTTAAGATATATGTTTANACTGTCAGTGAGCTACATATTTATATTAATATATGATATTTCATAACATTTAGTGAGAACTTAAGATATATGTTTAGAACAAAACTAAGTAATATGTGTTTTTATATATAATTTATTCTTGCATTATTGCAAAGAAGATGGATTGGATAAGTATAGAAAGCTACTGAAAAAGAGAGTAAAGTTGCAGAGAGAATTATAATTTTACATAAGCAGTCATCACGCTGTGAATTTAACCAGGACTTCGTAACAGTTCTGTAAGTCTGGTTGTAATTACTTTTGAATCTAGCAAAAATATTGGCATAGTCACCATAATATACGGCAAACGCCAACATATATTTGACAACGACACGGAATTTCCAAACATTTACAGGTACTTGTGTTGTGTCTTTTCTGTTACTGATGTTACGTACGATATCTTGAGAAATAAATCCCAAATAACAGAAACACTGCTTTTTACAAAAACTGCAGATCTAAAATTATTAATCAATAACATTTGATGGAACTTATCGCGATGAACTTACAAGCCATTAAGGGCGTGATAGGTGACACATCACAAAAGCAGATAAGGGATGATGAAAGTGTTCATAGCTATAACAGCTACAAGGAAAATAAAACTCTTATTGAATCGAATGAAAATTTTTCTATGCGGAGCAATAGTGACATTAAAAAAGACGCCAGTCTATCATTTAACAATTTATATGGGAAAAGCTTTGAAAATTATGAAAATAATTTAGAACAACAAAACAAAATGAATAAGTATCACAAAAACTGTTATGATTCATCAAGTAACTTCTTTAATAGTATGATCAATGGTCCCAAACCTAGAGCTTCCTCCAAATTGGACGCCTTAAGCAACACAAACAAAGGAAAGTTAAACATAAACAAAAAGGCAAAGTCTTCAATATGTTCTGATCTATATTTAAATGGTCGTCGCGTAAACAACAACGACAACAACAACATTTCGGTTACAAAGCAAAACTTTATTGTTGTGAACAGAACCGACAAGATGAAGAGCGAAAAAGCGAACTTGGGCAAGCAAAAAACGAATAAGTTAGCATTCGTAACGACCGTGAAAAGTGGCAAATTCTTAGCTCTCCGTGAGCTAGCATGCCTGCCACGCAAGGAATCCACCGCCAGTTCAACCAAATACAGCAGCTCCTCCATCAACAGCCAGAAAGACCAGCAACTGTACTCCTTCTGCAACGAGCCTCGAGTCCTGCATCACAAAGCCCACCTGAACCGCAGCCAAGTAGCTGCCGTCAGCCAGTAAGTACTTCTTACTTCTTGGTGATAATCTATATAAAACTGCACATCTGTCTAGCTAGCGCATTAATTTTCACAGTTTATATTGGCTTTATTGTAATCAATGCATTATACGCGTAGCTTCTTTTAAAGTACGAATTACATATCTTACATTCATGGCTTCATTTGACTAATCATTAAATATTTTTTAAACACTCCAGATTTCTTTGAAAATTCATTTGTGTTCAATAATAACTTGGAAACAGTAATTTTAACTACAATGATAATCCAGTGATGGAACTCAATAACATATATTTTATTAACCATGATTTTTAAGGCATATCATACGTAAAACCTATTCCAAAAACTACACTATCTCATACTTCTTCATTTAAGTTAAAATAGCATTTGTTGTTAAGATTTACAGATAATTTTTACACAGTTGCCAAAATGTTATATAAAGAAAAAGTGCAGGCCTAGACAAAATAAAAGGTGAGAATTGCCAAGCATAGGAACGGTGACAGCATGTCGATTTCTACAATTTGGTATAAGAAACGTAATAAATAACAAAATTTCAAATTTATATATATATATTATAAAATAACAAGACTATACAACAGAACATTTAAAAGTATGAAATATGTTGTAGGCCTGTGTGGAAATGCCTCATTTAACAAAAAGTTTAAGATAAAATGTTATAAAATGTATTTATTAATTATCATTGAGTTCATTGAAGAAAAATTTTACAATAACAAATAGGAAAATTATCTCAAATTCCGAAGTATAACAGAAAAGATACGCAAAATGGTATTTAAAAATAGGCATAGACTACTATTGTACAGATTTAAATAAAAACGGGGAAAAGGCCAAAAAATTCATTTAATTATTCGGTCACCAACACATGCAGATTACACCATTAAATACCACGCTTTATTAGAAATTTATTCGCTTGATTCTAGTAGGGTAGTATAAATTCATAAATATACATGCTGGCTCTGTGAGGCATAGATTCAAAATTCTTGTTGCGAAACTGAAAGTCCAATAGTCAAGTGTGGGGATGAATGTTAGCAAAATCTTTTCGTTAATGCATAAAATGTGCCTTTCTGCAAAAAATCTTCGTCTATCAAAACACCTAATATAATTTTTCAGGGCGTGTTAGCGAGCAATGTATAATACATTAAACGTTAATTCAAAGATTTTACAAAAACGTAGGCTAAGCTTTTTGGCAAGAAGTATATTACAAGGTTGAGCTATTTAATATAGGCACAATTGTGGCACAGGGCGAAAGAAAACTCTTCGTGTTAGTCTCTGCATCATTTCACGCAAACTAATCAAATAGTCAAATGCGAGTTATATTAAAATTACTTAAAATTAACAAAATATCAATTTTTTATTGTGTTAAATTTGTATTAGATTATGGCGGGAAAACGAATTTAATTTAAGTGGTTTTATTACCCTTAATTAAATTTATGCTTGACCCCAAACCTTCAGGCCAAGTGATCCTAGCATATCACTGTTCGTCTCACACAGTGCATTAGTTTTTGTGGCTCAAAATTTATCCTTTCAATTATAGACATCCTGCTATTGCTCAGTCAGACAATGCCCTTCTGCCTTTCTTTCCCAGAGCGCACTTATTCTTCTCCGTGCATCATCTGTGGCGGTAGGAATGGAAGCGGAGCAGGTTTGATAGCTGGACTACCGATACCCATGCAAATGTAATTATTTCTCCCCTACACCATAACTATAATCGTTTCTTTGTGCCAGTTGGTGTGACGTGTCCGTGCCATCGGAACCAAACTAACACTAATTGTACACATTTATCATTCTTCACGTCTAAAATTGCTTGCTGCTACGCGCTGATAATTGCATACTTTGTACTTAAATTAAAACTTGATTGCACGACTACCAAAAAAAAAATCATTGAAACCACCCTCCGATTTATGGCATAAATCGCTTTAAANTAAAACTTGATTGCACGACTACCAAAAAAAAAATCATTGAAACCACCCTCCGATTTATGGCATAAATCGCTTTAAACTTTAAAGCATAAATCTGTGGATGTTAAAACCTTAAAATAAATAAAAATTTTAAGTGTTTGATATATATCTAATTATAAAGAGTGTGATAAATTTGTAAAAAAAAATTTCACCACAAATAATTGAAACTTTTTACACAGACAAAATATTCAGAATTATTCAGTTCTAAATTATTTATTGGTTGTTTATAAAACTAAATTATATAGTAACGTTATTAAATATAATGATTTTACAATAAAAATTATGGTTTCTGAGAATAAAATATGAAATAGTTTGTTTACGATTAATATCCATTTAGTATTTTGAAAACTATTACTGATTAAGTCATGTGTGGCCAAACTAAAGTACTGAAAATGATCATAAATAGTGACTAAAAACTAAAATTTTATATATATATTTTTTAATATAATAATATACTACATCGTGTATGATTTCACATCAAAAATTATAACATTGGACAAGTTTCAAAGAGACATCGACCTTATATTTTTGCATGAATCTATACATATATGAATTTTTCCTGCATGGGACACATTCAAAATCAATGGAACTAGGCTGATAATAAATGTAGTTGGCTACCCTGACTATCTCAGGGGAAGATCGAGCATTCATGACGGTCCTAAAGAAGGCACGATGTAAGATATGATGTGACTGGAGAAGATTCGAAGTGACGAAGGAGTATGAAACAGGAGCGAGCTAAAAACACACCAAACAACGCCAGTGTTTTCTTATATTCCGACATTAAGTTGTTCCAGAACATGCATCGCAGGGACGCGTGGAATTGAAACCATGATCTTAAATATAAAAGTTAAGGTATCAATAAAAGCGAAAACCGTGACTCTGAAATATTTTTTCAGGCGAAGTAAACACAATTTTTTATTTTCGTCATAGACTAAAATTTAATGAAATTATCCACAATATATAAATGGAATGGGGCAGGATAGAACCATTATTTACTTACCAAACGTTTAAGTCACAATCATAATATAAAACAATACACTTAGAATTAATTATTTATTAGCTGCTTATAAAATTAAAAATAAAATATAAAGTTTCTATTAGTAAGTTTGGCAGCAACATTCTCAAAGAATAAATTAGAGAAATTTTGCATCATCGTTTTTCATTCGTTAACTTCATGTCTTGTTCCTTCGCATACGTTTCTTAATACACGACTTCTCAATAGTGATCAGAACAGTACGATGTATTTGAGGTAAAAATTATGATGACTACTAAATATATTTAATAGGCAGCGCTGAAGGAAATATGGATTTCTTGAAATGTGCAATGTTACATGGAGAAAATTGCTAACTTTTTGTCAAAACTTACTTTCATAAGAAAACTTGTCATCATTTCTTATATGGTTGACAATCAGGTCATATAAACAAAAGTGACGGAGCTAATTTTTTTAATAATCGTATTATGGGCCAATGTTTACACAATGATTGTTAGATTTCAACAGACGCCCCACAAGCAGATGGTAAACAAAATGCTGTTACCTACTGTTCGGAAAATATTTGCAGCATATTTATGAGCCATTTACGACATGCCAACTGTTGTTTACTGCTGGGGTCATTCCAGCAGCAAACATGTGGGGCATTCATGGTATACCAACTTGTAATTACTTACTGCCGCGGATGTATTTGAAAGCATGCTAATGGGCCACTTATGGCAGGCCAGTTGTGGCTTACTTCTGCACTGCAAATACAATTTGTAATTTTTACTGAGAAAGTGGGTGTAACTTTACAAATACTCGTGGCAGTACAAAGATATCTCTTGTAAAACTATTCGTTTGTAAAACTTCAAGGGGCATGATTATTATAGACCTCAAGTAATGTCTGTACTATAGTGAGCTGTGTCCCCGAGCTTCAGAAAAATGGTGGACACCCAATAACATAAAACAGTATTTAGCTGTTTGTGCAAGGACTATGGGTGAGGTAAAGTGTAGTTTCGTACAAAAAAAGAAACGTATTGCAAGTTTGAATAACGTACAGCCCTTAAAACAACTTAAATAATCATAACAAAAGGACAATTTCAATAAAATGTCACTGTATCTCATTAACTGTTAATGTTTCCTAGCTGCAAAAAACTTTTAAAATTAAATAAATGTATCCTTCTTAATCCAAAAACGTCATTATATTTGGTAGGTACTTGCATATATATTTACTATAAAAATAAGTGTAATACTCGTAAGTCAAGTTGGTCTTTTCGTTAAGGGTGCGGGCTAATAACAACCTTCGCCCCTGTGCTGGCGAAGTGAAATTATATATGGAAATATTCAGTGCTATTAATTCACATTGGTTCTAGAAGAATAATTAGATGTACACTTCTCAATAACGTAATTTGTAATCCAAGGTTATCTATCATTTGTTATATTACAAATATATGTTTTACAGATTTTACAAGAAAACTGATTGTAGTTTAACAAAGGGCTTTTCTTGCCAACTGGGTTTCGGAGGATTTGTCTTGTAAATGTACAAAACGTTTTTTAGTGTGTGGGGACAGACAAGCAGCAGACTTGTGGGACACTCATAGTATACCAATTGTTGCTTACTACCGCGGATGTATAAGTAGCATGCTAATGGGCCATGCATGACATGCCAACTGTTGCTTACTGCTGTGGATATAATAGCAGCATACTTGTGGCCCTTTTGTAGTATGCCAACGGTTCCTTTAAACAAGAAACTTTATCAGCAAGCATATATGCCATTTATGCCATGCCGAATATATGCTCTTGCGCAGTAGCAAATAGCATATGTGAATTCACTTGAAGTTTTATTTCATGAATATATGAAGCAAAATTATCATGTAACATTGCTCAAAATAGGAAAACTGATTTTTTTTACCCGAAACCAGCAAAACATAACATGTAAAAAAATTCGTTATTTTGCATTTTAAATACCACCTGAAAGAAGCCCAGTATTCACTTGAGGTACTATTAAAATTAATTGTGTCTATAACAATGCTATTAATGCAAATTGTAAGTCTATAAAGTATTAAGATTTACTTCAGAAGTGTTACATGAATACATGGTAGAGTAGTTACTAGCATTCTAGAATGTGACCGGAAGTATTGTGAGTTCGATTTTAGGTTCTTCCAAAGAAATGTATTAATTGTGAAATAATGCTGAAGATAACATTTATGAAAATGGTAAATAAGTAAATTTTATTTGGAGAGATTATAATTACTTTTTGTCTTTGAAAATGCATGATAAGCTACTTCAATGTGGGCCACAAGTGGTCAATAGCTGAGCCACAAGTAACTTGCCAACAGTTGGCTTATGATATGAAGTTTACTTATGACAGGCCAGAAGCAGAAAGCCAGTGGGCCACTGCTGCCACACATAGCACACTGATGGAGCTGACATTTTTCGGGCACAGTTGGTTATGAAGAAGAAGGCCGCTTGTGGGCAGATAATATTTTGCTACATGGATGTTATTTGAACAGAGGCCCAGATATGGCCAACTGGAAGAGGCATCATGTGGGCCACAAGCATCTGCGGGTGCATTACAGTGGTTGGCTGATTGTTAACTGATTATGGAAACCGCGTGTGGGCCGCTAGTGTACAAGCAGATTTGCACAATTGGACCAACTGACTTTTGCTACTTGGGATGACAATAAAATATTGGTCCTTTAAACAATACACACCAATCCTAATACTGACTTGTGATACTAACATAAATTGTTTCTGTAGCCACGATAATAATGGAACATTTTGGGTGCAAATTATTCAGCCTATGTTAAAAAGCTTTAACATGATACTTCCTAATATCGTGTCGGACCTACTTTTGCCCGCCAAGTGCAGCAACTCGACGCGGCATGGACTCAACACGTCGTTGCAAGTCCCCGGCAGAAGTTGTGAGCCATACTGCCTCTGTAGACGCCCATAATTGCGAAAGTGCTGCCGGTGCAAGAGTTTGTGCACGAACTGACTTCTCGATTATGTCCCATAAATGTTCGATGGGATTCATGTCGAGCGATCTTGGTGGCCAAATAATTCGCCAGAATTGTCCAAACTGTTCTTCAAACCAATCGCGAACAATTGTGGCCCGGTGACATGGTGCATTGTAATCCATAAAAAATCCATCGTGGTTTGGGTACATGAAGTCCATGAATGGCTGCAAGTGGTCTCCAAGTAGCTGAACATAACCCTTTCCAGTCAATGTTCGGTTCAGTTGGAACAGAGGTCCCAGTCAATTCCATGTAAAAACAGCCCACACCATTATGGAGCCACCACCAGCTTCAACAGCTCGTTGTTAACAATTTGGGTCCATGGATTTGTGGGTTATGCGCTACACTCGAACCCTGCCATCAGCTCTTACTAACTGAAATCGGGACTCATCTGACCAATCCACGGTTTTCCAGTGGTCTAGGGTCCAACTGATATGGTCACGAGACCAGGAGAGGCGCTACAGGCGATGTCGTGCTGTTAGTAAAAGCACTCGAGTCGTTCTTCTACTTGCATAGCGCAGTACAGCCAAAGTTAACCGCACTGTCCTAACGGACACGTCCATCTTACATCCCACATTGATTCCTGCGGTTATTTCACGCAGTGTTGCTTGTCTATTAACACAGATCATTCTGCGCACACATCGTCGTTGGTCTCGGTCATTAAGTGCAGGCGGTCAGCCACTGCGTTGTCCATAGTGAGAGGTTATGCCTGAAATTAGGATTTCTCGGCACACTCTTGACACTGTGGATCCCGTAATGTTGAATTCCCTAACCATTTCCGAAATGGAATGTCCCATGCGTCTAGCTCCAACTACCATTCCGCGTTCAAAGTCTCTTAATTCCCATCGTGCGGCCATAATCACGTCAGAAACCTTTTCACATGAATCACTTGACTACAAATAAAAGCCCATCCAATGCACTGCCCATTTATACATTTTGTATGCGATACTACTGTCATCTGTATATTTGAATATTGCTATCCCATGCCTTTTGTTACCTCTGTGTTCATCCAAACAGTAAAAGTTTAATTTTTTACTTCATATTGTTAATTTATTAATTTGTTAATTTTTTGGGAATTTTAAAAACATTCTAAAGTTTTTATAATTTTTGGGATTTTTTCGAATTTTTTGGGATCAAATTTATTCTAGGTCACTGGCACAGGGTAGGTTAAGGTAATAGGTAAAGGTCAAGGTCACCTACATCCAAGATGGTGGTCGGGTGACATCACAACATGGCGGCCGGCCGGAGCCAGCGCTGAACCCCAGCCCCTTATGCTAGGCTCGGCCTTCTTATTCTACTTATAAATGTAGCACTCAGTTCCGAAACCCACCTTAACCACCAAAGTTAATTTTGAGTAAAAGGCAAAACACTCTTTATGACATTCCTGGTTGGAATAAAATGTAAGTTGCAACTTGTACTATTAGTTGGTGCTGTAGTATGTCACTTAACAGCTGAGAAAAAATACTGGCATTTAATACAGTACATTTCACCTTTATTTTTGGGTAAGCACGTTTTGCTAGTAACTGTTGGATAGGAGAGTTTCGTAAACAACAGATGAGGACAATAAGGGTTTAGGTCTTCAATTATGTATGTATGATTATAAATATGTTAAACATATTTATTGGAAATAATATATATACACATAAAAATGCCTTATACAATAAAAAATTTCGATTTGTTTACATGTTGATTTACTGTAGCCCTCAAGCAATGCAATTTATGTAATCAATTTTTATTTTCCATACAAAATTAAATACTGAAGTCCTATGTGTCATCAATAACTGGTAGCACCTCTTCTGCTTCGTCATCACATGAGCCCACTAACTGTCGAGTATCAGTCACATTATGATAAAATTTCAAGTTTGCCACTGACCGCCAATCATCACCAAAATGTTTCATCAAAAACTTATCAGCTTCAGGACATTTGGCGGGCTTTACTGGTACACAAATTGGTAGAGAATTTGAGACAATGACGTTCATATTTTTCCCGTGTTTCAGAATAGTCTTATACACACTAGTGTCAACCCTGTAGTTAATTTCTCCTTTAACGAGAATTTTACCTGCTTCACATTTGTCCAGAGAGATAATTTTTGCTTGAGCAAACTTAAAATGCAGCAGACTGGGAGTTCTAATTACTCCACCAACTGCACCCTTACAGTCACACACTGGTATTTCTTCAACAAGTCTTTAAAGTGCGATATTCCTTGAATATTGTTTGACACTCTTGGGGTGATTATATTGTTTCTCTCTTCTTTACAACCTCAATCCGGCCAAATATGCTTTTGGGAGGAAGGAAGGAGTAACTGACCAGTGGAAAAATTAACCCGACATACCTAATGCATTTTGAAAACAACCACTTCCTCAACAATTCAAGAACTGTTATATTTTTGTTCTTGCCAGGGCATCTTTTTAAAAAAAACTGCGCTATTTTAATATCGGTAACGTTAGAATTGCAATGATGATGGTACAAAATGGAAACTATTTCATTGTATGCTATTTGTCGTTCATTTTCTGTCCACACAAAGAGTGTTACAGATTCCCTTGTTTGCTGTGCTTTTGAAAGTCCTAAACATTTTGTTGAATTGTGCAAATAAAGTTGTCTGTAGTAATACGCATAGTGGTCTGATACACTCGGAAGTTACACATTTTTCTGGTAGTCACAAGGCAATTTCAATACAGATGGCTCTTCTGTTTGCAAAATTTCATAGAAAACCTTAGATTTTAGTTTGTGCAACCTGTACTGTACCGTTAAGTCATATTTCACTGTACCATTAACTCTGCTACTCAGAGTTTTAAAAAGCAGCAGGTGTCTTCAATCTTAGGTTAAAACACTTGATGAAGATGTCTCGAAAAAAGTGATACTTCACACCAAGTGATGCCTTGTTTTAATTATTATAGGCCTATCATAGTATGTAGATTGAATAATGACTTGGCAAATATTGGCGTGCTTTTTTATTCCTAAAGAAGTGGGATTGAATAATTTGTAATATTTGTATAAATTTCCTAACATTTTGTTTCCCGCCAGTGTAAGTTTTTAATTGAGTATCTCCTCCGGGTTTCTCTTTAGGTAACTCTCCTCTACGTAAGTATTTCTTACATACATTTTGAACACCGTATTTAGAAAGTCCTAAGATTAATTTAAATATGTTGGCACATACCCGTACATATCCAAAGTTCTTGGTCTTAATGAAATTAGACAATGTCACAGATTTCTTTGGTCCGTTTTTTGTCTCTTCTATGTATAAGTTGTTTTCTAGGAGTATGCTTTAAAATTACATCTTGGAAAATTTGGTTGGGTGTGGCATAGAAGGCTTGGTGGAATATTTTTACATCTTGCATTGAGGGCTCATTACACCCAAAAGTATGTTTTCCATGATTACAAACTGGTTTTCTAGGTAGTAATTTTGATTTAATTCTAATAAATAATACAGTGAATCAGTATAAACCAATAGATTTATGCAGATAAACTAAAACTTTTAAACACAATAGCAAATTACAGAAACATTCTTACCTGTCTTGCTTAAGCAGTTCTCTTTTCTAGTTACATTTTCCCCTTGTTATTTGTTTTGCATCCAGAGATCATAAGCTACATGGAGTTTGTAGATAGTTGCCATGACAACGTATGACATGTTACAGAATCTGCGAGCTACCTCTCTCATGATAAACAGGTTTTTCGAGTACAAATTTAAAAAATATATTTTGTGGAAATTAAGTTATCTTAATTTCTACTAGGCAGGATGCTGACCCTGCGGCTTTGGCCTAGCAGGCTTTAATTAAATTAAATTTTACTATTTTACGAGTCCATTGTATATAACACACTGTCCCGATGCGGCGAAGTTGTCTTCAATTGACGTAGATAAGAAAGCCTGATCTGTACGACGCACGCGAGTAAATTTTAGTATATTAATATACGTATTGTTACGAATGAGCTTTTAAGCCATTCATACGTGAAAGGTGCTACGGGCATAGCTCAAATAATGAGTCATGATTAGGTAGAGCACAGTAGTATAAGATGGAGTGTATTACACATAAGAATTATACAATAACTATTTACGTCACATTTTATCGGAGGAGCTTTAAATGGTATACCAAGATGCTTATTAATTATATTAACTGTTATTACCTCACGCCATTACTATTACAATCTAATTGGAAAATCCTCACCTAGTTCATGTTGCTGGAGGCTGTTTCTATGAGGCGATTAACAACGGCCGGACACACCCATCTTCAGTGGTCTTCTCTCTGGTAGGGCCGACGACAAAAGACTTCGCTCCCAGTGTTACGCTGGCCTATATCGGGTGCGTCGTTTAATATATTTCGGCCCCATTTACTGGCTGGTGGAGGGAATTTCTGCAACTCTCTTTCACAAGGTGGCGTTGCAATGACGCTCGTGCCCTGGTTTAGTGTTTGAAGTTGTGATCAGGCAGGCCGTTTAGCTAAGGCCTGTTCACTTCATAACATCTCCCCCAATGTTCACTAGCGAGATGCCCTCATCTCGCCCTAGAGTCCGTGTCGATTATTTAGATGACTGTGAGTTGCAGGGTTCATGTTGTGGTAGCAGGAATATGGATCGGTTTGAAGTCCTCTTCGCTACGGTAGGAATTTTTTTTTAAGGAATTATGGTAGACAGATAAGTTAGTTATAAGGAACTGCCAAATGCTTTCGTGCAGTTCTCGGCAAGGTGGGCCGATCAAACGCTGTGCTGTGTGTTTGCAGTTGTCGTGTGGGTCTTGAAATTGCATTTCCGCTGGGTGTGCAAATTGTTTTCCACACGAGCGCGGCAGACGCCCCGCGGGCGGTTCGCGAACGCGTCAGCCTGTCTTGAGTTTGTGAGTCCCTAAGTACTGCGTGGCGTGAATTGTATATTACATTAATTCTTGTAAGGAATGAAGAAAAAAAAAATTAATCATAATGAAAAAAGAAAACAATATTTTTAAATGAAAAGAATTTAAATTTCTTAAGTTAACTGCTCTCCCCGTTACAACAATTATTATGTTTTGTTTTCACAGGCAATTCACTTTGCTGGAAATAAATACATGTTAGACCATTGACAAAAATTGTGATGTGATAGGAGAATGGTGCATGACGTCACGGTGGTAGGATACTAATGGGATTGTATCGAAACGTAGAATATAATTTAATTAATAATTGGAAGTTTCATAAAATACAAAAAGATGTAGCAGCTCCATTTTTACTACGTTTCAATACATAAGAGGGAAGGAGAGAAGGATACACTTATTCTAACAATATTATGACATGTTTTTTTTAATATATAAGTAGTACTTAAAACAGCAAAAACTAATTTTGACGGAACTTTTGTGTTATAAATATAAAGTATAACAGATAAATAATTTAATATCTACATAGAGTATGTATTGCAAGTAGTTATATATAGTTGATTCGAAGAAAGGATGGCGGGAGGGAGCAGGGAGCCACCGCCGCAGAAAACATATGCTCTTGCATTCTGCTGCCATTTTGGCAGTCATTTCACTGGAAATATCCAGTTTTCCTCTCGAAATATCCCGTATTTCCCCAAAATTTCCCTAATTTCCCAAAAAAATTTCTAAAATATTATTTTTAAAAAATGTTTTCAACGATCCCGCAATCTGGCAAAATTACTCAATTTGGGCAATGAGAAGCTGAGGGGTTATCTCAGAGTCTTCCCAAATGCTTAATAAACTTCACGCTCTCGCATTCACAGGGGTGCCACAAAGACACAACAGATAGATGACAATCATAGCACAGTGGCCATATTTGTTTTGACAGTTTTGAGTTATAATATGAACACTTGTGTTTTTTTTAGAAAATGGTAAGGTGTTTATTCAAATGAATTAAACACTTGTATTTAATAGCACAAATAATAATAATGTGTACAGTATCTCTGGTTTATTATTCATATTAAAGAGTTTTATATATTCTACACCATGAGATCTATATTTTCTCAGGCATGCATGATTGATATTGAAGCACAGTTGTGTAATATATGTATTGGTTAATAACTTGTAAGTATTTTATATAAAATTATTCTCAGGGGGTGCATGTGTATAACTTTTACAGTATCTCTAGTTAATTATTCATATTAAGTATTTATATATATTCCACCATGAGACCTATATTTTCTCAGGTATGCATTGAACTCAACAGTTGTGTAATATGTGTTTGTTGGTGCATGTGTATAACTTGTAAGTATTTAATATGAAATTGATAAATATCTTAGCTGCATATTCCACCATAAAATCTATATTTTCTCAGGTGGTGCATGTGTATATATTGAAGAATGAACTTGTTTCCTATATAATTATATATAATGTACGAGAACAAAGAAACTAATTCATCACATGTAAAATGAATTTGAAGTAGCAATATTTTTACCTTCACTTTCCAGTTGCTACTGCAATGGTACTCCCGTTTACCATCTGCATGTAATAACCAAGCAGACGGGCATGGACTTGTAACCGGCAGTACACTTTTCCTACAACACTACCAATACATATATATATATATATATATATATATATTGGTAATGTCATAGATATAGCGAACAGGTAAGTTGCGAAGCAGAAGGGGGACGACAATTGAAGCAATTGCTTCAGCAACAGGAAAAAACAGGATATATATGGACGGGCACTACAGTATGATATCAACGACACGGTGTGTGATGCCAACACACAGTGCGATGGTAGGATTAAGAGAATAGCCAAATTAACAGCAATATGATATAAACAGTAGTAGTATGGCTGCAAACCACACACGACAAATAACGTAGAATGCTATAAACAGAAAAGGGGAAGACAAGCATTTGCCTGCGATGACTCTACAAACATGACATGAATTTGAATACAGCGAGTGTGTTAAACACACATGCAAAAGAGAGAGATATACATGGTATTGCAAATAATACTTGCAAATGCACTGAAACCGTGCGACCATTAGCATGTGAGGGAAAAAAGGAACGCATGAATGGTATACCTGGCAATACTACTTGCATGTGCACAAGTATACCACCGAGAAAAAAACCTGTACAGAACATGCTTGTAACATGCCTGGCAAAACTAATTGCATGTTCTCTAGCATGTTACCACCCAGTATACCTGGGAAGGAAAAGACTGCACCTCTTGCATGAGCTACAGTACACTGAATCAGACTACGCCAGCCAATAAATGAAGTATACCTGGCAAGCCATCCGGTCTTGCATGGGCTTCAGTATACTGCAGGAATAAAAAAAACCGATAATCTAACTGTCAATGTTAGGGGCTTGCCTCTTGAATGAGCTACAGTTGACTATCAGTCAGCATACCTGAGAAACCTGCAACACACTTGCAACTGCTACAGCATGCTTATCGAGAAATATGGCTACCAAAACCATTGACAATGTATGTGACAAGCGGAATACGACGATGCCTGTGCATGCTCCCGTACATGCCGGGAGAAAAAGCACTCTCTCTGACGACATACATAACTATGTAAGCCTGACCCAGAGCTGAATTTCTTATTAAACCTGATAGCCATAGGGGACGGTATGTATGCCATCATCCAGGACTTTCCATTTATCGTCCATCCACGAATGAGCCAGTTTGTTTGTTTGCTCCGTGTAAACTTCGTGGTGGTACGACCTAATACCTTCGACCTGCACTCTCATGCAGCACTGGGCCAAAAGGATGCGCCGATGATCGTCGAACATTATGATATTTTCAACTATGCACCCTTGTATCCCCTTCGCATGTTTCCCTGCCGTATTCAGGGGGCAGTATGCATACAGTTTCATCCTCAACCCGACAATCTCAATAATCTCGTTACCCGCACACTCATCCTTGAACTTCCCAATCACCTTAGAATTGGTAGGTGAGTAACAAAGATGAGTGCTCGGGTAGCTGCTGGTGTCGAACTCCGACATGAGCGTCGGGTTTATGACGAGTTCACTGTAAAAGTCAGGGCAGGCAATCGTTCGACTGACACATTTGCACTGGCACCAGCATGGCCTCGAAGTCTGCATATACTACAATAGGTACCTTATTGCTGTTCTGGTAATTTTTGAACTTGAGCACAGGTGTCATGCCATACCTATCCGGCATGGCATGTCGGTACGAACAGCAGTATGGTCAGTGCAATACCTCCTGTGCTCAGCCAGAGTTTCGGTACCTGTCAACCTTATCACCAATGGTTGATTATCATATGTCTTGAAACAATGTTTACATATATCAACATTATCGCGGTGTGACATCACCTGGGAGCTTACCAGCCGCGAGAAAATTGGCATGTACCATTAAGCGAAATCTGGTCCTCTGATGTGGTGACCAGCAGCAAATCAAAGTGCTGGGCCAGTTAAGCATCTGTCACCCATATTGGCACTATTTTCATATTCCCATCGAGTGTGTATATGTTGATTCTGATCTCCGATTATCTTTCTCAAAAGTCGGTATTTGATGTAGAGTGTTGGGGAAGTCTACGTTCGAAAAATCGAAGCGTGCCTCCAGTCTGGTGTAATGCCGGTTAACGCGCTCCGGATGTGACTCCTCTACAAAACGTGCCAGTATATCCCATTTAAAACACTGGTGGTCGTATTTGTGCGGGTTGATAATTGCGTTTTCTCTGCTATACCATCAGGCAACGGGATATATGAAGAGACTCAAAGAGGGTCGAGCTGGTTGACCCGTAACTGAACTCGTTTCACAGCAGTGAGAGTCCAGCTGCTACCCTTCCCTATATAGTCAGTCTCCTACTCACAGATCTTGGCAATAGCAGCAGACACAGCCATCTCTATGTCGGCTATGTTAAAAAAGGCACGTTTTACGTTAAATGCACGACGATCCTCCTCGACCTCGTGCGGTTCAGGTTTACCATATACACACTCTAGAAATGTATTAAACTTGACCCCCCCTGTGTCTCGATTTCCTGCTCTAGTTGGCCAAGTATATTAGGTTTCATCGCCTCGAGGTAGTAGCAAATGACTATGGCTACCCTCGAGGTATTCTCGGCAACATAAGTTTTCATTACACCTCTAAACGCGCTTTCAACCTCTACAAACACATACATGTTGCTCGCAAGAGCAGGAATGTTATAGAGCTGCTGCGGTCTTTTAACTCGTGCCCTCTTCGCTGGCCAGGAGGTAGATATGGCAGTACCAGTACACTTAGCGCTATGAGCACAAAGCCTTTCGGTCCTGGTAAACTGCCGGCCGCAAGTCCCACATGCCCTTGATGGAGCTTCTGGGTTCTCCCAAGAAGTATGTTCATGATGCTGTGCATCACAAGATTGCATAAAGCCCTCATTACAGAACGTACAGTTGAGCGAAGCAGCTAGCCTGATCAGTCCTTTACATGTTACACTCTGTTCGGCAAGCTTGTCTAGGCGGTTGAAGGGGCGAGCGCATCTATCGCAAAGATGTGAGGCAGGCTGACGGAATGGATTGAGGGAGCAGTTGCGCTCGTGAAGCAATTCATTCTGACGAACCGTAAACACCTGGTCGCAAAAACCACACTGTAATGCGGGTCTACATAAATTAGGAATTGTAGGGGGGTTAAGCAATGCAGCAGAGGATGGAGACAACGCAGGTGAACTAGGTGACGCTGGTGAACTTGATGATGATTCCATTGTAGTATGCATAAATATATATACAAATATGTATACGAATATTAACATGGTATGTGTCAGGCAGCCCAGACCAGGATGTATCCTACGAGAAATAAAAAAAATGGATATTTCGCAAATATGGCTGTATAATTTAATACAATCACATTTCTAATTTAACACTGTGTTCACCGAGGCTCGATCCCGGGAATGAATGTATACAGAGTTGTAANACGCAGGTGAACTAGGTGACGCTGGTGAACTTGATGATGATTCCATTGTAGTATGCATAAATATATATACAAATATGTATACGAATATTAACATGGTATGTGTCAGGCAGCCCAGACCAGGATGTATCCTACGAGAAATTAAAAAAATGGATATTTCGCAAATATGGCTGTATAATTTAATACAATCACATTTCTAATTTAACACTGTGTTCACCGAGGCTCGATCCCGGGAATGAATGTATACAGAGTTGTAAGGACCAGCGAGAGAAACTATATGATTGGCGATACGCGGATATACTGAATGTATACAGAGCCATATGGTACACAGAAACACGTTACAATTAGCTATACGCAAGCCCAGAAAAGCCCTAGGTGAAACAATTAACAAGTGCTGGTTCGTTACACACTGCATTAAATACTTCTCCAATGTTATATCCACAGGACCTTTGTCGTCAGAAAAAGACCTAGGTGAAGCAATTAACAAGTGCTGGTTTGCGAAATTATAAAATGTCCTACAATGTTATAGTCGTGGGGGACGTCTTCACATACTCGCCAACAGACGAAACACACTTATCTGTAAAGTGGAAAGCAGTTGTATGGACTATCGGTTATCGGCCTGATACTACCCCCGCAGGTGTACAGAGCAATAAACAGCACTGCAGATATTAAAGCTGAATTCGTGTGGACCCTGGACATGTACCAAATAACATAGAGCTCAGTGGTCCAGACACGATTAATTGTGTTGAGATATATAGGGGTATTTACACTCACTCCCAAACGAGAGTAGTCATTTTAGGACTGTAATAACAAGCGGCATCTAATGCGATCATAGCAATCGAGTCCACTCTTCCTCGTTACCAGCCTATAATTATAACCTTCAAGGCTAATGGCTTTTAAGGTAGAGCATCATCAAATGCGAATATAACGGCCGAGACGGTTCCTCGTTGCTGGCCTATATTTATACTCCTCCAAGGCTAATGGCTTTACAGGTATACTACCATCATCTGAGAATACACACACAGAGGGGCTGTATTTGCTGGTACGATAGTTTTAACAAGCAGCAGTGTACTGTTTTCACCCATATGTACACCCTATCAACTAAAGCTTACTTGTAACATACTCCATCATGTAATGTATTTACAAAGATATATCATTACAGTAGTGTACTGTTTATTGGGGTGCTTTAAATATACTAGCACGTTCAGTTTGGGATGTTTGATCATTATCGATCAGAAATAACAACACTGTGAATTTCATGTCGTACATATATATCACAGTATACATTGTATTTTTACAGCATACATTAAATCAAGATAGGCATTAACAAGGAATATACACATATGTATTACATCAAGATAGCAATTAAATATAAACATAGATAATTATAAAAAAAAATTTCACTATAATTTTGCAAGCAGCATAGTGAATAGTTGTAGCAGTAATGTCTTTCAATCAGCAAATGTTAATTTGCGCACATCCTTAAACGATGAATTGCTCCAATTCAGACATGTTGTGACCGGCAACGTGTTCTTCTTACGTGATGTTCTGTGATGAGGCGTCGCCATGGACTTGGTGGTGGCAGGCTTCTTACGTTTGACAGCAGGCAGCTGGGCGTCCTCCTTAGTAATGTCATTCACGGCAGCAGTGTTGGTAGGTTCAGCCAGCACCAAAGACTCTTGAGGAAGGTAAATTCTTATCGCATCTTGCAATAAATAGTGAGTTGTAACTTCGTCTTGACCACATGGCAGAGGAGTGTTTCTTCGCATATAGTTAACAGTACATCTTCCCAGAACATTTTATTCGACCATATGCTGACATCGCTCGTATGACGACTATGGGTTGTTTGCAAGCAGCCAATGCGCGATACCGCCACACTGTTTGCTGTATGTTCTTGGCTATTCAGCGGTCTCGCCATCACAGACATAGGTTATAGAGTTGTTGCCGGGCATTACACTGCCATAGGCTGTCTCTGGACGAAATTGTATGTTCATCTTGAGCACACTGGTGTCGACTGGCAGTGTAGACACAGCTTATATAGCAGTCGTACTGTGCGGCGACATAGTGTCAGTGGTTCTTGAATAATAATAGTCGTATATGTGCATAAATGTCGTACGTCATCTTGCAACATTTACACTTGCTAGGTCATATTATTTCGCCATCTGCCATCGTGCTGCCGTTGTCTGCTTCAACGCTCATGTTGACGCAAGTTTCGCATATACATCGTTTCAATTGAAGACGCAACATACCTTAGCAGCGCAGGGTAGAAAATTTGTGGTACCACACTCTTCCAGCGTGCTTGTATGTATGTGGCCTGTACATTCTTCGGTCCAGTGGTAAGTTGATCCATTATAAATTTCTCGCAAGGTAAATTTCACCTTCTTGTTCTCATCACGTAGTTCTGTAATGTCTTCAAATTCTGTACTTACTGGGAGAATACATATATTATCAGGTAGTTCACTCTTGGGCCGGAAAATTGTAGACCGCACCTGGTCGGACCAGTAGCAAGGTAGAATTTCAAAATACAAATAATTACAAGTGTCGTGATAACTTCAAAAATGATGTTCATAGTCACATATTTGTTCTTGCTCGTGTCCCAGCTCTGGTTTAAACACAAGTCTTCTGTATCCGATAAAGTTACTCGTCTTCACGTTTACGTATTCCGGCAGAAATGCCACACAGTCAAGTTTGTTAAACATGTTGTTTGTTCTCTTCTCAACGAAACACTACTGCATGTCTGCATGTTGGTCTTCTTATATCGCAGCCAGGTACGCCTCACATGTTAACGGCGAACACATTGTATTGCATGTAATTTTACCTCGGTTCATGTAGGTTGTATGACGGTCGCCGGTAAAGCACTTGGGTCCAGCGGGTAATTACACTACGAGTGTTGGCATCGCAAAGTTAATACGAATTTGCACGAGTAAACAATACCTGATGTATGTACTCTTCGCCTGATTTCATAGTACTGAGTGAGCAAGGCAGCTTCATTCCAGGTCTTAGGTGATATGCAGCACATGTCATTACATTACACTGTACTGAGAGAAAACTATTATAATTGGTACGGCATGCCCAGTGTTCAAGGCCGTTACAAGAATGTACACATCTGTATCCTACAGTAACATCGCCCTCATACGTAACTAGTGGGTTGAATTACACATTACTCACAAAATAAACTATGTTAGCCTTTAACAAAATTCTACGATATGCATTGACCTCCCACTGTCCCTAGACTTGATGCTGCCGTATCTGAATCGTACTGTTGCATCATTAAGCCTGACCATGTCGTCATCTGAAATGAGTTGGGCGTAGCATGTAGGCAGCCGGATACGAATATCATCGTCTAACATACATGTTGTACATTTACAGTATGCTGTCTCTGTACGACCAAAATCTGATGCTATGTATACCTTGCCGATGACGAGATCTGACAGCAGCCTATATGGGACGGTCTCGTTCAGCTTGGCGATTAGACATTCCATGATGAGCTGTGGATCAGTACTAAAGTTCTTTGCTACGATAGATGAGCTATTTATAATGGTCGGTGGAATTTTTTTGACCTTCGATATAGTCCGACAGATGCCATGACTCAATCAACAACACAAGACAAGGGCATACAAGGTTACGCATACATGTGTCACATACATGTTCTAGCAGGTCCGTATATTTCTCTCTCAACCTTCTAAACGACGGGCACACATGGTTTGTACATGCCAGATTTTTATTTTTGTGGTGCAACAATTGCTTAAATGCTTCTTCTGCTTCGGACCGGCCACAAAGACTGTATCATTCATACTTAGTGCAGCGTCAAGTACATTGCATGCTTTCACGTATTCCAAATCGTCCTCACTCCAATTGAGGCTGTGGTATCGTTTTTCCAGCCACATGTTCGTTACTTTGCTTTTCATGTCCAGCATACTCCATGGACACGTTGGTCTGAATGTATACGTCTATATGCAGCCATCATCATATGCTATACATATATGTTTTAATAATAAAATCCTGTTGCGAAACTCATTCCTGAATGTTTGCATACATTATGCCGGTTGTAGAGATAATGTACTATAGTTGTAATCTACGTTAGTATTTTAACTACTCTGTCGCGTACATTATACATGACCAGTTTATCGTGAAGTATTAAGGCGTAGGCCTGGGTGAAGGGCAGGAAATTCTCTGAAGCATTAATTTCAATCATACAGTCTACAACACCGATTTTTAAGTGGTCTGCTTGTTTGCTAACATCAAACACTTGTAGTGGTGCTGTGTTCATGAACTTGTGCGGTTCGAGAGTGGGGGATTGCATTTGGCCATAGTACGAACGCTGGAAGTCTGCGTACATTTGGTATGGTACCATATATGCGCCATCCGCAAAATCGATATTTAAATCACCATATGAGTATGTTTCAGAATTTAGGTAAACCTTAATTCTCTTAATATTTATGTGGTCGAATGTCGAACTGTCCTTATTAATTACTTTCCATTTACCTGACTGAAAATCTACAATTATATATCTTGTTTTCTCACTTGTAAAACTCGTTTTCATGTTCCAATTTACGGTTACAGTGCTTGGTATGTTAGGATATGTTTCTAAACTCCAAGTAAGAAATGCCATATCTATGTTCCTTCCTTTTTCTACATATTTCAAAAATTTTACGTCTTCCGGCATGTTCACTTGTACGTGTAGCAGTAACCAGTCAAAATAAAGTATTGAAAGTGTAGCTGCTTCTGCACCTGTGTCATGGAGTGCATTCGTTTGGTAATTGGCCATCTGCATAACTATCTCTTGCTTGGAATTAATAATCACATGCCTATAGTCTTCAGCGAACCCTAACAGCATAGTGAGGGGAATACACACTTCAAATTTACCATTGGCATAGACACGAACCTTAAAATCTTTCTCGATGCCTCAGCCAGCCATTTTGGCAGCCGGCAGTTGGTTATGCATTATTGAAAGGTAATTCTTTATGGTTGCTGTGATTCCAACATCACGAGTGGCATCTATTTCGCACCTGTTCAATTCATAGGAGATTCTATTAATCATGTGAAGTATACTGTTTCTAATGATTTCAGTTGTTGTTTGTAGTACATTACCTGCCCTCATCAGTGTTCCTCGGAAAAGCAAATAAGAATTACAAGGTGCTGTGTAAATATCTTGGTTTTGTACGGGTATCTGCACTTTGGACGAGGCTACGTACGGGCCTGGCCGGTAAGGCGAATAAGGGTGGATTTCCACTTTGGTGATCACCTCTTCGAAGCTTACTGGCTCACCTATATTTAAGATTTCCGAGTCCATATATTCTCTTGACCGCTAAACCTAATTGTGTAAGGAAACGAATGTTTTTAGATGTTAGTGGCCTGCCCCATACTGACTTTAGGTGTGACGCGATAATTCCCTTTTATTGCTTTAATATGCTTAATTTTCATACCCATATTTATACAAATGAAACACACTGTTATTTCCTCGCCTCGTAAATAAATCAAAAGACTTTCTTGGTCTGCTATGGAAACGATTACTTTCTGTACACTCTCTGTCGCGACTGACACATATATGGGTGTCGTTGGGACGCTCACGAGTTTAAATCCCAGCGGCACGTTTGCAGAGAATTCATGTAATGTCTGACTTGGTTTACTGTTGAGATATGAGCCACTTATTAAGTTACAGTTTCATCTGTTAACATTCATGGGAAACATATTTACTGGCAGGGTAGATACATGGGTTTTATTTCCCTCGTATTTTACGTTTTAAAATCCCAGCATGGTGGCGACAGTATCGTTTTGTGTAAAGTCTACCTGTACCGTACAACGCATCTTGCTGTACAGAGTATTAGAATTTCCATGCAACACTCAAGTCATGTTTGGTTCCAGCTTGCGTTTAAGATATTCTCCAATATCTTAAATCTCGTAGAAGCCAGTAGGCACTGCGTACCTCGCCTCCTTTATCATCTACCTTTACAAATCGTAAGATACAATTACGTTCATCGATGTTTCGTGCTGAAAAATTTGTTTTAAAATATATCACGTCAATAGACCACACGCCTGCCAGGCTTAGCAGTGGAAAATGTACTGAGCGTAATTCCGAGCTACGTCCTGTCACAATCAAGGTGATTGACATGACTCGCACCTTACTAATATTGTGTTGGTTTTAAGTAACAAGGAAATGCAAGCATAAGTGGCCGCAATTATAGTCCTGCGGTCGCTGTTCTGTCACATGGTTGTAATAAATTGTAGCGCCTTAAAAATATTTTTTCAATTCCGGGGGGGTCCTCTAGTCGTCATAGCTGTCATAATATTGACCTATGTTCTCATCCTTTCTATATGCCGTCCAGTCTGTGGCAGATCCCGAGCTCCTTTCTAAATTTACTCTTCCATATTCTACCTACCTCGGCCGCTATGGAAGTGTGTCCCGCATAAACATCCCACAGAAGTTATGTATTTTTAATTTTCTCAAAAATTTACGCAAATCTATATTTGTTAATGGGCGGTGAGGCAGTTCACTTAAGATTTCCTCTTTCGCCATCGATGTACGCGTTTTGTGCATCCACCGCGATACGGGTGCAAGTGTAGTACATTTCCCATGCTTTTTTTTGTGCTGGCAAGGGTTTCCATTTGATTCTTATGCTGTAATTGTTTTGCTAATTGCTTATTTCCATCTTTAGCACTATTCATGGCTCGAGTTATCCCGCTGGCACCGCCTATCAACGATCCCAAAAGCCCTATCGCAGGCAGCAGAAACGGGAGTATTTTTCCGCACTTAGCCTTCCTGGTCTTCTTCTTCTTAGCTGTTCGCCTGAATCTTATACACATTCATCGTTTAACTTTGGATTTCATGATTTTCGAAACTCCCCACGCTGCTAATCATTCGTCGAGCTTAGAGTTGGCTGAGCTGCCTATTGCTTTGGCTGTATTCGCAATAATAGTGTGTGCAGTGTGTCGGTCTTTCAAGTTATTGCTCCTGGCATACAAAATATCATGCAACTTACAGGCCGCATCTAGAATATTTATAGGAACGTCGCGATGTTGAAATCTACGAGCTAGATGCGTGCCAGGCCCCCAAAATTTGTAGCCTGGAATGTGGGGCTCTAATGGAAAATTATTTACGAATGTATTTACGATACCAGCTCCATTCTGGACCCCATGAAGCATAGCATGCAACTGATTGATGCACTGTTTAGTGTAAGGGCTTTATAATGGTCTGTGAATGGCTTCGAACATGGCTTGGCTAGTGCGAGAGTCTTTTTCGCCAGCATGGAGCACCAGTCGGGAGCAGACACCCTCCCCCCCATCCACCAGCTTGGCTAGCTCTCTGGTGCCAGCCAAGTCAAACTCTCCCTCCTCCGCATTTCCTAGCAACCGCGAGCCATCAACCATCTTTCTCCTACTTCGACATGCCCCTTTCTGCCTCGGCCTGGTGGTCTTGTGGTGGAACCCTCCAGCTAGCCATGCATCTTGGCTGCGCCAGCTGGNGCCCCTTTCTGCCTCGGCCTGGTGGTCTTGTGGTGGAACCCTCCAGCTAGCCATGCATCTTGGCTGCGCCAGCTGGGCACCGCTAATGAGTCAACTAACAATTAAATCTCTCTCCCCTATGTTTCTGAGCAACCTGGAGACAATAGATCACCTTCGACCTGCCTCTTCCGATCCGTGGTCGTGTGGTCTCGGTGCAAAACCACATAATCCACCAACAGATTATGATGTGTTTTCAGAGGGCCACACTCCAGCCGGGTGATTGATGTCTGCCCCTACGGTCCCGAGCAACCTGGAGACGATAGATCACCTTCGACCCGACTCTTCCGACCCGTGGTCGGACAGTCTCAGTGCAAAACCACCTGATAAGCAAACAAATTTAGACTTGTTGTCTCGCATGGTCATTTCGCCTGCGCCTGCTGCGGTGCAACTATATATTAGCTTTTACGAAGGTCCGCCTTAAGAACCCAGCTATTAATTCTCGGAGGGAACCCGTACCATTTGACAAACACACTATCATTCTTATTGCGAATCACTTTCTCGACAAAATAAATGTCTGGACATTTAGTTACCGTTATTTCTTGCTCGTAAAAAGAACCTTTTATCTGCTCACCATTTAAATCTTCAAGTTCGTAGGTTCGTGATTTATAATTCCGGATCTTTGCAACACGAAACACTTCTACACTCCAATTCTGTGAGTAACCCTTAGAGAAAACATTTTTAATGTGTGAAATGCTCACATAAAGGCCAATTTTTGCTTTTTGTCTTCAGTTGATGGCAATGAATTGTCTTTTATATCTACTGGACAAATACAAATTGTCCTGTTTTTTTCCATTATTGTAATCGGGGTAGAATATCCAGCCAGGTATAACTTCCTTGCGCCGAGAATTCACACCACATATAATTTTTGAGCATTCTGTTAAAATGTTCGACTATAGATGCGTTTTTATCACTAAATTTACTATAATGATTAACTTTTTTCTGTTGCAATAGTGCACAGAATGGTTTATTGTAGAATTCCTTGCCTAAGCCTGTTTGCATATTTTTCGGTGACCCCTTATCGCCTAAACCGTATTCATAGCATTGGTCGCATGTATTCCTGTCTTACATCTGACGGCAACGGCCCACGCGAATTTACTGTAACAGTCGATAACTGTTAACATGTAATGAAAGCATTTATTTACAGAAGCATAAGGTTGCATTTCTACTCAATCGGCCTGATACAGGTCATGAAGTCCAAATAGATGTACATGTCTTCTAATGTAATTTTCCCGCAATGGTTTGTGTATTTCAGCGACGATTGCAGCACGAGACATTATTTCAGTATAAGTAAACGGCTTCACATTGTTCTTCAACAATATTCACAATCTCATTGGTGTGTGAATTATTTCCTTGCTGTGGAGATGCGATGAGTAGACTGTACGCGCGCGACTAACTCGTTTGCATCGTCCCAGTAAACAAACTCGGGCTGATTGCTGTTATCAAGTTTTGTGGTCAGTCCCGAGCCGCTAGCTAAGCCGACTTCCGGAAACAGTTCTGAAACAGTGTCAAATTTCGGATGCGATTCATCTTTATATGTGTTGGCATTTATATTCTTATCGTTTAAATACGCACTAGTAATATAAAGCATTTTTTTATATTAATTAAGTGCATCTCGCAAGAATTCACCTGGTCTGCGTTTAAATAATAGTTCGTACAAGCTGGGAGTNTTTTATATTAATTAAGTGCATCTCGCAAGAATTCACCTGGTCTGCGTTTAAATAATAGTTCGTACAAGCTGGGAGTAGCATGTATAAATTCGTTATCGATCTGTAGATAATTATCGGTTAGGAAAAATACCTGTTTATTACCCAAATACCATTTTTATCCCTTCTGTAAATGCCATAAATCCTGTCATTAAAANTTTTATATTAATTAAGTGCATCTCGCAAGAATTCACCTGGTCTGCGTTTAAATAATAGTTCGTACAAGCTGGGAGAAGCATGTATAAATTCGTTATCGATCTGTAGATAATAATCGTTTAGGAAAAATACCTGTTTATTACCCAAATACCATTTTTATCCCTTCTGTAAATGCCATAAATCCTGTCATTAAAATGATTCGTATAAGATGTTGGATAATTACGAACAGTGGCCGAGTGAGAACTGACCCCTTTTTTAGGTTTTGATTCTTCCAATGAAACTTCGTCAGGAATTGATTTTAATTCAGATTCAGTCTTCATGTCAGGGGGATAGACGGTTTATTTAGCATACCCAGACGGGATGTGATTGGCTGAAATGCTTGTTCAAGTACTGTATCACGCTCCATACCCACCCGCTTAGCCGGCAAATACTTGACTCGCATGCTTGCAATAATGCGAGTTAAGTCCTTGACGGCCGCAGACATAATACTAAGTTTATTAGTGTAATGTTTGTGCTTTATATTAAATAATTGCTCTGCGTGCAATTGCATTGACAATTTTATCTTCGAAAGTATANTTGGCTGAAATGCTTGTTCAAGTACTGTATCACGCTCCATACCCACCCGCTTAGCCGGCAAATACTTGACTCGCATGCTTGCAATAATGCGAGTTAAGTCCTTGACGGCCGCAGACATAATACTAAGTTTATAAGTGTAATGTTTGTGCTTTATATTAAATAATTGCTCTGCGTGCAATTGCATTGACAATTTTATCTTCGAAAGTATANAGTGTAATGTTTGTGCTTTATATTAAATAATTGCTCTGCGTGCAATTGCATTGACAATTTTATCTTCGAAAGTATAGAGTTGTTTGAGTATGGCAGTATGTATGTGTGCGTAATGCTGCCATTTCTCATCTTCTGTACAAATATCATTTAAATAACTGATAATTCTGTGTCATTATAGTTCTTCAATGTCTGACATACTACTAATCAAGCTACTGTTATGACTGTCCAGTTCTTCAAGAATACTTATAAATTGTTTATTGGTCATCCCCTCAATTGTCGCGCTAAGTTTGGTCTCCAAGCTAGCTACACTCTCCTGCTGTGTATGCAGCACACCCACACTTTTGCTGAATATATTTAATTGTTCGGCAAGTTTCGTGGAGAGATCTGCAAAACCCTTACACACAGTATGTTCGAGCGCTGTTTAAACTGAAGTGAGCTTGATGCTCGTAGCAGTCAGTTTGCCAGCACTCTCGTTGGTTATGCACAAATTATCTTTCAATGTTGACGGGAGAGTTTCAAGCTATCTATAATATACGTGGTACCCCAAATATGCAAGTTGCGCTTCCACAGAAGGCAGTTTACTTGTTACTACGCTTCGCACATTATTTATTAATGTCTGGCAATGTTTCGTCACCATAATGAAGAACGAATTGATGGCATTGAGGTTAGATTCTAACTGCTTGTTTAATATGTTCAGCACAGTCTTGTCATTTATGTGGCTGGTGAGTTTAGTCTCGAGTCCGCCCACTTGCTCGTACACATCGGTAATTTTTTCTCCATAGCTGACACCATGCTACCTATCACATCGATTTTCTGTACTTCATAGGCTAATTTTCGTAGCTGTGCGTCCAACTTGGTAGACAGTACATTTGTGTTGGCGAACATGCGGCCCTCCATGCTACTATGCTCGATTCCATTTTTTTTTTATCTGGGTTGCTCTCGGACTTAAAGTGACTGTCTAGCAATGCTGTGAGGTCCGCTAGCTCTCTGGCACCGATCTGCTCTCCCATTTTGTCGATTTTCTTCTCCACTGCCGATATCCTGCCTCCTAATGTGTTCAGTTTCAGCACATCTTCAGATATTTTGTGAAGCTGAGCCTCCATTTTGGTAGACAGTACATTCNGTTCAGTTTCAGCACATCTTCAGATATTTTGTGAAGCTGAGCCTCCATTTTGGTAGACAGTACATTCGTGTTGCCGGACAGCCTACCTTCCACTGCTTCGAGTGCGTCTCCAATAGTAATAGCCTTGAGGCTGGATACATTTTCAATTAATGTTCTGAGATGCACATCCATGTTCGTGGTCAATATATTAGTATCGAAATGTCTATTTTCCACTGTAGCTAGTTTCCCGCCCAATGCAGAGAGTTTCTTAACATTGTCAGCCAATGTGTGTAATTCACATGACATACCTGTATGCTTTCTGTTAGCTATTTACTGCCCCATACCATTCAGCACTGTCTCGACAGCATTGATTCCAGTCATGCCTGCCAATAATGTGTGTAGATGCGTCTTCATACTGGTTTGAAGTGCTACCACCAGACGCAACGCCTCCGGTGTAAGAATGCGCAGAAATGATACGTTCCCGGCTTCTGAATCGTGCCTGGAAATGCCCAGGTTCTTTGGCCGCTTCCCGCCGAAGCTACATTTTCCGTCATTGGAGGAAATTATGCAGCTTTCCGGCGAATGCTTCAGGCCACTTTGTCGAAATTTTGATAGTGTATAGCTCATACTTCATTGTTGGCCATTAATAAACTGGTCAAAGGCTTTGCGGTGCCGCCCTTTATCAATTGTAAAATATTTTGCTATCACTAGGAAACCATACGACTCGTTCCAATAATGCGAACACATTTCTTTAAATCTGTCAAATTGCATATCACTATTTACATGGTCCGAGTATATGTGATGTAAATTCAGGTTGTCCATACAAAATATGGCTAGGAAATTAGCATTGTCATGTAGAAGCTGTTTAGGCATACACGAATATGTTTGGCACAGGTAAATAACATCCACTGCCATATGCAGTCCCATACTGAAATATCGCTGGTTATTTTTTTTTTTGCATGCCACATCGTCGAAAATAAACACAGAGTTCGGTAATGATTCGCCTGGTTGTATAACAGAAAAATTTTCACTAAAGAGGGAATAGCGCAGTCCTGCAACAGCTTGCAGTATCCGTGCTAGATGTAAATACTGTGGGTGGTGCAGAGATTTCGAATATAAGTAAATGTTTTCGAACTTGATATCGCTCGGCTCCTCTAAAAGACTGACAAGTGCGCACCTCTTCCCTGAATTGGACGGAACACATATTATAGCTCTAACTATTCCCGGTAATAATTTTCCGTACCGCGTTTTAAATGCACTGGTTTCCTCCTTGTCGATATTACTAATACGTACTGGTAGCCTAATTTGCTCCGTGACAACCTCCATTATACTGCTAAGAAAATCTGGTAATCTGCACTATTTATATTAAAAATATTTCGTTAATTTTTTTGGGAAATGTAAGATAGACCGAGACGTAATCTAGCATCCGCATGTGTTGCCCCGGCTGGACCTTAATATGGTTTTATCGATGCAAAATTAACTTCGCATCTTTTCGTTCTGGAGATAATGTGTTTTTATAAGTTCCTTTGGCCAAATGACTGATGAGCGGCATGCCGATAACTTGCCTACCTGCCACAGGACATAACTATTTTTTAATGAGCTCCTAAATGCTGGCGATTTTTTTCGGAAATGCGCCGTTTATCTGTTTGATGGGACTACAACCGTTTAATAAAACTAGTTTTAATCACCTGTCATTACTTCCAGCCTACAACGACTATTACGTTTCTGCAGGTCGTAGATGCATATAAAAGCTAATCCTTTTGATAGTTATTCAGTATGTGTTCGCGGGGGTATTAGTAATGTTGCTATTCGTACAACCTAACGTGTTTGGGTTTTTCACATCCGGGCTTGATCTATACGCGGGCGATAATCGCTTGTTATAGTATTTCTTACGTTCACGTTATGTCTAGCAACGAAAAGATATTTAGTATCGACACACCTCTGGTGTCTCCGGCTTCTAAATGGCAACGATTGCCTTCCCCTGTGAAGATTTCTAAGAAAGTTTTGTTTAATGCTATGCCCAATATTCTTCTAGCGTTTTTTCGCATTATTTCTCCGAAATGCGGTGTTTTCCGAATCGGGCCTTGGGAGTATCTCGATTTACTGACAGCATACATTCACAAGGCTCCGATAGCTGTAAGGGAGGACGTCGGCAGCATACTTTCTCTTCTACGATGGTNCCTACAACGACTATTACGTTTCTGCAGGTCGTAGATGCATATAAAAGCTAATCCTTTTGATAGTTATTCAGTATGCGTTCGCGGGGGTATTAGTAATGTTGCTATTCGTACAACCTAACGTGTTTGGGTTTTTCACATCCGGGCTTGATCTATACGCGGGCGATAATCGCTTGTTATAGTATTTCTTACGTTCACGTTATGTCTAGCAACGAAAATATATTTAGTATCGACACACCTCTGGTGTCTCCGGCTTCTAAATGACAACGATTGCCTTCCCCTGTGAAGATTTCTAAGAAAGTTTTGTTTAATGCTATGCCCAATATTCTTCTAGCGTTTTTTCGCATTATTTCTCCGAAATGCGGTGTTTTCCGTATCGGGCCTTGGGAGTATCTCGATTTGCTGACAGCATACATTCACAAGGCTCCGATAGCTGTAAGGGAGGACGTCGGCAGCATACTTTCTCTTCTACGATGGTCTGTGCCAGTTATGCCATCATCGAACGAAGCATCATGGGAGGATTGGCTGACTTCCTTGGAGTCACTNCTGACAGCATACATTCACAAGGCTCCGATAGCTGTAAGGGAGGACGTCGGCAGCATACTTTCTCTTCTACGATGGTCTGTGCCAGTTATGCCATCATCGAACGAAGCATCATGGGAGGATTGGCTGACTTCCTTGGAGTCACTAGAATCGGCCGCGCTATTAACCCTTAACTCGACTACGGAGAGACTGGTCGGATATTTCGACACATGAGTCAAAGCTGAGAAATTATCTATTCGCATGAATGAAGCATCTACTTGCACCACCGCCACCATCACAACTACGAAAGGGGCCTCATCCACATATGTCCATGCTACATATATAAGTATGATACACAGCCATCACAGGCATGCTCTTACTTGTTAATGGGACGGTCTTAGCCATGATGGTCATTCCGCACCCCGGACACCCAGTCGGTGGGGAAGAGGGATCACGCCCTTTCATTGCAGACATGACTAGCACTCATCGAAGTTGACCAAATCAGAAGCCCCGACCTGATTCATAAGATCGAACCGAGCATGTCCTACCACAAGGCCTGAGATCCTAGTACTCAGTTTACCAAGTGTGTGGTCTAGCCGGAGCATNCGAACCGAGCATGTCCTACCACAAGGCCTGAGATCCTAGTACTCAGTTTACCAAGTGTGTGGTCTAGCCGGAGCATTACCCACACCCCTAATGTCATCACAGGACGCTACCGGAGCAGGTGCCTGCTCACTGCCCAACTCTTCAATAAGAGGGGGGATCTCTCTGAGCCTCCTCCAGCATGCGGAGTCTTCCACTGCCAGCACGAGTCCAACCTCTATTGATCATTACACCAGTGAAAACCAATGAGGGGGCTCACCTGATTGTCCTGTGTNGCCAGCACGAGTCCAACCTCTATTGATCATTACACCAGTGAAAACCAATGAGGGGGCTCACCTGATTGTCCTGTGTTACCTCTTATTTACCATGGCACGAGTGGGTTTTCCCATGCCGCACCGCAAGGGCCGCCACCCACTGGCAGGGAGACGCGGATTCCCTCTGTAAATTGGATGGTACTATCATCCTAGTCCGGTTTTATACCCTGGTTTTTCGTCACCGAGAGCCGAACTCGCCACGCCGCCCATAAGGCTCACCCCGCTGACGTCAGAAACTCGTCCTTTACCATAAATATAATTTCTTCACAGGGAAATTCCGGTTTTGGGCCTCAACGGCCTGAATGCCAAGAGGTCCAACACCCCACCAAGTGGTCGGGCCGAGGNGCCAGCACGAGTCCAACCTCTATTGATCATTACACCAGTGAAAACCAATGAGGGGGCTCACCTGATTGTCCTGTGCTACCTCTTATTTACCATGGCACGAGTGGGTTTTCCCATGCCGAACCGCAAGGGCCGCCACCCACTGGCAGGGAGACGCGGATTCCCTCTGTAAATTGGATGGTACTATCATCCTAGTCCGGTTTTATACCCTGGTTTTTCGTCACCGAGAGCCGAACTCGCCACGCCGCCCATAAGGCTCACCCTGCTGACGTCAGAAACTCGTCCTTTACCATAAATATAATTTCTTCACAGGGAAATTCCTGTTTTGGGCCTCAACGGCCTGAATGCCAAGAGGTCCAACACCCCACCAAGTGGTCGGGCCGAGGTACTAACTATCGGCCGAAGCCATCACGGCAGATACCCCTGACCAGCCACTAGGAAGCTGGTGTCCCATAGGGCAAGGGCGGCGGAGCCCAATTAGTTTAATTAGGGGTGGCACAAGAAGCCTTGGGTTGCCATGGGTGTTGAGAGGCTATAAGAGACGCATCACACACCCTTTCTGGAAGTCGGTGCGGGACCGGACTCGGCTACTATAGCATAGTACTGCCACACCACCTCAAGTGTCCGGCCTCCTTCCTCCCACCGGAGTGACCGTATAATCCTCATCTGCAGCTGTAACATGGACAGGGGGTGTCCATGTTACAGCTGCAGATGTGAGTTGCTCGTCAACATATGATTTAAAACATGCATTTCCGAACTTGATGAATGAAACGCGTACCTCGACTGTTAGCCTTACAGATTTTGCATCATTAATTTCTTTAAGAACCAGGGGTGGCCTCTACAAGTGTACTTACCCACAGGATGTTACACAGCCATCCCTGTTACAGTTGAAGTTGTTTCCCGCAGTAAAAATTATATCGGCACCCAGCAGGGACATGTGGAAACATCAGCAGCAAGGCGTACAAGACTGCGATAGACGAGCATCTAGTCCGGCTCCTGCACGAAGTCACCAAGATGGTGAATGTGAAAAGGAAGGACGGAGTTACGCACCTCAATGTAAGTTAAAACATGTATGTATTTCAATCATAGTATTTCAGACTGTGCAAGTGTTTAGTACTTTCGTATAAATGATGGTAATTGTGACGGCCATTTCTATTGCGGAAGTTAATGCCACGTTTGTATTAATTCATCGTATTGGCTATAGTACGCGTGGTTGATAATAAATTCTTTTTTAATATATTTTTTTACTGGTGAAGTTAATGAAATGAATGTTGATTGTATTGGCAAAAGGTTTTTTAATAAATGTGTTCGTATAAAATTACACACATATTGTTTTGTCGTTTGAGTAACATTATTTAATTTCGTGCATTTATTAATATCAATTGTATTGATTCTGTGTCAAGTTTATTATATCTTCAATGTTTAATTATTAGTTTGGTAAGCCAGGGGCAGTATAGTGGGTGGTGGATTTTAAAACTGATTATATTAAATCGTTATATTTATTACCAATTTTATTATGGTAGTTAATGAGGTGTTTGTATTAATTTGATGTATTTGCTATAGTACACGTGGTTGATAATAACTTCTTTTCAATTGTTTTGTTAACTGTCGAAGTTAATCAAATTATTGCTGATTGTATTGGCAATAGGTTTTATAATAAATGAAAATGTATTTGTTTGGCGTTTAATAAAGAGGAAAAACATAAACATGATAAGTATGTGTTTACTGTGGAATATAATGCCTTGCTTACAACGAAATAAAAAATGTATACGTATTGTGTTTAATAAAAACTTATAAATCAACCTAAGACATGTTTTATTTATTGCTATAAAAAATCCATTTTTTTTAATACTTAATGGAAAAAAAACTTGTAAAGGAAACCAGAACATATTATTATTATTTTGCACACCTGGGAAAATATAGACCTCATGGTGGAATATGAATAATAAACCAGAGATACACTGTACAAGTTATACACATGCACCACCTGAGAAAATATAGATCTCACGGTGTAGAATATATACAGCAAAGATATTTAATAATTTCATATAAAATACTTACAAGATTAATCACCAACACATATATTACATAACTGTGCCTCAATATCCATCATGCACGCCTGAGAAAACGTAGATCTCACGGTGTAGAATATATATAACTACTAAATATGAATAATAAACCAAAGAAACANCACGCCTGAGAAAACGTAGATCTCACGGTGTAGAATATATATAACTACTAAATATGAATAATAAACCAAAGAAACTGTACATAATATAATTATTTGTGATATTAAACACAAGTGTTTATTTCATTTGAATAAATACCTTACCATTTTCTAAAAAAAAACGCGAGTTTTCATATTATAATGCTAACTGTCAAAACAAATATGGCCACTGTGCTATGATTGTCATCCATCCATTGCATCACTGCGGCACCCCTGTAAATGCAAGAGTGTGAAGTTTATTTCGCATTTGGGACGACTCGGAGATAAACCCTCTGCTCCTCATTGCCGAAAAATTTGTCATTTAGAAACATTGTGAGATCGTTAAAAATTAAAAAAAAATTATAATATTTTTGGAAAATTTTTGGGAAATTAGGGAAATTTTTAGGGAGAAAGGAAAATTATGGGGGAAATACGGAATATTTCGAGAGGAAAACGGGATATTTCGAGGGGAATGGCAGCCAAAATGGGGGCGTAATGCAAGAGCATGAGGTATCTGAGGGGGTGGCTCCCGGCTCCCTCCCGCCATCCTGTCTTTGAACAAACTATATATAACTACTATTGCATTTTACAAACAATATTTATATCGTCATTACTACTAATGTCAAAATCTACTTCTAAATGACATAATTTTTTTTTGTACTATGGCCATTCTCTATGTTACAAAAGTTACGTCTTTAATACAGTATTCCATTCGTAAAAGTAATTCAGTTGATAGGTACATAAAAAAAATTATTATTATTATTATTTTAATTATTTTGTATCTTAAAACTGGCTAGCATTTTTCCTTTTATTATAAATAATAAATATAAAAATTAGCTTTTGGAGGCCACCTATTGGCAATCAATAATTTTTTTTGCTTTTATTTTTGGTTATGCAATTATAAACTACAGCGTTGCATTGTGCGCAGCTGGGCTGTAATTTCCTGCACACTAGGCACATGAGTCGTATAAGGAAGATGGTGTGAATATGTCTCGACATCCTGGAATGTTCTTGCAGTGTCAGCGAGTTGAAAAAATTTTCAGGCATCAATGTTTTTTTAAAAAATAAAATTACATATTAGACATTTATAATTTTTCTGAGAGCACAGAGAAAAGAAAATCATATTTGGACTCTTTCGTGATTCTATTTTTTTACCCCTGAATTTCAACATGGATGTGACTTACCTAAATAATTACACTCATGGAAACCCCATTTAATGATTCACAGACTCTAACACAACTTATTTTTTCTACTTTAGTATTATTTGCAATTATTTTTAAAGGAACTACGTTAACTTAATTTCTGAAGTGCACGCCACGAGAAAGGTTAACGATGTTAAGGGCTATTTAAATGACAGATATTAATTGTTTTATGAGAAACACACATCAAAATTTTATTTTCATTGATTTTAAAATTGGCACACTTTAATTAAATTGGATTTTCTGCATCATTCATAGTAATTCTGATGTCACAAAAATATCTTTGGCCTTAGTAAATCATTATTTTCTCTCTACTAGTCTCTGCGTTCAACTATATTATTTCTTGGTAGTATTTCCTATTGAGTTTCCCTAGTGCGGTTATGTTTATTCTGCTAGTTCTGAACATTCTGATCCAGATTTCCGGAATCGTATGCGGTGTTTGGCAAGGACAGGTATATAAGGTAAAAGTTGTAAGTAATCATCCTGTCTCAAGGAGCTGGGCAGAATCATTCAAACTACTACACAGAAGTTTCGGCCAACATACAATATTACATGAAACAACTGCTATTATTTCTACTATATAAACATTTTGACGCTTACAAATGGAGCGATCCTCATCCACACTATTTCTGCTATATGGAATGTTACACAATACAGGACACCCTTGTACAAATAATGAGGGTTTTTTTTTGCATGGATGACATGTCTTTCTCACACGCTCAAGGGGTAATGGGTGCCGTACTCGCCGTCACGAAAACATGTACCGCGCCTCGCCCCGCCACTCAATCCCTGTACGCATGCCGGACCGTGTACATGTACCGATCGATGGAACAAGGTTTCCCGCAAATTATTAATACATTGTTTTATAAGTTTTGCCTTATCGCTTCCGGTGGACTTTGAGACAAATTTCGGCGCAATAATAGGCCGCACTTTTATTATTTCGCGTACCATTGCTCCGAAACTATAATTGCCACTGACAAGAAGGATAGCTCATTCGAAAGGGCTTGAAATTACCCTTCTTTATATTCAACAACTACTGATGTACTCAGAAAATTTTCGAAGGAGCTGCGCTTTGAACTCGTGAAACAGCGTCATGCCGCAAAAGAAGGCCAAGGATCCGAGTCCAAACCCACCACAAAACCGACAACCGCCCTTAACTTCGGCAGAACAAAGCCGCAGGTTTAGAGAGAAGAAAAAATTAAGAGAATCGGATCTGCAGGAAAGAAGTTATGGGGCTCCAAATACTAACGCGCAGAACGAAAACGGCGCGCGTGCCGCTTCTCCGCAGCCAGGTCCCTCGGGAGTGCCACCAAAACGACCGAGGATGTCAGATACGGATTTGCGAAATCAAGACAAAGCTGACGAGACCACTCATGACCCCCCACTTGGTCATAATGGCCCCCAACACAGTCCCTTCAATACTGGTACTAAAGCAACCAGCAGCGTCGTCGCGCTACTCTGGCGCAGACAAACAGTTCGCCAAGCTATTTCTAAACAATTCCTTCGGGCATGTGTGCGGTGTGAGCGATCGCCTTTAGCACAGGGATATAAAACTATATGTTTTATTTATTATTTAATACTCTAATAAGACAGACATGTAATCCATGTTCGGTAGGTGCTACAACGACGATCTACCAAGGGGCAAGTTTTTTTTAGATGCCTGAGTTTAAATTATGTATACCCAGTTTCAGCTCTTGATCTCTTTCTGCGCAAATTTTAATGTTTTCGAAGGTAATGGGAGTAGTATACGTATGGGGCTTTTGGCGTATGCATCAGGTATTCGGACTCGAATTGACCAGCCATGACCTCACAGGTGGAGCTGATAGCCTTGTTCAGCTCACCCTGGCTGATCCCATTCCGCGGCCGGCCATTCCAGCGACCCGTAACCTTCACCAATCACTTCACCCCTCCTAGTCAACTACCCACCCTCAATATTATAAAATTACTAAACCAAAAAATATATTCCTGAAAAATACATTTTAATATATTTCTCTTTTAAATATCGGCATGCTACCATTGACCTCTAATAATGTTAGGTCATTTGTGTAGAAAAATAAATGGAAACAGCATCACCACTTGTCAAAATGTTTTTTTTTATACTGCTACCCTTTACCACGGACACGCAACACTAACAAGTCAATAAAATAAGAATTTTTTTAAATATGTTTTGTATGAATTTTTTTTATAATTAAAAAAATTAAGGAATGTGTATATCCTACTACTATTATAAATGAGTAAGTCTGTGTTGTGTGTGTGTATGTTTGTTACCACTCAGCTCCATAACGGCTGAACAGATTTTGATGAAATTTAGTATGTGGGTACGTTAGGTCCTGGAATAGCTCATAGGATACTTTTTACCCCGGTAAAATGTACGGGTTCGGTGGAATAACAACAAAACCTAATTCAGCAACGGCTGGGAACGTGACCGAACTCAGCTCCATTACGACTGAACGGATTTGGATGAACCGTGGTATGTAGGTACTTTAAGTCCTGGAATAGGAAATACGATACTCTTTGTCCCTGTAAATTGTATGGGTCCTGTGGAATAACAACAAAACTTAATTCTGCAACGGCTGGGAACGTGACCGAAATATTTTTTTCCTATGGTGTCAGAGAAGTTGTCAAGCCCTCCAGGGATCTCTGAAATAGCTTAACGACTGCTAGCATTCGATAAAAACCAAGACTGAATATTTAACGTGCCCTCCGAAGCCCGGAAGCGCTCAGATGTTATGCCACTAAATAGTCACCCATCCAAATGTGTGCCGCTGGGAACGTTGCTTAACTTTGGTGATCGATTAAGATCCCTCAGCCAAGCACAAAAAATAGTCCCAGGGACAATTGTTTCTGAAGCTACGACTTGATGAAACTTATATTTTGATTTTCATACATCGACGCTGGAAAGTGGAAATGTGATAACCACGCGATAGTTGCACATATACACTCCAAAAACAATACCCTACTTCTTGGCTATCGGGTAAAAAAAATTTCCTTCCTTTTGGGTTGCGTAATCAGTTAAAAACCTAGGCCAACATAGTTTTATTTTGTGGTTCTTTTTTTTACATAAATGAATTATCTTTTCCCAATATATCTATTAGTGTATAACAACAAAACTCAATTGTGCCCGGGCGAAGCCGGGCCGGTTCGCTAATAGTCTTATATACGATTGGATTCATATTTTTAAGGAGAATATGATGTTGATGTCATAACGATTATGCCACCCAATGACAGGTCCACCACATTGTGTTAAATAAGTATTCCTCCCACTCAACCATACATACCAACTCCTCACACTACACTCTTGAGATCTTCATCTCGCATCGACTTGTTCGCGCGGGGCAGGTGGCTGGACGGCCTTGCTAAAATAATCGTACAACAATCAGACATCTAGGAATCGATGCATTCATAAATAATTAAAATTGACACAGGTGACTAATGCGGTGATGAAGTCGAAGTTCTCGCAGTTTTTTCTATAGCGAAGTTTTTCCTCGTTATGCATAATGGTACATAATCCCAGATCCATCTCATGCAAGAAGGGAATGCGAGATTTTTTCTAAGTGTCCAGCATTTATAAAATGGATAAACTTATTTCACATTCACGGGAAATAAGCACAAGAAGGGCCCTCGATAAGTCTGAGGCTTATAGAAAGTTAGGTATCATGTTATTTTCTTTGGTGGAAAATTTCTCCACCTTAAATGAGATATTTTTTTTTTTTTTTTTTTGTTATTGTGAAGGAGATCTTCATCCACGGGCAAACGATTGTTGTTGCATGAAATGACATAGCATCGGGACCCTTCTTCCACAAAATGGGCAAGTGGGATTTTTTTCACAGTATCTCAATGCCTTGCATTTAACAAACTATGATTAATTTTGGTGCTGCCCTTCATAATGTGAAAGAGTAAAAGCCTCCAATGGCCACTAGCAGCTTCGTATGAAAGCGTTGTTTTGATTACAATGTGCATAGGTCGTGTAGCTGGCAAATTCTAAAAGCCGCACTTTCTCTGTATGTGCGTGTGCAGCGCCTGGCTACCCGACACCGATCAGTTATTATAATTTTTATTCTTTTCGTTAATATTCTAAGTGGGTGTATAAATGAAGGGAGTATTTTATTGATTGTTTCCTGGGATGATGTATTCCCTGGGTTTATGAGTCACCGTCTCAAAGCTTTTATTAATTTTCGCAGTATGATTCTGTTTGAAAGTTTGCAGTGATCACAAACATGGTACTGCTGGTGGTGTGTTGGAATTTACTTATGCTATCTCGGGGAGAAATTTTCGTTTACCATTTTGAAACAAGCTTAATGGTGATAAGTGCATAAATCCAATATGGTGGGGGCAGATCTCAATGAGATGCTAAAGGCTACCAAAAGCAATATAGTATTACTTTATTTGATGTTTATGTGTACGAAAATAAACGGACAGTCGGTGTTATTTGAGAAATTTTTTAAATTTTGTTGGTAATTCATTAAAATGTTTATTCAATTATTTATTTTATGACTAACATTTGCAAAAAAATAAAATGATTCCACAAACTAATTAGTTATGCTAAATAGTTATTTACACTTTGCATTTTTACTGTTTTGTTTCGTATATCTGAACAGAATAAAAACATAGGAAGGTGGCGAGCACATGCAAAGCCTGGCGAGCAAATGCCTGGCGTGTGATAGCTGAAGTATTGGGAAAATAATAAGTACTGAAATATAAAATGAGGGGTCAGTTGTGGAGCATAAGGGGTCAGTTGCAGAACATGAGGGGTCAGTTGTATGAGCATGAGGGGTAATTTTTGGAGAGCGTGCAGATCTGATTGTTGTATGTTCGGAGCCGATTGCGGAGCGAGCGGAGTCGATTGTGGAGCGTGCTGTGCTGATTGCTGTGCTTGTGGTACTACAATCCTCAGCAATTCACTTCCATGTCTGTCTTGGGTGGGCTCAGATGATGGCCAGTATGGTGGGTGGATGTGGTTGGCTGGTCTAGTTGGTTGGTTAGATGCCCACGATGTCTGGTAAGGACATCTGGTATGGGCTGCTAGTAATGGTCAGTCTGTATGGTTGGTCAGGTCACCTTTATGGTCCTTTGGTATGGTTAGCTGTAGGTGATGAGTTTCGCGAAAATTTGGAAGAAGAGGTTACCACGAGATACTTATTAGTAGACTTTTTTCGTGATCGGTCGTCATCATCTCTTGGTACAGATGAATGGTCTTGACCATTTCTCTAGTAAGTTTGGCAGGAATTGGGATCGTCAGAAGCTGTACTAGATTGGAGTTAGTCTTGGGTGTAGTCAGTCATTGGCTAGTATGGATGGTTGGTATGGATTGTCGTCATGGATTGATGTTCATTTTGGCTGGTAAGGTCAGTTGATATATACCTTAGGTACAGTCTGCTGGTAATGGTCAGTTTGTATGTATGGTCAGCATTAACAGATATTATGGTTGGCTGATCTTCATGGTCGTTAGACTGGTCGGATTGAATGGTCCTTTGATAGGGCGGATCGAATGTACGAGCTGTTCACATGGTTGTTTGGCATGACTGTTTCAAGTGAATGGCTGGTATGGATGGTTCGTATGGTTGATCTTGCCCATTGGTATCTCCATTCGGTCTTGTAGGGCTGTTGGTCTGGTTGGTTGGAATGGGTATTTGGTATGGATGGTTCGCATATTCGGCTAGTATAGTTGGTCTGTACGGACGGTCTTGAACATTGGTATCCCAAGTCTGTCTTGTCGGGTTGGTTGGGTGGAAGATGTTCGATGATTTGTATCTTCATTAGGAATGGTTCGGTCGTATGACCGGCTGGTGTTGCTGGTTGGTCTCGCAATTTGTTCTAGATAGTTTTGCAGGAGTTGCTCAGCAGGAGTCTATTTTGGGCAGTGCCATTCTTGGGTGAAGTCATTCTTGTGTAGAGTTAGTCTTGGATAGAGTCAATATTCGGTAAAGAAAATCTTGGGTAAAGTTAGTCTTGGGTAGAGTCTATTTCGGGTACAGTCAGTGTTGGAGTAGAATGATTATCTGCATCCAGGGACAATGTATTTTAAATGTGGCAAAAATGGCACCTGGCCTTCGCACCAGCGCTGGCCGGCAACCATGTTGTGATATCATCCAACTAGCATATTGGATCTGGGTGACCTTGACCTTGACCCAATGCCCATGAACTTGAAGAACATTAGAACTAAATAATTTAAAAAAATTGCAAGAAAAATTATGAAATCCCAAAAAATTATAATTGCTTTAATTTGAATAAATAAGAAAATGTTAAAAAAATAATAACTAAATGCATTTATGTAGGAAGTCCGGGGTTCAATGACAGGTGGATCGACTAAGCTCCCGACATGACCGGCCCTTGCCAGGTTGAGCAGTGTCCGTCTTGTCAGCCATGTTAAATATTGGTGACCTCGACCATGACCATGACCCCGAGACATTGAAACAAAACAAATTCTAACAAATCTCAAAATATTTCCAACAAATCATCAAAAAACCCTTGTCATTTGACCCAAGACCCAAGATATATGACCAATTACCCATTCATGACCCATAACCCAAAAAACCTAAAAATTTATCAAAATTAAAAACTTTGAATAATGCTTAAAAATTTAAATTATTATTAAGTGTATATAAAAACAATAAATTGAGAGTCCGTTTTAGATCGAATTTAGGTGAATGCAAGCAGTAGTAGGACTATAGTTCGATTTCAAGTATTATGCCAAACTCGTTTTGTTTGAAATCGACTGAGTTCTATATGGCAAACGAATGAAATGAGGGGAATATTTTTGAGGATTGTATCGCAACTAGTGGGTTTGCTTGGTCAGTTGGTCTGGTAAGTGTGCTTTGCAAGTTAATATGAGCTCCGGGATAAATGTTTTGCGAAGATTCTGAGAAGATGTTCTCCAAAGAGGTTATCTACGAGGCTCTTATTAGATAATTTTTTCGAAATTGTCTACCATCGTTTGTATAGGTGGATGGTATGGTAAGTTGGTCTTGTCGGTTGTTCTAGTAAGTTTTGTAGGTACTGGTCTCGTCAGGAGCTACTCTTGTGCTCAGTCAATCTCGCCAGAACGAGTCTTGGGTGGAGTAAGTAGTTGGCTAGTATGGTTAGTCGGTATGGGTCCTTGTTGTGACCGGGTAGTAATGGTCAACTGTATGGGCTGTTATTTTTCTCGATTTTTTTAGTTTTATGTAATTGGGGTCAAGGGCAAGGTCGACAACCTATCATGGTGGCAAAATCGACAGATCCTCTGGTGGCGAAATCGATAATTACTTCACTGTCATTACCTAGACGATGACAAAGTAAACAAATGACAAACGAAAAACGAATATGGTGGGTGGAGTGCATTCGACAGAATGAGAAACGGTGAGTGGGTGGAGGCCTGTCGACTAATTAACAAATGAGAAACTTTGGCGAAGGTATGTCGTCTGCTGGGCGTGGTGCTGAGGAAACCTCTGGAAATGTACGTTTTTATATACATATTATAATAATAGTTTTAGTATTTTTTATATTTGGAAAAATTTACTCTTTTATTTAATAAATTTTTAGGTTTATTGGGTTATGGGTATTGGGTCATGGGTCATGGGTCTTGGGTCTTGGGTCTTGTGTCTTGGGTCGTAGGTATTGGTTTTGCATCATGGGTCATGGGTCGTGGGTCATGTGTCATATGCCCTGGGTCTTGATTTTGCAGCATGGGTAATGGGTCATTGTCTTGGGTAATTGGTCTTCGGTCATATATCTTTGGTTTTGGATCATTGGTCTTGAGTCTTGGGTCAAGTTACAAAGGTTTATTGGGAATTGTTGAATTTTTTGCATCAAGGTCAACAGGGTCAAGGTCAAAGGTCAAGGTCACTGGAACTTAACATGGCTAGCGAGAGGGACATTTCTTGACCTACATGGGCCAGTTAAGTCGGGAGTTTAGTCGATCCACCTTCCATCGAATCACGGACCTCCTACATGTTTATATTTAAATATTTTTAAAAATAATTTCAATTTTTTTTTAATTTTTAATTTTTGGGATTTTATAATTTTTTTACAATTTTTTGGATTTTTGGTTTCAAGTTAATTCAAGGTCATGGACATGGGGTCAAGGTCAAGGTCAATGGTCACCTGAACTTAACATGGATGACGAGATGGACAATGGTCAACCTGGCGAGGGCCGTCATGTCGGGAGCTTAGTCCATCCTCCTGTATTCTAACCCCGGACCTCCTACATGTACATTTTTTTACAATTTTTGAAAATGTATTTTTGTTAACTATTTTTAAATTTTTTTAATTTTTTAAGATTTTATAAATTTTTTACAAAATTGTTTGGATTTTTTTAGTTTCAAGGTAATTCAAGGTCACGGGAATGGGGTCAAACTCAAAGAAACCCAGATACAATATAGCGGTTGTGTTACATTACGTCATGACAGCCGCCCGGCGCCGGCGCCAGGTGCCGGTTTTGTCCCATTTAAAATACATTGTTTCTGGACGCAGATAATCATTCTACTTGTTGGGTAGAATCAATGTCAGGTGGAGTTAGGCTTGGGTAGAGTCAATATTGAGTAGACTCTATCTCGGGACGAGTCAATCTTGGGTAAAGTTAGTTTTGGGTATAGTTAATTTCGGGTAGAATTATACTTTGGTAGTCAAGCTTGGGTAGAGTTAGTCTTGGGCGGAGTATATTTCGGGTAGAGTTAGTGTTAAGTATAGTGAATCTAAGATGGAGTAAGTCTTGGTAAGAGTCAATCTTGAGTAGTCAATCTCGGGTAGAGTTAGTCTTTGGTAGAAGCAATCTTGGGTGGAATTAGTCTCCTGTGTGCTTATGTGTGGACTCTGTAGCTGATATATATTTGTATGAGCTGAGTGTGGACGAACACAACTATTTAAAAGTAATTTGTAGTAATAGGTTTTTATAAATAAATAAAAAATTAACACTTTATTATTTAAATATATATAGTAACCACCTCGTTATAATTTAATTTCGTTAAGTATAATATAATGCAAGTCGTTTTAAAAAAAAATTTGCTAATCACTATGGTTATAAAGGCCTTATACATAAAAACATACATATATATGTACATAGACCTACATTCATATATATATGTATATAAACATACATAGAAATACGTACACACAAAGGGCCTACATACATGTCTAGAGATAGAAAATATACTTGCAAACTGAATTTCACGAGCCTGCCCCAAGAGTTCACAAAATTATATTCGGCTGCCTATACGCCTGTAAATATTCGTTTGCTTATCAGCCGAGTTGCGAAAAAAGTTGTTTGCTACATAATTAAAAAAAAATAATTTAAAAAAAAACAGTCACAGTAAGCATAGGCAAATAATCTGATGTCATATCATATCAAACCTGACTGAAAAATAAAGTGTTCTTTAATAAATTACTTGATTTTAAAAAGGTTTTGAAATGGTACTTATTTTAACTAAAACATTTCTCCAATATTAGTTGTAATGAGCGATATATGCACTGAATGAAAAGAAATATAAAAATAATAGATCGAAATGTTTGATACATTTATGTAATTGTACGAGGAAATTAGGCCTTCTTGTTTGGTGACAAACATCTCTTCTCATCGCTGCTTATTTAGCTCAGTGGTCAAAGCATCCAACTGGAGTTCAATAGGTTGCGGGTTGAAATCCCTACACCTCTGTGATAAGTTTTTCTTCTTAAATAGTACCAGCTGTAATGGAAAAGGTAAATTTTACACAGTTGAAATTTGATAATCCTATTTTACATTAAGCATATATATTCGTTACATTAAACTGTTTTTTTTTTAANAGGCCTTCTTGTTTGGTGACAAACATCTCTTCTCATCGCTGCTTATTTAGCTCAGTGGTCAAAGCATCCAACTGGAATTCAATAGGTTGCGGGTTGAAATCCCTACACCTCTGTGATAAGTTTTTCTTCTTAAATAGTACCAGCTGTAATGGAAAAGGTAAATTTTACACAGTTGAAATTTGATAATCCTATTTTACATTAAGCATATATATTCGTTACATTAAACTGTTTTTTTTTTTTAATTTCGGCCTTTTTCAAAAATTATATTAAAATAATTTAAGTAAAATAATTTTAATTATTTATGAATGCATCGATTNAATTTCGGCCTTTTTCAAAAATTATATTAAAATAATTTAAGTAAAATAATTTTAATTATTTATGAATGCATCGATTCCTAGTTGTCTGATTGATTTACGATTATTTTGGCAAGGCCATCGAGCCACTTACTTCGCACGAACAAGTCGGTGCGAGCTGTAGGTCTCGAGAGAGTAATGTGAGAGAAGTTGGCGTGCATTATGAATGTGGGTGGGGGAATTATTTAATTCAATATGGCGGACCTGTCATTGGGTTATATAATATTTATGACATAAAGATCATTCTTCTTGGAAAAATCAATTCGGTAATATATAAGACTAAGTACACCAGCCTTGAAATTATTTAATTATACATTTTTTTTTAATGCAAAACATATTTTCACAATAATGTTATTTTATTGTCTCCTTTGTGTCCCTTGTCGGTAGTGGAGGTGATCAGTATACGCCAATGACGTCGTGTGTAATAGACGTCGTAATAAAACTCGCTCTCATTAAAAATAATATAATACCATTAAATAAATTTTAAAAAAAAACAGTATGATCTGCGGCGACACTGTCGCCATTTATTTTTCTACGCAAACGGGCAATCATAATTAGAGATTAGAGGTAGCGTGCCAATATTAAAATTTTTTTATTAAATTAATTTTTTTATGGAATTTGGTTTTTTTTTTTGCTTTTTTTTATAATGTTCTGGGTGGGTTAGTGAGGGGGACGGGTGATGTGAGTGGTGAGGGTTACGCGTCGCTGGAATGGCCGGCGGCGGAAAGATATTGGCGAGGCGGTTGATGAATAAGGCCTCAGGCTCTACTTGTTATTCGAATCCGAATAACTGGTGCCCGCGCCAAAAGCCCCATTAGCATATTACTAACGTGAATTCTGTCAAAAGTTTACAGTTTGGAAAAGTTTAAGGTACATGCGATGAATTTGTTCCTTCAAACATGTATTAAAGCGCATTGGCAACAACATTGTGTCCCCTTGATATTTTGAAACTTACACTTTAGTGATGAGATTCGCATTTGCCAGTGGCTTATCTTTCCCAGTTTCCGAGAATGAGATAAAAGCCATTACAATGTTTGATTACCCATCTCCAAAAGAAATTCGGTGTGTTTGAGACACTGGCAGAATGTTTGAATATAAAATTATCTAGCCAAACACTCAAATGTGTAAATTGTCGACTACTTCCTCACCTAGGGAGTCAGCATTCGTCATGCAAAAGCCACATGCCACCGCATACCATAAAACTCCTGTGAAAGGAGAGCTTCTATAGCCTGGCTTGAGGTATCGGTTTGCAAAAATAAACCGGTTTGTGAAATCAGTTATATAAAGCGTAAGAGCATTTATGATATTATACTTCAAGGTTCCGAAAATAATTTGGTGTTCTGGACCCTTTCAAGTTTGGCATATTTTTTCGTAGTTTATTTAGATGTGCAGCCTTTTCTGCAAAGATTGCTATAAGTTTAAAAAAAAAACATACTAATAAATAGGGCAATGCTTTTAACATCCTTAGGCCAGGGTCAATAGCTATGCTTTGATCGGCTCTCAATGCCTCGTTGTTAAGAGCCACTTAAATCTCTCAACTTAACTTTGCTATGTGTTGAGAGGAAATCTTATGGCCAAGGGAAAAAAAAATCCAGACAGCAAATTAAACTGTGACTGGGTTGACAGACCTACACAGTAATTTTAAATATTCAAGGTGTTGGGTGAAACTGAATAAAAAACAAAGTCATCTATATAAATGTATACAAATTTGAATTTTATATTATGGAATATCCTGACCAGTAAACTGGTCAAAACTTGTGTCTCTGTAGCCAAACCAAAAGGTTAATGTGCCATGGTAGGTAAAAACTGACGACGGGGTTGAATTTATTAGTTAAAGGTATTTGATGGTAGAACGCCTTAAAAACAAAAGTTGTGAACATGTTTGCTTTACTAATCCAATGGAAATCAGAATGTAGCTCCGCCATGGGCACATATTATATTTCCTTTTTTTGTTGATCTTACGAATGCCGACAATAATATATTTCTTTCTATTGGATTTTGGCACACGGAAAGCGTCGCTGGCATACTGTGTGGTAGACTGCGCAAACTTATTTGTCCAATAAGCCTTGGACTTGAAGCACTTTAGGGAAACACTCACAAATAAACTAAAGAACACCTTACTCCTTCAGAAACAAATATTCTAATTGGTTAACAGGTTGCTCATNAAACACTCACAAATAAACTAAAGAACACCTTACTCCTTCAGAAACAAATATTCTAATTGGTTAACAGGTTGCTCATTCTTAAATTCATCTTAACTTCGGTAGCAAAATTATTAACACTAAACTTTCTACCCATAAGTGCTATTTTATTGTAAGGAGCAAATTTGAAGAAAATGTGATTTTCTTGAATGTCCGAAATAAGGCATGATTTTCTCATCAAGTTTGTCCCCAAAATACAGTCTAGGCTGAAATTATCTGCCAGAAGACATTTTACCTTACAAGTATATTGGGCAATNAGTTTGTCCCCAAAATACAGTCTAGGCTGAAATTATCTGCCAGAAGACATTTTACCTTACAAGTATATTGGGCAATCTTAATTTTTACTTTAGCGCAACAAGAAATACATACGGGATCATAGGAGTTAGTGTGACATTAAAAATAATTATCTGCACCTATCAATTTTAAACTCTTGAGATCTACATATTAACAATTAACCTCAAATTATACTACATGCATAACTTATATTGACCAATGCATTAATAGTAAAATGCCCCAAAACCACTTCAACTCTCGGAGTACTAGTTCTCTGAATTGCATATTGGAGAAGTGAATGCGACAAAATGTCAACTGTTTGGAATCATAAGGGCAGTTAATTCTGGAAAATAACTGTTGAAATAAAATACCAATCTCCACAGATTGTAAGCTATGGTGGCTGAGCGGTTAGCGTGCTCGCCTCCCACCAAGGAAAACCGTGTTCATTCCCCTGCCGGTCACTCCCGAATTTTCGCATGTGCGAATCGTGCAAGACGATACCGCTGATCGGCGGGTTTTATCGGGTATTTCCCATTTCCTCCACTTTTTCATTCCGGCGCTGCTCCATACTCACCTCAATCACCCTCATCGGCTCTCAAGACCTCACTGTTGAGAGCCGCCCAAATCATTTCACTCACTCACTGCACGGATTAATGAGTGTAAGCAATATGCTTTGCACCCTTAGAATAGCAGCCAACACAAGGATTACTGCTCATTTGTTCTCATCGTAATGCTAAGTACTAACGCATTACTAAATTGTAATTTCTCAAAATAAAGTATTGTTTTTTTAATTTTCTGGAAATTTGAAGTAGTTCTTCGTTTAAATTGTAATGCAAGTTCAACTTCGATTTCCACTCTACGAAAATGTACAGCCAAAAGTTCCCTTTTGAAAGTATTGGGGTTCCCGAATCACTTAATTAAGGGGATACAGCATACTTTAATGGTTAAAGAAAAAAGCAATCTTTACTAATGGTTTAAGCGTAGCTATCAGATCAACACCCACGGTGAAACACCATTGCCATGACGCTGGTCTGCAATCACTAAAACATTTCTAGATGCAAGTGCCAGGCTGGGTATTTGAGTCAATGAAGGTGGACCACGCTATAGAGAAAAATTATCCACCAAAATTAAGGAAACTAATAATACTAGAATGATATTCAGGCAGGCGAATAAATTATAGAACTAAACTCACTCACCACAGGTGCTGATGCAAAGTACTACAACATATTTAGTCGGATTCAGGTATCCAAACGAAAAGGTATGTTATTACATTATGGTATTTTGATGCAAAAAGATAGAAAGATTATTCATCAACAATGATAATCACGTTACTGGACGATTCCAACCACATGGCTGATTCGATATAATGGAACGGCCATGCTGTGGTCTCGAATATCAATATTAATTAAAATTTTCAAATAAATGTATGTTTACTTATTTAACCATTTAAAAATTGCATTCGTGAAGTGAAGAAATAAATTTTCACCTTAAGCAACATTAAGTGAATATCATAACCCAAAAATAAATATCTTAATTTAGTTTAAAGTTAGAAACAGAAGATAAGTGCTGTATATTTTGGTCAAATATAACAGTTGAATATGTTATTATAGATACATGATTTAAAGTGTCCTTACAAAGAAAGAACACAAATGGAAAAGTCATATAAAATATTTTATGTCATATATTTGAAAATTTATTTAACAATAGTTTACAATTTGTTGAAGTCATTAATAACAAACCATTCAAAATTACACAAAAGACAAGGAAAAACTATTGGACTTCGCCATAACAAATTCCAAGAAAAGGTAATTAAAAGGTTAAGAAGGCATGTGCGACCAAATAAAACGACACAATTGCTACATATCAAATCCTAAAGAAACTGTTTGTGAAGTCATCGTTACTGTGCGCATCCACGATATGGAAATATCCACGTCTGATTCGATTTCTTCTAATATCCGAGAATATTCGATACTATGTAGCCCTTCATCAATGAAAATTCACATAGCATGTTCAACAGCTAAGAGGTTCCATTTCGGCCGAAAACAATGTTGGATGGTGTACAACCACCTTGTTCCAAGATCATTTTGTTGCAACCTTGCAGTGTTGCCGCATGAACAGAACCATTTCATTCCTCCTCATTTCTCCTGAGTTTCGTAATTATATTTAAGGCCTCGTTGATTATGGTGGTTATGTTTTTGCAGTTGCAGACCCCGTATGTTGAAAAAATTTTCCTGAGATTGCTATCTTTTCATAAACCTAACAAATGATTGCTCTCCACTGCATAGTTATGTAAATTAACAGTTCAAGTCAAAATAAAAAAAATTAAAAAATGTTTGGAGAAGATGTCATCAAGCATCTGAATGTCATCACAACCCAATTATTACACTCGATCCTAAAATGTATTACCCCTGATATTTTTTTGATGGACTTTTGGCCTAACAACATTATAAATAAAGTGCATTGTTGACCTACATCAGTCGGTTTGGCATGTGTAAGTTTGTCATGAGTCAGTTCGGCAGAAGTCAGTCTCAAGAAGAGTCGGTCTCAGTATGAATGGTTTTCACAATGAGTAGGTATCGAGAGAGGTCAGTCTCTGCAGGAGCTGGTCTTTGGTCGAGGAAGACTTGGGTGGAAGCAGCCTGCATGATTTGTCAATATGACCTGTCAGGCTGGTTTACTTATGGTTGGTAGCTTGACTTGGTTAGCTAGTATGGTCCTTTATTATGGGTCACTGGTATGGTTAGACTGCATGGCCATCTGTGTGTGTGTGATTAGTCTAGTCAGCATAATCGGTTGGTGTAGTGAACTGGTCTTCATGGCCATAAGACTTGTCGGCTAGTATATTCGTTTGCAATGGATTGTGTGTATGGTTTGCTGGTATGATTGTCAGGCTCGTATTTTTGGCCTGTAATGTTTGTGTGGTTTGTTAATGTGGTTGGTTCATATGGTAGCTTGTTGTGGTTGGTTCATATGGCTGGCTGGTATTGTCAGTTTGTATGGTTGACCAATATGGTTGGTTTGTATGGTTACCTGAATGGATGAACCACATTGTTAGCTTGTATGTTAGGTTAGTATGATAGTCTTTTATGGTTGATATACATGGTCGGTTGNATGGATGAACCACATTGTTAGCTTGTATGTTAGGTTAGTATGATAGTCTTTTATGGTTGATATACATGGTCGGTTGGTATTGTTGGATGGTCTCGATGGTCATTTGACTGGTCTCTGGAAAGGTGGTTTGGCATGGTTTCCTGGTATTTGTGGTTCGTAATTTTGGCTGGTGTTGTGGGCATGTATGGTTGGCTTGTATGGTTGGCTCGTTTGGTTGCCAGGTATCTCCAGTTTGTATGGTTGGAATCATTGGTTAATATGTTAGGTTGGTATGATCGGTTTTTCATAGTTGGCTTCCATGGCTGTTTTATATGGTCGCCTGGTATGNGGTTAATATGTTAGGTTGGTATGATCGGTTTTTCATAGTTGGCTTCCATGGCTGTTTTATATGGTCGCCTGGTATGAATGGTATGTATGGTTAGCTAGCATGGTCGGTTTATATGGCTTGTTTTTCCCATTGGTATGGCCAGTCGACCTTGATGGACTGATGACCAGTATATCTGCTTGGCTTGGTATGTATGATCAGCTATGTTCTGTATGGTTTGTCGGTATTGATGTTTGGTTGGTCTGTGTTCATGTATTGTTGGTCATTTTAAATATTTAGTTGTTGGTGTTGGTTGGTCAGGCCTGTTGGTGTGTTCGTTTTCGATGGTCTGTTTGTATGGTTGGTTGGTTTTGTTGGTGTTTTGTACATTTATATTTTTCAGTCAGCCTTGATGGTTGACCTGGTTGGTATAGTTAATTGGTATTATCAGTCTGCATGGTTGGTCGTATTAATGGATGGTAGGTTGGTCTTGTTGGTTGCCTGTTCGTCCTTGATATCATATTGTGTGGTTGACTGGTCTTTTTGGTTGCTAGCCAGTCTGTATTTTTTAATGGTTATGTGTTTGCGATAACTGTGGTTATTACGTAGTTGACTATACTTAGTATAATAAATTTTGAATCAGTTTCACAGAACCGAATGGGAAATTGTGTGCTAGGTTGGCTGTATATAACAGTAAATATATTAACTGACTGTTAAGGTTACTATGCATATAAATGCGGTTTATACCTAGCAGGACATGTCGGTGTTGAAGTGTTATGTACAGCCCAAGATTGGACGGTTTTTCAAAAATTATTCGATAATGGTGTTTGACTATGCTTGGTTTAGGCAATTGTGAGACATATAGAGGTAAATTAGCGTGAGCTGGCATTCAAAGTTAAAAGTTTAGAGGAAATAAAACAACCGTTTGTAAACAGTATAGTCATAATATATGCAGCTTGGTTGAATTCAGAAATGGTACCACCAGAGAAGAATTCGGGACATGAACCGGTCACAGGCACACCATTACAAAATTTATACATCGTGATATATACTCTGTAATAGCTCGATGGTGCGAACAGGTACTTGAAATGAGGAGGGTTATTCGGAAAGTAAGGTCCGATTTCTTATAAAACATAAACCATTACAGATTTTTTTAAAAAGCTTTTTTTATTTAATTCCTTACTTGGTTCTCTATTTTCTATATAGTTTCCATATTTGTTTAAACATTTGTCATAACGTTCTACAAGCTTTTGTATGTCTAAGTCATAGACGTCTGCCTCCTGTGAGGATAACCAGTCTGTAACTGCCCACATTCGGAAATTCCAATTCTAAAGTTTAAATTGTGAATCGTCGGTCTTCACGAATCTTTTCGTCCACGGCTTTGACCAAATATTCTGTGATCATGATGGTCAGCCTGATCGCGGTTCATCAAGGACATTTTCCCATCCGTCCTTGAAAGCTCTCACCCACTTATGCACTTTGCTGTCACTCATCGCATTGGGGCCATACACTTGACTTATCAGTATGAACTTCCGCTGCTGAAACGTTCCTTGCTGTCAAAAACAGAATCACTGACCGTATTTCACAGTCGGTGGGCTGATAAGTTGTTTTAATAATTTTGAAATGACACTGTTAACAGCACACTGCAACAATACCAATGCAAATGGCGTTGTTTGACGAGCAAGGCATGCCGGGGGTCGGTGTGCATGTGCATTACAATGTTCGCGCGACATTCGATTAGCTACGGCGATTCTGACCTTACTTTCCGAATAACCCTCGTAGATGAGTTTATTCTTACTTCAGTGGGAAAATATATTTGTTATTACGAGTGCTTTCATTAATAACCCATTAACAGAGAGCGACGAGTCGAAAATCAAATAGTTAACCAGAATGAATGCTAAAAAGGCCAGGGCTGAGAGAGAGCGATATGTCATCTCTTACATCAGATGAAGAACTGTGATGTGGCATGACTTTTCCCAAATTAATTTTTACAGTGTTTACGAAGTTATGTTACTAACAGACAATCGCGAGGTTGCAAACTGATATCGTCTACATTAAACGATTTCCCTATTAGCACAATATTTTACTAATGGTGGGTTTCGAGATATATCCGGTAAATGGTGGTTGGAGTGGAGAGTNAGGTAGGTAGTGAATTAGTGGCATGTTTGGAAGGTGTGATGGTGAGGGGTTTTAGAATGGTGAGGGGTTGTAGAATGGTGAGGGGTTGTAGAATGGTGAGGGGTTGTAGAATAGTGAAATAAGTTGGGGGTGAATGCATTCGAGAAGGGTAGTGTTACGTAGACCCAAAAATTCGCTTAGATGGGACCTGCAGTTTAGTCGACTTTACAACCAGTGATTGNTGGGACCTGCAGTTTTTGTCGACTTTACAACCAGTGATTGACTGGTATGGGTCGGTTGTCTGCTAGTCATTGTAACAGAAGTGTCTGAGATATACCATCTTCACAAGAGTTGAACCACATAACACCTACATCTAGGTCTTTCAAGAACAATTTTAATTTGTTTGAGAAATGTTTATTTTAATTATTTAAAATGTTACATTTTTGAAGGTTTTATTTATTTTTGTAAATGATGTATATTTTTTAGGGAATTTAAAATTTTATAGATTTTTTTAAATTTTTTATATCAAATTTTTAATTTTTTGTGCTATTTTTTCGATTATTTCATGTTCAAACTACTCAAGGGTGTAGGTCATGGTCATGAATATCCAACACCTAGTTGGGGCAATAAATGTCAGTGATTTATATGCGTTTTATGGTTTTTTAAGATCAACATCATGAAGTGAATGTTAAGGTGATGGAAATCAAAAATGGTTTGTGGGGTCAGTGGTGTAACTTTTCCCGATTTTTACGAGTAATTTTTTCAATATTTGGAGATTTTTTTCATTTTCAGGCGTGTTCAAATTCATTGGGGTTAAGGACATCCAGCATGGTGTTAGGGGGAGTAATATATACAAAAATGGAGACTGTCCCACCAGATACTTAAGGCCACACTGACAGCCTTGAATCCATTTTCGAATTTGAGGACTGCATGGCTTGTACATCGATAATCCTAGAATCCACTTAACCACTGACTTATTTTTGGCTTACACATCGAGGAGCCTCGAGTCCACATTGCTTATTTCCAAACTAAAGCGAAAAAAATATATAATTCGATCAATGTTTTAAACTTTTATTAATTTTTGAATGGAAAGAGTTAATTTTTAACGAAAATAATTAATTTAATAAATTAATTTTAAATTAAAAAGGGGTTTTTTAGTCGGTAACATGGCCACCCCAGGCCATTGATCGTGACCACCAAACGTGATGAGGTCCGAGATGGCAGATGACTCCTAGTCCTTATACCGTATGCCTGCATCAATGTCGGCTATACCGTACTACTCGTTACTACCATAATTTAAATCATTACAATGTTTTTGTTTTCAACTAAAATAAAATAATGAGTAATTTGAAGACAACACTTTTATACCTCTGTCCCATTAATTTATAAACCTTTAATAATTTTGAAATGATATTACGATTTACCATATAAAAAAATAATTTAACCCCGTGAGAATTTTAAATAGATACTTAAATTTAAAACATGAGTTTTTTTTAATTTAACTATATTTGTTTTTAATTTTAGTTGAGGGAGAAAACATTTAAAATGTAAATAAATTTGTAAATTTAAGCAAATTCAAAATGTAATTTATTTACGTTCACGACTTAATGGGTGCTCTGCTTTTGACAATATTCGCCAGAAACTCGCACATTTAGTATAATTTCAACACTTATCATACGTGAAGAAGTAAGAGAGTACATATTTCGTTGATAGAGTTTTTGTCCTTCTTCACATCAGTTTGAATAATGATTACTATGAGATCCCTTGTATGTTGAAAGTTGGGTTGCCACCCTCAGAAGATAATAAGCAGCAAACGTTTCAACGGAAAGAGTATTAAAAATATGCCACAGATATGTATTGTGAGAGACATAATGACACTATTGTTTGCAGAGCTATCATGAAGACTCCTTTCTTTCAGAAATTCCAGAATAAAAAGTAGTGTATTAATATCCCAATTTTTATGTCATACTCTTGGTATAATTATGATAGTTTCATTCAACAATATGCAATTCAGTCTTTCTTCATTAGTTAAGAATCTCGCATCTTTAGGAAATTGAATTTCATTCTGGTTGAAGTAGATTTTAGTCATACTATTATTCTGAATTTAGATTTAATTGAAATTGTTTAATATGGCACAGTATCCGTTGTGAAGACAGTCTACCTTCGATAGCCATATACAGTAATTCAAAGATATATCAGGTTTTAATTAAGTTTATTTTGTGGGACATAATTACAGGAAGAGCAATTTGACTAATTACAAATAAAACGAGCTGCTGTATATTTCTCAAATGAAAATAGATTGATCTTTGGATTGAGATAAAAGTAAGTTAGACATTGGGTGTATTAACAGAATAAGTAGGCATGTTGTTAGGGCAGATGATATGATTGCATTCTTGAGAAGCATTGATTTTTGATTATGTCATAAAGTCATAATACAGTCGATCTTCCACTATATCTGCATAGGAATGGTTAGATAGAAATTTTGGAATTCATGATCAAAATTCAGGAAGGTATAAAATGCTTAAATAGAGCATTATCAATGACAGTATAATAATTTATATATTACTATAAACGGTCGTAATAGCATGGGCAATAGCTATATTGTAAAATTCATATACTTAATCTAATTCATTGCTAGTAATTAGAGCCATGTCTTCAGGCAGTAGTAAACGAATTTTCTTAGTATTTCAAATAATTGCTGTGATAATTAAGA
>NQII01002074.1:124121-164735 GCA_002778355.1 Clitarchus hookeri
TCAGTTCATTAGTACCGCGCAGAGACGTCAGTTCGAGAGAGCAGTCAGTTGAATATCGCCGCGCAGAGAGAAGCCAACCGCGGCAGTGCAGCCGGGGGGTGGCCACGTCAGTAGAACAGCAGTCCAGTGGATGGCAGCACCTGCAGGAATTTACCAAAGGCCGCCCATCGCCGGAGCTCACCCACCACAGCTGACAGCATGCGCACAAGAGCTAAGTATAAAATCACCGTCAAGAGAATCCCCCATCCATCACAAAGTGGTTAGTAGTCAATCCAAGTAACCAAATTATCACAGTACCTCACCTCTCAAGCGCTGCTGTATTTCATTTGTGTAAAATTCGAGACAATATATTCGTCCTTCAAAATACAACAGTAAAAGACTAAATTATTTCAAACCCCTTAACCTTCAGGCATCATATAGTCTATGCCACTAAGCATTAAAAAAAGACGTTACATACTTTTGGATGTGTTAATTGGCTTTCCAACTGTAAGATACAGAAGAATATGTACACACAGTATCAAAGAACCAGACTATACCCGTATACCCGAGTAAAGGAGTCTCACCTATACCAGATTTCCGCACTAGTCAGGCTGAACATACCGAAGTACCGAGCTAGTAAGGAGGAACCCAAAACTTAAGGGGAGTCTCAAACCCCTTTGGCGCCCAGTCGAGAACCGAGTTGAGGACTAGTAGCGAGTTCGAACGCAAAAACGAGGCGGGAGAACGGACGTTTAACGAGGAGCGGTTACCGAATAAGTAGGCCACTACAGCCCATTGCAGAATGGCAGGCAATAAAGTGGCGAGAAGTTCATGTGAGCGAGGAGCGGAGGACGAGTGCGATCGAGCGAGTCTAGCGAATAGACAGTAGCGAGGAGCGGTAGCGGAAGCGGAAGGGAAGATACAAGGTCATTTCCACTAGACAGTGGGAAATGATGTGGGGTGGGCGGACTAGGATGCAATTCCGCGCCCACCTATAGTAAAGTTAGGTCATGAGTACCCCGAAGGAGGGTGACTGTAAATGACGGGAGAACTAGGCAGGCAGACAGGTAAAAAACCGCACGGCCAGTAAGCAAAGCACTGGTGTGACGTGCTTATCGGGCCTCAAATGCCCAGAGACATGAGTAGCGAGGCCACTGAAGCGCAGTGGGTCACTAAGTCACGGGGCAGTGACCCAGATCAGGAAGATAACCGACTACAGTAATAAAAAAAAACTGAGAAGTAACACATCCCAAGTGTTATCTGAAGTAAGACAGTACATGCCGGGCGCAAAAACGAAGTTTGAAGCGCCAGCCGAGAAGAAACGCCGGGCGGACAGATAAGGTCGCCACCGCGCCAGTCGACACAAAGTGTGGAGAGCTGGTGATAATATGCCCGAGCCACAGGGCCGCTACGCGATAAGAAATACCGCGCCAAAAAATAAACAAACGGGAAGATGAGTGGAAAGGACACACGAGCGCACGAGAATACGAGTGGTTGCAGAATAGAAAGTAGGCAAGAAGCGAAGTGCACCAACCAAGCAACGAAGCCGGGAATCCGCAGTCATGCGCCGAGAATGGGCCTGCAACGCAGCAGTCCAGTAAGTCCACAGAACGAGAGGAAGTGAGGCAGCCCTCACCCCCTCATCAGCACCACAGATGCCGAGACACACCCAGGTTCCAGTGCGAGGTGTAAGAATACATCGCCCCGCAGCTAGACACAGACTCTTTGGGGTAAGTGTACCCATGTCACCCCGCTGAGAAAACTAGGTCAGGTTATACGACCTGCCAACCAACCTAAGTGCACCACAATTTAAGTACTACAGGAACTGTCTACATTGAACAGTGTATTCAGGCCTTGAGCCAAAAGACTTGTAGACACCACACTCATGTGTGCCTGAGTGTACTTTTAATGTAATTTCCAAGGTATCCAATAAAGGCCTTCAGCAAGGAACTGACGTAGAACATGTGTTAAGTTTTGTAACAAGAAAGTATGTTTACATTTGCCCTAATGCAAACACCGCAGGCAACAGCCAAGAGACAGTAAAGAGGTTATTTTTCTTGTTCTTCCACAACCTGTGTTTCGACATAAAGTTAAAACATAACATGTGTCAGAGTGCTTTGTGTAGTATCGTCAGCCATTTGTTAAAAAGTTCCAGAGTACCAGACATTACAAAGAACCGTGAACAGAGTTACCAGCCTAGATTTAAGAGTGTTTATTCTTTGGCGACCTGTGTAGTCGTATGTAACGTAAAATTAATTCCTGTCACCAAAAACATAAAAATTGCCAGCTATGCAATAGATACAGGCCATCAGCCACCTGTTTGTTTGCATAACTCAAGAATGTTTTCCTCTTTACCAGGAAACAGAAGCACAGAAGAACAAATAAGGTAGGAGGTAATTTTGAAAATCATGTTGTGTAACTCTGTCATTTGTAACATGTAAAGTGGTGAGTAACCATGTAAGAAAGTTGATGAGTAATGTACTGAGTTGCCGAGGGGTGTGGTAATACGTTTGTTTATATTTAGCGAGTCAAATAGATAGCCAGGAGTTACACTATGCTGTAACATACAGTCTACGACAGGAGTACAACCCAGAAAAAGACCCGTCAGTTTTTTTTGTGAATAAACGTCTTGGTGTTTGGAACCCGCAAGGCCGGGGTGTTAGGCCCTTCTTACAGGCAGGGCCACGCCTGTTTACACTTAGGGCGCGCGCCCGAAGTGGAGACAGCGGGCGGCCCGATAAGCGAGAAACCAGTGCCGCTGGCCGCCCGGAGAAACGTAGTGCGAGACAAGAACACAGAGTAGGTTACCTTTCAGAAGCAAAACTTCGCAGAAATCAGCGATTTTTGGTATGGAATGTGCCAGCGTCGAAGAGACGAGGGGGGAATTGTCGTGTGACGGTTTAGGGATAGTAGAGCAACGCTGGCCCACAACCACCCCCCGCATAACCAGGGTAGAGACATGTGTTACTCCTAGTCACCACAGGGGAAGGTCAAGTCGAGAAGAATGCACGTGACAACTATAACACGTGTCGCTGAGGAGTCGTCCACTCCCCCTTCACCCACCCACCCCCCTAGGCGTCTAGCCTGCCCGGGAGATCTGTGGAGCACAGAGGTTTCACGCAATATCACCAAATAGTCATGCGTATTTTGAGTTTAGGCGACCTTAAGGCGACACGTGCCGACAATTAAGGATGGAGGCTGGCGTGCCAAAAAAAACCCCTTTTCGAGAGTAGTGGGAGTTCAGTTCATTAGTACCGTGCAGAGACGTCAGTTCGAGAGAGCAGTCAGTTGAATATCGCCGCGCAGAGAGAAGCCAACCGCGGCAGTGCGGCCGGGGGGTGGTTCGGACCCCTGGCCACGTCACCACGTCAGTAGAACAGCAGTCCAGTGAGACGGCAGCACCTGCAGGCCTTTGCCAAAGGCCGCCCATCGCCGGAGCTCACCCACCACAGCTGACAGCACCCGCAGCAAGAGCTAAGTATAAAATCACCGTCAAGAGAAGCCCCCCCTCGATCATGAAGTCGTTAGCAGTCAATCCAAGTAACCAAATTATCACAGTACCTCACCTCTCAAGTGCTGCTGTATTTTATTTGTGTAAAATTCGAGACAATATATTCGTCCTTCAAAATACAACAGTAAAAGACTAAATTATTGCAAACCCCTTAACCTTCAGGCATCATATAGTCTATGCCACTAAGCATTAACAAAAGACGTTACGTACTTTTGGATGTGAGAACTAATATCAATTTCTCCAAAAGTGTCACTTATCTCGTTGTCACTGTGTTGTTCAGAAAGTAGTTAGATGCTATCTCACCCACATCAATGATTCGAAACAAAAGATAACAGCATTTTTTTTTTTACAATTGTTAAGCTTTTGATACCACTGTGAAAGGATAAGTGGATATTTAGCTAGTTTTAAGCGTTCGCAATGGAAATTGAATGTTATTTGTGTAACCAAATTTCATATGATTTCGGCGTAAGTTTTCTTATAATTTCATATAATCATTTCCATTTTTTTTTTTGTAATTTACACAATATAACATTTATAACGGCAGTGTCACGTAAAAATATATCACCAATGTCATGGGGAGATATTTTAGAACTTTAATAATAATATCTTTTATTCTTGTATTTTGAAACATTATTTCTACGTTTTGCAATCTCATAAGGTTCTAAAAGTTTACCTTTCAAAGTTAGTTTATTAAACTATACCAATCCATTGTTATGAATTAGATGAACTATTAGCTCGACGACTTTCGGATTTAATCTTATGTCTGTGAGAAATGAAACACTATGAAGGAAACGTGCAAATGGAACTAAACTGCAGGAAACGTAAAGCAGAGGATTCGAATTTGAAAATGATTGTGTATGACTAGATACATTAACGTCATCTGAACTTACATATACAAATTTATAATTACCGGTTATCACAAACTAATGTTTAAACTCTCTCGCCGTTAATAAAATAGAAACACTAAGAGAAAATCTTATATCACTGCAAGTATTTAACGATCTAAAGACAACGCTGGGAGTGTGCGACTGCGTAGTGGATCCATTCTGCTGTTGCTGGTTTTATTTGCAGGCACGAGAGACCACAACTGTAGAGAAAATGATGGAGGTGACTAGGTTTTCTTTTAATTAACATAAGTTAATTGTAATGTGTCATTAGCCAGTTTCCCGTAATTGGTTAAAGAGGTTCGCTAATAATTGTTGAGATGGTTGATATCAATTGGGATATCGTTCAGCATTAGTAAATACCATATTCCAGCACTTACCACATCAAGGTACTGTGAACTATCACAAAATACTAACAACGAAGCCCCAATGCAATCAGTGTAAAGGAAACATAATTTAAATACACACACGAAAATCATAGCTTAGTAATGAAGCAGTTAAATGGAGCAGACAGCAGTCGTAATTCAAAATCGTCATATTACGACAGCACGTAAACTACTTGCACTAGAAGCCTACAATAAACGGCATTGACATTCTAATTTTCTCTTGTTTTAATTTCTTCATATGAGTACGCATTACTCAATTTGGAAAAATGTAACTTTGTTCAAGAAAAAATTTATAATACATATTAAAATCTGTATCTGTGCTCTAATGATAAGCCCTTGTCTAAACATAAATCTGTTAAACCAGCAGTTCAATAGCACCTTTCATTTCCGTAATATTAGCTGTGCCAGTTTCAGATGATTCATCCTGTATTTATAGATTATGTGTGATAAGCTGACCATATAAACAAACATGTTTGTGTGTATCCCTAGTAGGCTACTTACGCCAGTTTATCATTTCGTTCGACATATAATCTATCTAAACAGCATTTCATTATTAATAGCTGGAATAGTTACAATATTAAAAAATACCTCACTTATGCCCATATCGAATATATTGCTTCAGCCATTGTTGGAAAATCTTTACACATTAGCACTCTTTCTTGACAAATTTTCACATTTTATTCAAATACACTGGTGGGAAACTTTTTAACATTTCACTGCTTGTTTGTTCTACTAAACCAGTTTGTTTCCGTGCATGACCATTTTCTGTCTTTAAATCGCTCCTCGTGTTTTCTTTACGGCTCTTCATAAAGTACCTACCAGTATAGAACGGATTTTATAAAAGTTAGTACCGAATGAGAGTCTCCACTCGCCATGTTAAACAAAATGTTATTTTCTACTTGGGACTCTGGTGGCAGGATTGTATGACCTGAAAATTTCCCTAGACACACAGGTTTTCTTTCTATTTTTTACATTTTATATTGTGTAGTAAATCCGAACGATAAAAGATCAAATCCTTGCTCAGGTTTCCTCATTATGGTCAAAAATGTTTTTTTCTAATGAGGGAATTAATTTACCAGGTGTAAATTAGCACCATACTATGAAAGGAATATGACACCAACGTAACAGTTACGTGGGAATTTGTTCATGGTAGAGAACTTACATGTATACTTTCTNAAAGATCAAATCCTTGCTCAGGTTTCCTCATTATGGTCAAAAATGTTTTTTTCTAATGAGGGAATTAATTTACCAGGTGTAAATTAGCACCATAATATGAAAGGAATATGACACCAACGTAACAGTTACGTGGGAATTTGTTCATGGTAGAGAACTTACATGTATACTTTCTACCTGATAAACATACAGAAAGTACCTATAATAAAGAGGTTACCTATCGTATTTGATTAAGCTAATTAATGTCAATTAAAAACGAAAAGAGCCTATTATAATTTAAGAAAGGAATGAGTGCGTTTTCCCTTTAAAACAGTTATTGCCACGAAGTGAAAGTCGCCATCGTAATGTGGTAATTTTATTTGGCGGGCTGTATGTCATGTTCGCGTTAAGCTGTAATTTGGGTGCAAACTATGACTTAGAGAACATTTCAAGGCTATACGCGATAGCAAAAGATCTAGAGGCTCAAAATTACTCGTTATGTTTACAAACCTGTAAAGTGTGTAGCACATAATGATAATTTTAGTTTTCTGGCTTGATAATCTCAAGCTGCATTCCTCGGGAATGGGAAATGCTTCCAAGATTTGAGCTACGAATACAAGATACTTGATACTTAATTCCAGTTATACCACCTTGTCTTGCCTGATTGTCTCTGTTCAAGTATATTACTAATGGCCTGTGCCAAGTCTGGCTTCTGGAATGTGGCTCTAAAAATTTTACGAGACGTTTAAAGTATAATATTTTGTTCGTGGTGTAGTACTGTTCGAGAGTGATAGCAATTGCTTCTGCCTATTTCATGATCTTATAATATATTATGAACTGGAACCTTTGTCCGTAAGACCATTTATCGTAATATTTTCTTTAAGATATGGATGTTAATCTGTGCATCTAGCTGTTATGATTTTGTCATAATTTGGCACCACCTAGTCTTATATGCATCGATATAATTTCTAATACTAGTGGCACCCTCTACTCTGTATATAAATTCATTGACTGGAATGGAACATTCTTCTTCCGACCACCTTTCAGTAAAAGATACTCAGAAATATCCTTGGATAGAATGCATAATGTTGCACATATTTTCTGCAGACTGCAACAATGGTAATGGTGCCCAATGTTTATTTCCCTGTGTTAATTTGTGGGACATCGTATGTATGGTTTTGAACTGCTGTATATTATTTTGTGTGGAAACCAATTTTGCAGTTGTAGCCGAAAGCAATGCAGCTAGATAGTAGGACATTTGTAACTCTTGGGCATGACGAGAGAAAAAATTCGGCAGTCAGTTGTTTCATTTCATATTTCGATCTCGAACTCCTGAAAACTCATCCTTCAGGAGCGAAAAGCTATTTACTCATCTCTACTTCAAATAAAAATAATTCTATAGTGGATTCGTACCCATTAAGATTTAGACCTGAATGGAAAATGCCTCTCTAGTAGGGGGTAATGGTACAGACTACTCGCCTTCCACCTAGACTAACCGGGGTCCATTCCCGGTGAGGTCGCACCCGGATTTTCTCATGTGGAAATTGTAACAGACGATCCCACTTGTTGACGGGTTTTCTAAGATATCTCCTGTTTCCCTGCCCTTGCATTCCAGCGCAGCGCCATACTCACTTCACTTCACCCTCATCGACTCTGAAGCCCTCGATGTTTAGAGCCAACCAAATATCCCCACTCAACCCCATTAAGATTTTATTGAAACTAATTCAAACAACTGTCAGTGTAGTGATATAATTGAGATAATCATTAAAAGTCTCGTCCTAATTTATATCGAAAATTCCAAATTTTCTAAATACAGTGCGCAAAAAAAGTCACGCATAACTGGGATTTGGTAAATACGGTGATGGTCACGACCAAAGAGAATGGATGGATTGAAAATACACACTAACTGTACAGAATATCATGCCTGTAGTTACGACACAAACCAAAGACTACGAGAATCAAAACATGATCTTTCGCAATATGCAACAAAATTACTGGCTATGTAAATTTTTTTTAGAGCAATGTAATTTATATATATTATACAATTGACATATAATTCCAGGACTACTGAATATTTTTTTGATTATTAGAAATTTCCTCTCGAGCCAAGGCTTCTATAAAAGAGGATTTACAAATATCTTAGGGCGAATAAAATGTTTTCAAAACATTATAACATACTTTACATAACATACACTTAATGCCTAAGATTAAAAGGTATTTTACATAGATAAAATTTTAAAGTCAACAGTGGAAAATACATACTGATAATAAGAACACAACTGCCATTATAACATAGTACGACCATATGTGAATATTACATGAGCAGCATTATGGATTAAATTTTGTACTGAAAGTAGTAAAACCACTGATAACAATGATAACTAGAAAACAATTACATTAATAACCTGTTGTCGCAAAAATATTATTTTAGTTAGTCGTGTCAATCGTTGACCAGCACGGAGATTTGGCGAACTTCCGAAACTAAGAAATCCCTCTACGCTTGCATTTGAGGAATTTAGGATGACCAGAAGCAATAAACCAAAGCACTACATCAACCCGTCTTAACGTACGCCGCAGGTCACCAAGATGTTAATAAATGCTAACAAGATTTCTCTTTGCAGTCATAGCTTCGAGGTCGATCACCATGGAAGATTACATGAACATTGACGAGCTGGTCGTTGTTTAAGACATCATGAAAGTAGTTATTCATGCATACCAGCCATTCTCTATCGGGCCATACACATTAAAATCGGAAGTTCGAATAGCGGTCCAATATAATGATATCTTCACTGTTCCTCGTCAGTCATTCCTGCGATTCAGGGGGACACTGATGAAAGAAGATGGATCCAACCAGGCATCGACAAAAATAACGAGCAATGGTGTTTCCGCCTTATCGATCGCTCAAGCGTGTCGAGGTGGACGTACATGGATTTCGGCATAACGACAGCGATAATAAAATACATCTTGCTCATCCCGAATAAGCTGTCTGCGACCAAGACAGCAAGACAGGGGTTAGAATATGTTTACAGTCTTCATATATATACCTCAGCTTAAAACTTTAGGTCTGCATTCCTCTAGCGATGTTATAGGGATTTGCCTAAGAGTATGGGAACATTATCATCAGGAACATGTACTACTCCAAGCAAATACTGACGCAGATTGTTTTATGGGTACGGAAGAAAACCTGGAGACAGTGGAACTGAAGCTGCAGTCTATCGAATGGATGCTGACTAAGATGCTGAGGAATGTGTCTGATGGCTAAAACATCTACGGGGCTTTTAGTTCGTGGAGTCTCGAGACTTAATACGGATTGACAGCAATTCTGCATATCAGGTGGTTGGTAAAAATCGGCTTTGTTACTGAGAAACAGAGGTACATTATTGGCGTGCTACATACTGGAAGACAGCACAATGTGAGAGTGAGCTGTTCGCAGTTCGACACATGTCAAATAGAAAATGTGAAAATATTTTGAATAGTGACAACTCTCCGTACACACACTTAAACACGAACTTAGAAAATTGCCATTACCTGCTGGCATATAAAATGTACACTCAATTCCAAAATTAATATTATGGGTGACCCTAACCACAGATACTGAGCCCTGATACATTCAAGAGTTTAGTCTTGCTCATGGTGTTCGATGTGAGTAAACAGGATGAGCGTATCAGTTCCAATGTGATCGACTGCAGTATCGAATACATTATGAAAGGAAATATCCCTACACAGACATATGTTTTCTGCCTGATACTTCACGACCGACTCGCATCGTACAGTTGTTGAGATTATGTAGTAAAGATAGTTTCGTGAATGCCGCAGGGGATGTAAATACAATGGACCATCTGCGATATATGTTTATTTTTCTTCAAGCGTAGACAGCAACCGGGTGCACTGTAATCTGCAGGGTTTCCAGAACCAGAGTGGCTTCGTGCACAAGGAGATCGCAGTATTCTACGACGACGATGGTAATCACGCACACACTTATTTTGCTCCCCTTAGTCATAAAAACTTCTGGCCAAGAAATGCAAGAATATGAACGACACACTACTACCATGGACGGGAGTGGGACGAAGGCAAGATTCCATATCACGAAGTGGGAAATATCCTGCACGACTTGCTGAGGCAGCACCCACAATAACTGGTTTATGTAGCAGGGCCCGAGAAGAAATAATGGTTGAGCGACTTGTGCAAAAACGAAGTGGAACTCATCAACGCCTTGTTCGAGTACTGCTGTTCTCCGCTGCGCAAGATGACAAAACTTTACAACGACCAGCAGCAACACATACACAACAGACTAAAATCTGACTGCTCATGTGGACGGAGAAATGGCAGCTGCTACATAAATTGTGTGCCTTGTCCTTGGACATTTAATTGGCGGTCTGTGATTAGACACGAATTCACCCCGAAGTTGATTCCAAAGAATATATTTAAAAAAATTCGTCATTATGTTTTGTTTTTGTGTTATGGTATTTATGTACTTATTTCTACAATAAATTGGGTGTGTCTAAAACGAATTATTTGTTGTTTTTTATTTGTTACTCATAGACGTTAGAATGAAAAATTTTGTTTCCAAGAAACAATAAAAAAAAAACACTATATAACCTCATTAGGTATTAGGGTAATACTGACGTAGGTCGAAACCTGCAAAGGTTCGTATGGATATACCTGGTAATCTGCACATGCCTTCAGTTTGAAACAAGCAGTGTGGGGGTAGGGGGAGTGGAGTTGTAGACGGAAGGAAAAAGGGGGGATGGATGCAAAGGTGGTAGTTACGAAAAAAGATGGCNGGATATACCTGGTAATCTGCACATGCCTTCAGTTTGAAACAAGCAGTGTGGTGGTAGGGGGAGTGGAGTTGTAGACGGAAGGAAAAAGGGGGGATGGATGCAAAGGTGGTAGTTACGAAAAAAGATGGCCCCTTGTAGAGATTGCCAGTTCGTCTACGAACAAATAGAGATACGGATCGTCTCATCTAGCATATACATTCGATGTAAAATTTTGCATCCAGGATTCATCCGATGCTCTATCCAGAGCCATTGAAGTCTTTGGATGTGCTGCAGTCTTTGGTCTCTCTGGCAGTAGCATCAGCTTATTCAGGTGGGCCACCTACAGCAGCATCGCCATCGTTTACTTCTGGTTTGGTAAAACCAAATTCCTGTGGATTGCCTACATCATCACCACCATTGACTTGTTCGAGGATGATATCACCTACAGCAGCATCACCATCGCCTTGTTCCAGCATAGTGCAACTGGGGCCATCAACATGTCATGGGCCATATAGAGCATCTCCATTGGCATCGCGACCAAAGCCAACAGTGTCCAGACTTCTATGCACATACTGTGATGAAGCCTTTGATGTTAGACGACACTTAAACCATAAATACAAGATGAACCCATCCCTCATGGTATATAAGTGTCGTTAATAGTGTTCGTCTGTTTGCTCGTACTTGGAACCTATGCAGACATTCGAAAACATGTAAAGACTTGTTTCTGAACCTGCAAAGCAGAAATGTTCATTGTCGTCGCCAAGAACCTGTGATGGACATGTAAGTACTGCAGTCTGTAATGACGAATTAAACATGTTATTCGCTACCTAGCTCAATATGTGATAATGCAATGATGCCACCAGCGGTAAGTGAGAACACACAGGTGTATGATATGAATAATTTACTGCCGATATCGGATCGATTATGTCGCTACTGTGGTGAGACTTTCAGTAGAAGAAGTAATGGATGTAGGCACGAGAATAGGTGAAAATGCACGAAGAATACAGAATGGGCATATTTGACTTTTGACCGTCATAAGTGTGGTAGTAAATTCAAGAGTTATAATACATCGAACCATGAGGAAAAAGAGTGTCGTGAGGCATATCGCAAACATGTCGGACTGTATACACCTCCTGCTCAAAAACGTGTCCATGTTCTAGGCAAACCTCATGCTAATGGATTCGTCCTGAAGTTATCCATTTTCCATGGCAATCTGAAAACTTGCTGGAATTTTTGGATTTAGAAAGGACTATTAACATCCCCCGGTGCTATGCCTGCAGGTTTATCAGGAGACAACTTACAAAAAACTAATGACTTCTCTTAAACTTACACACATGCCTTGCCTAGGATTCTTACCCAGAACCTCCAGTACTGCAGGCAAGCAGCACATCAATAGACTGTGCCATGGGAGGTCGGCTTTCTGTCAGAAAGAATTCGCCCTACTATGCCGAAAGATGTTTGCATGGTTCTGTCGGCTATGAAAATTATTTAATAAACCAACATACAGAAGAACTGGAAAACCGTGGGTCTCTAAAATACAATAAAATATAATATATGGCACGGATGTTAATACTCGAAACCATAACTTTACCAGAACAAATATGGTAGAAGGGCATTCAAGACCTCGAATGTACATCTCTTTAATGTATACAACATTGAAGAGAGTGTTGACGATAATATAAAAAATATATGTCGTGAGGAAGAACAAATGGTGATGACGGGATCAGGCTGGACACTCGATTCGGTTAATCATTTACAGCTGAGGACAAATGTATACCAACCACTTACGAAATAATATGTTGTCCCCTTGCCTTCTTAAACCATCGCAAAGAATTGTTTGTGTGTATGCACAATTTTGTAAATAAATAAAATATAGCATGTTTTATTTATTTAAAAATGATAAAATAACCTTGACTTAAAAAGTCTTTAAATTAAATATTATCAGTTAAATAGGACAGATAAATCATACAATCTCCTTGTAGGGAGGGGTTTCTTCGTCGCCAAAAGGTTTGGAAATGGACGACATGGGAGCTCTCTGGTATTAAATGCTTAAAAAGAAATAACTAGCACACTCTAGTGCCCAATACTGGAAATATGTGTGGTAAAGAGGCAATTTAGTCGCCAACGGGCAGATACGAATGATTGACATAGGTGGAAAAGATTATTTGTTACTTAGGTCAACGACAAATTTTTGGCGAGGAGAGGGTGAGGGTGCGCTCTGCCATCTGTGTGAGAGTAAAGTCCTTAAGTCATACACAAAATGCAAGTTTTTTAAGGGATTTTTTTTTCGAAAATGTTGTATTGAAAAAATTGTATCTGTATTATTTTCGCTGCATATTTAATTTATATATATATTTATATACACACCTTATAATAATTTAAAAATACATTTTAAACTTTCAAATTTATAATTTTTTGCTATTTTTTATTATTTTTTATTATTGGGAGGATGTTGGTGAGGGGCAGGGGTATTATTTATGGTTGTGGGGTGAGCGAGAGGAAAGTGGTGTAATAATATATGGTCCTCGATTTTTTTAAATTTTTTGAGATGATTGTGAATTTTCTAAATTTTTATAAGTGGGAGAAGGGGGAGGGGTGATGTGTGGTTAGCGAAGTGTGTACTAAGGGAGAGGTGTTTTGTGGTAGGGTGTGAGGACGTGGTAGGTTCGTGATGGGGGTTGGTGGGGGAGGGAGTACTGCACGCTGATCCCGTTGATCCTCTGGACCTGGTTCGGAGCCTCGAATCCACTTTTACTGGTCTGAGGAATAAGTGGCTCACTCAGCTAAGTGCCTCGAATCCGCTTGCTCCTCTGTGGACTTTTCGGGTCATGCATCGTGGAGCTATGAATCCGCTTTGCTCATTTTCAATTTATCTTTTTAAAAAATTTTTGGGTGAAAAAGTGATTTTGCGTAAAATAATTAATTTCAGAATGGATTTTTGGGGTGAAACAGGCCATTGTGTCGATAAAATAACCGTCCCAGGCCCCTGGCTGCCTGCCGCAATCGCTGCCTGTGACATAAAGGCAGGCAAGTCCTTAATACTGATGGCTGATACCTGTTCCCACCCTGTACCGTATGGAAAATGATCCGAGTAATATCACTGCTATCAATTAAAAATGATGTATTCAAATATTCGGTACGATGGACGTATAAACTATTCTTAAAAATATTGTACAATGATTTAAATATTTTACTTTAATGTACATAATGTTCAATCTCTAGTTTCCATAATGATATAAAATTAACGGTTATAAGGCCAAAATAAAAATAAAACTGCATTAAGAATCATATATGTGTGTGTCTGTTACAATTTTTTATGATACACAGCTGAAATTTTCTACTATAAATACCTGTAGATTTAGCTAGCGAACAACTTAATCAATTCGAGTACATTGTGCAATAAATACGGTATTATTGCATTTAGACAAAGTGAGTCTAGAAATAAACGTTTTCTATCAAGAATGTAAATTATAAACAGCAATATTATATCACAATAAATATTGAATAAATTCTGATATGCATCAGGATTTTAAACTTCGAAACTTCAAACTAACGTGCATTACCGTGAATCAATACGCCGATTGACATGCATATTTGAAAAACACATAATGTAACAGGACATATGCAAACGTAATGCCAGTGTTAAAACCTTTATAATTTTGAGTTCATTGTTTATAATGGCCGTGTAAGTAACATTTAATGTTTCCCTTTATTTACAGAAACATAACGTTTTATTTTGTACAAAAATACGTTTTAAAGGACCCGTAATATTTTCATAAACAAACATATGGCTTGAGGTTGTTAAGCGGATGCTCACCTTCTTGTCTGCCGCAACTCCTTTGGTATAGCATATAAACACATTATATTAAGTACCAACATCTGCAAACTTCCTTCTTCGGAGCTGCCGTAGATATGATGCCGTGCTTGCGATGGGAGAGTTTTGACAGAATAATTATTGCTCTCATTTTCGCGCGGCTATAATAACACATTCGTCATCCATTGACGATTCATAACTATCACAGTTTATTTAAAAAATATATATATGCTTGGCATGGTGATACCAGTAGTATTCACGAGTCTGATTTCGGATTCACCATCCAACTCAGTTGAAGTCACTTCAACAAAATTCCCCATTTTCACCTCAAAATGGCCGTTTGGCTTTCTTAAATGCTTGTTTTGTCCCTTAAAATTTTCCTTTGCTCATTTCCCTCCCAAACCTCGAAATTTCCAAAAACATTTGGGTAAAATGCTTTCTCCTCAATGTGGTTGAGAGACTCCTCAGTGTAGCTGAATATCTGCAAAAGTTGTTAAAACGTCAGCGACACTGAAAAATAGATAGCAAAAAATTATTTAAATATACATTATAAATTAAATTAATTTTCTTTTTAATACATTAAAAGTCATAAGTATGCCGTGTTACATATTACCGGAGTCATATTTCAAGGCGAATACGGTCGTGATGTTATAACCACTATCTAACCTAACGACAGGACTGCCATATTGGATTTAATAGGTATGTCATCCTCACCCACACCCAACCACAACCCTGACTTGTCACCCCACCTTACCATCACACCATCTTACCATCATCACTCCACCTTCACCCCTCTACATTCACCTAAACAACCAACATCAAATGTCATCTCACGTTAACGTCCCCCCTCTATGTCATTCAGCCATCCCATTTTTTACATTAATAAAGTGCCTTTAAAAAGCGATTTATTTAATGGTCCAGAGCATAGGGAATTTTAACGAATCGATCAATGCATTCTTCCTCCACCCTAAATACACATAACCACCACCAATACCTGCACAACACTGTACGCCTCTCACGCCACGACCATGAAAACATTTCCCTTCGCCCCCCCACATGCAAAATGCATCAACCTCTTCCCCCTAAACCCTCTTGTCAACCCATCTTCCCCCTCATCAATCGAGTCAGGCCCGCGAGGAAGGCAGGTGACCGGCCCTGTTAAAACCATCATGAAAAAATGCAACAATAGATCGGTGAACACATAAATAATTATATTTATTTTAATTAATTTTCTTATTTTATGTTTGAAAAATGACAAAATATTAAAAAATACAGTTTAAGGTATCAAACATGTTTTCACAATCCAAAATCGATTTATAAAATTTAAATAATGTGAAATTTGCACTTTATCATGAGAATTGGTAACATTAAAAAAAATTCTTCCAAATGTACTAAAGTGTTTGAACACACAACACTTTATTCGCGAGGCACATGCCTTGTCGACTTCACTACACGAACACATTACTCTGTACTAATACTTATAATATCGTTTTATATATAAATATATATTCGTATATTATTTTTAATTTCAGTTTTTTCGGTCAATACATATATGGCTCATGAGCGCGATAGTGTCTATTTCAGAGCTATAGATATAAAACAGCATAAAAATTCTGAATATTTTTGTTGAAATTCATTGTATTTAGCAGTTTATAAATTTTTTAAAGGTAAGCGGTGTATTGTTAAACTCAAATTTTTCAGTCAGATAAAAATCTTAAATCAGATTTTGTGCCTAGACACACATTTAGATTTTACATTTGTTTTAATAATTATAAAGCAAACCAAATTTTCGCAAGTCGTGATGCAAGCAAGCGAATATTTATAGCAATAGGTGAATATAATATGCGAAATCTTAGGGCCAAGCTGGTGATATTCAGATTGAAAGTATAATTTTTATCCACGAAAATGTAGGTATGCATAGTGGTTTGCTAATTAAAAAGAAATATTTGCATCATATTTTTTTTAACGAAATCAGTTGATTACAGAATCGTTAATATAAAGACTGAAAGTAAAAAATTAAATATTGTAATTTATGTTATTTAAGTTTTTAAAAATATTTAAATACATAACACATAAAAGAACATCATTTATGTTTGTCGGCATAAAGTCGGTGCCTTTATACATCACCTACAGTCATTCGTTAACAGAAATACAAGTTTTTTTCCCGCACTCATAAATTTCGTGTTGGCATGTTGTGAGCTTGAAAGACGACATGAACCACCCTCACTGTGCCAATGCAAAGTCTTCGCAGCAGAAGTAATACAATGCTGGGCCAAGATGGTTCGAACATAGGAAGTAAGAATTAACCATGGATGGCAGTGTCTTCGGTGACATAACATTTACCAATACATGGGCGTCTCACATGCTATTATCCTTGCATATACATCTTGTGACATCACGAATTGTGGACTTTTAAATGTTCGTAATCCACATATAAGACAATTATTTCAATATATTGACTATGTGTTGAGTGGTCCGAACCCACTCGTTTTCAGCTGCAGATGATCCACTGAATCGAGTGACCAGCCAGAGCCCTTCAAAACCGTTACTTATTCTGCAAGCTGTTATCATCACTCTCTTCGATGTCATATGCATTATATAGATGGGTACATTCGATGTTATAAATGCCTTTACAGTGTGCTAATCACCATATGGCTTAGGTTTATTATAACTGCTTTTCAAGCTTATATAATATTAAAAGAATCCTATTTTTTTTTTTACCGTGTATGGGCAAACATCTCTCGACGACGTTTTCATATTCGGAGCATGTTTTCAAAATACCCCTGAATGCCAATTCTTTCATGAAAAATCAATTTACATTCATCTTCATTAGACGCGCTACTTTCGTAAGTTTTGATGAATGGTCAGTTGAATTGGTAGGTGTGGCATATGATTAGCCAGTCGAAGGTACACTACGAACAGCCTCTGCTGCTAACTACAAAGAGGAACGATGGGCTTCTTGGTCAACATCGGGGGATGATGAAGCTCGCTTACGTCGTTTAAAATGCATTTTCAACTGTCGGTGTCCACAAACTATGTAGAACACTTATCACATCGATATGCCATGCGGACGGTACTCCTTACATATACATTATTTTCATGCCTTCGTACTTCATTAGCATTTGCGAAAGTCTTGTCGCAGAAGCTAAATGGATGTCTTGAAGGAATCAACGAACTGTTCACCCCCAACACAACTGAAATTTTCTGCTTCGAAGATTCTCCAATACGTGTCGCGTCATTTACAATCCCAGTACAACTCCAATGCAATGTTGACTGATAATGCGTAGCAGACAGGTTTCGAGATGTACACTGAAGAGCCAAAAAAACTCGTACACCTGCCTAATATCGTGCAGCCCCCTCCCCCCCCCCCCCCCCCNCAGGAGGCAATTTACACCATGAATCCTGCAGGGCAGTCCACAAATCCTACCTGCGCCAATTTGAGAAAGGGTTGCACGTCTGTCACGTTTAATTATTCTCGTCAGTCGTCGTTTGTCCCGTTTTTTCACGATCTTTTTCCGGCCGCATCGATGTTGAAGATGTGATGTTTTACCGGATTCCCGATATTCACGGTACACTCGTGAAATGGCCGTACGCGTACTTCCAAATGTTATCGCTACCTCAGAGATGCTATGTCCCATCTCTCGTGCGCCGACTATAATACCACGTTAAACTCACTTAAATCTCGACAACCTGCCTTTGTAGAAGCAGTAACCTATCTAGCTGCAGACCACATCGCGTTACTTTGATTTGTTCCATACCTCTGTTATTAGCATACACACGCCTATACAATTTTTTTGGCACTTCAGTGTACTTTTATATTGTCACTTCGCCTACCAATATGCGATTTGCAAATTTCATATGCGAATGTAACCTGCTCCCCATTGTGAATGGTTGACCTCATAATGTCAAGTATTGTAGCTTTTAGAAAATTTATTCTCAGTTACAACACAAACATAATGCTTGAATACATTCTATCATGGGTCGAGACGAAGTTACCTCTTCAAAGTCCGACTATCAACTGAGTCATCCAGTCCCAATGTAGCTTTACAAATATACAATGTGACAAAGTGTTGTACCACAAGAAGGTAATCTAAAAACAACAGAGTTAAAATGTTACGTTTTATATTTTAAATTGAGGCTTTAAACAGAGTAGCAGATGGAAATTATAAAAATAAATGTGAAGAAGAAATATACATGAACTTCACTAATATGTGATAAAATGAACATGTAAATACTGATCGAAAGATCACCTATTCAAACAAAGAAGGCAGAGGGTGAACACAGCGACGTACACGCACGACTTTAAATCATATATGATTATAAAGGAACTCTCCAAATATGCCATCCTCGGATAGTGCAACATAAAAAACCGTAAAATAACCTCTTAAAGAAGCACCCTAAGCGAGTTAATGAAATCAGGTATTACACTGTAAAAAAAAACAGAAACTATTTAATAAATATACAAAGATGAAGATTTCAGCTTTGTGGAGTCGTATACTTCATCCACTCTCTACTCAGGAATAAAACTCAAAATTTCGGCCCGTGGAAATTAAATTATACGGGAAATTTATCTGAAAAAAAAAAACCTGCACTTGTAAATACAGAGAAAAATATTTATGTCTATCACAATTGCCATTACGTGTTACATGAAATTTTTTAACCATTTCAAGCAATACTGTTTCATTCGACTCCTTTACAGACCAGCCTGATAACACAAGCATTGTGCATATCGAATGGCACCATTAGCTTTTCACTCCATATTCACACTTTGGATAAATATCTGGTGAAATGTGCGAGGTGAACATTTATGTAAAGCAGGTGCATGCCTCCATTCGGATAATAAGGGCAGTGAATACCTGATAATAATATAATCCCATTAAAATCGATTAAGGCAGCGACATGGTAGAGAACACGATTCCACTCTCCCTAATAAAGAATGCATTTTAGTAATTTGCCGAGACCGATGTGTTTTCCGCATTTTGTTTCCGAATGCCAGTGATATTTCGAGACAAATAAAGCTACAACTAAATAAGTTTCGTTCTCAGAATTTAATGGGTAAATAATCTATAGTTCCAACTTTATATTTATAGGGTAACATTAATTTTTACTTCAGCCATCTATTGGAACATGATCTATCAGTAAAAAATAAAACATGCTCCGAATATGAAAACTTCGTCGAAAGACATTTGCCCATTTCTGGCATATACGACACACATTTTAATAAACCCATTTGCAGAGGAGGTGGAAAAGTATGATACTTTTAATATTATATAATGTTGGAAAGCAGTTATAATAAACCAGAGTCATGTGGTTATTAGTACAACATGAAGGCATTCATAACATCGAATTTAGGCATCTATAATGCATATGATATCAAAGATAGTGTTGATAACAGCTTACAGAATGTATGCTATTATGAATAAGTAATGGTATTGAAGGTCTTTAGCTGGACACTCGATTCAATGGATCATCTGCAGCTGAAAAAGGAATGGGTTGTATTGCCTATACAATATATAGACAATATTTTGATATATTCGAGAGTGAGTGAAGACATTTGGGCTGATCTTAACACCGAGGTCATGAATGCTGATGAGGGTAAATGAAGTGAATATGGTGCAGCGCCGGAATGAAAGGGCGGTAGAAAATGGTTATTCCTGAGAAATTCCGCCGACCAGCGGTATCGTCGGGCACGATTCTCACATGCGAAAATTCGGGAGTGACTCGGTCGGTTATTGAACCCGGTTCGCCTTGGTAGAGTTCGCAAATTATATTTACATATGCCTATATATATATATATATTCGCTTGCTTACATCTATTCTTGCTAAAATATGGTTTACTGCATAATTATTTAAAACGATTATAAAACAACTGTATGTGGGCATAGGCCCGTAATCTGAATTAAGATAAAGATCCGACCGAAATATGTGAGTTGTATGATATGCTGCTTGCCTTTACAAAATTTTAAATGCTCTAGCACTCCCGATGATGCAAACAGCCACGTGACCAGAGCCCAAAAGAGGCGAGCGGGAACTCTAGACTCCAGATAGCATTACTTGAGTTTCCTCTCTGCTTGTACTATTCCCCGCGTCAAACAAGAGGCGTTTTGGCGGTATGTAGACTGTGAAAAGTTTCTATTGTGGTTTTAATTTGTTCAGTTTATTCGTGCAGTAATGGCATATTCTAACGAAGAGGCATTTTACATGCTTATGGTGCTCGGGGAATGTTGTCAGTATTACCGACAAGCAGAGCGGGTTTGTGCAGGGAGATTCTAAGATCATCCACGCCAGTCACGACATGTTTTTCAGGGATTGGAGGCACAGATTCGTAATAGAGGCCAGTTGAAATTGACCCACAATCGCAAGAATCAAGTCAGTAGACGTTTTAGAGACGATAGAAATGCAGATATTCTTGCTGAAATAAACGTGGACCCACATCTTTCGACTCGATGAATAGCATGGGATTCCAGGGTGAGCAAAAGAACCATCTGGATAATTCTTAACAATGGTGGTTTACATCCTTACCACATGCATGTCCATCAGGCATTAAGCGAAGATGATTTCAAAACAAGAATCCCCTTCTGCAACTGGTTATTTCCCGACTAGCATACTGTGGACAGATGAGACCACTTTCAAAACTAATGGGAATGTAAATATCTAAAATGTTCGCTATTGGTCATCAGAAAACGCTCATTGGTTACCTCAGCAAGACAACAAGCACATTTGCAGCCTAAATACCTGGCGTGGACTCATCCATGGTCAAGTTATCATACAATTTTTTTCATGAACAATTAAATGGGGTGCGTACCGCAGAATTTCTGCAACACGCACTGACACAGTTGCTAGAAGATGTTCTACTAGCATCACGGTGATGAATGTGGTTGCAACACGATGGAGTCCTGGCCCATTTTTCCTTGTTGACCAGGCGTACTTTAAATAAAATCTTTCCTGGTTGACGGATTTTGAAAGAGGGACCAGTGACTTGGCCACCATGGTCGCCAGACTTAATTTCCTTTGATTATATTTTGGGGGGAATGCAGCAAAGGAACTGTGTACAAACGGTGTCCTAGAACGAGAGATGAAACGAATGACCAAGTTCGGGTAGCATGCCTGTCGCTGCCATCTTCAGAGATACTTCGGGGTGTCTAAAGTGCATGAAGATTTGTACGAATGTGCTTAGAACATGGCGAAAAGCAATTCGAACACATATTACAGTAAACATAAAACAGCAAATGTAAACTTTTGTAATAATTTACTAACAAAAATTTTATTTATTATTTTAAAATCACAAATTTAAAAAAAATTGTTTGTATAAAATTGGAAGTGTAAGGAAACGTTTTTTCCTTACAACGATATTAAAAATAAATTTTCAAGCTCATCAATTATCTTACGAAATTACTGTTTCTCTTATTAAGTGTTCAACTCGTCAGAGCAAAGAAAATATTTTGATGACATCATCTAATTGGCCAAACATACCAAAAACTTTCGAGAAAAAATATCTTCAGTTTAGCGAGCTCTATTCGACGATACTTATTATGTACCGTCTTCCTATTTGAAACTCTGAAGATGACTTCGTTTTCTCCAGTATCCAGCAGATTCCAGGTAATGTTCACCATTCTATTCGACCTTTTAGGTTTGTGGGGCCGGAGTGGCTGAGCGGTTGGACTGCTCGCCTCTCACCTAGGCGAAGCGGGTTCAATCCCTGGCCGGGATACTCCGGACTCTGGCAAGTGAGAATCGTGCCGTACCATGCTGTTGGTCGGCGGGTGTTCTCGGGGATCTGCCATTTTCCCTGCCCTTGCATTCCAGCGCTGCTCCATTCTCACTTTATTTCATCCTTATTGGTTCTCAAGGCCCCGTTATTAAGATACGCCCAAATCTCCCAAACAACCAACTTAAAGGTTTCCCTACAATTATTTTAACCCTAAAAATATCGTATGCACCGTTTTAGAGAAAAAAAGTGCTGGTGGGGTAGGTGTCGGACAAACTCTATAGTGATCCCTTCAATATAAATTCCGATGCTCTGGATCATGTTATAAATAACTTTTTAGATACGTTAATCTTTGTAAAATAAAATGGAATGTCTGGAGAGGTGGTATGAAGGAGGGGTGATGGTAATGCGGGTTGATGAGATTGAATGAAGGTCGGTAAGCTTGCGAAGGGGGAGGGGTGAATGTAAGGTGTAACTGGGTTGTGGTTGTGTAAGAAGGGAGGGCATACCTATTAAATCTAATATTTCGGTCCTGTCATTCGGTTAGAAAATGGTTACATCACGATCGTATTCGCAGTGAAAATACAAGTACGGTGATACCTAATAGTGTACATATACAATAAGTGTTTTAATTGTAAGATAATTAATTTAAAAATATATAATTTTTACATACTTTTGCTTTTTATGACGAGTCCTGGTGTGACTGGTGTTTTAACAACTTTTTTCAGATATTCAGCCTTTCTGAAGCCTTTCTGAGGATTCACTCACCACATTGAGGACATTTTTTTCTTAAGTTTTAGGAAATTTCGGGGTGTTAGTGTGGTAAGGGTAATTTTGGATACAAAAAAATGCATTTTTGAAATACAAAGAGTCCACATTGAGTGGAAAATGGGGAGTTTTGAAGCGCCGTGTGCAACATCAACTGAGTTGCAGGTGGAACCTGGCTCCTAGTTATTGATACCTGCGCAGAACTCCCCATTCTTACACTACTGGATCCATATTCCCACAAGACAACGCGCTACCATATGTTGCCAGAAACGTCAGGCTATCTTCGAGGCAAAGCAGATTCCGTTTCTTTCCTGGCATGCACGTTCGCTTGATATATCATCTATTTAACATATCTGGGACATGGCCAATCAGCAACTAGCCCATCATTTTCATCCAGTAGCAATTACCGATGAAATGTGGACCTCAGTTTAAGCAGCCTGCAAATATTTCCCAGGAACACATCTGCGGTCCATTTGATACAATGTCACGGCGTTTAGCAGCTTTTACTGCAAGTAGTAGAGGCTTTAAAATGTACTTATATGTTTCCAGTAATGTTGATGCATTGCTCTGAAACTATAATGATTGGTTTGTAATTCATTTAATAATGTGTAAGAAATTTCCTTCAATTCTGGTGATTCCTTCATGGAGTCGAATTTATCACAACATTAATATATAACATGGTGAAATCGATATTCTTTGTCGTATCGTCATATCTGCTACCGGCACCATGTGGTAAATAAAGGCTCTACATGAACATTTAATTTGTGTTTTAGACTTGATATTGCATTCTACGAAATCCAAAGTTATACTGAATTCTCCCTTTTTCAAAAATATACACCTTCACGGATATATTAAAATAGTATATTCTGTCACCCATGATATTATATAAGTTTTCTTTCTCAGATGTACTGTGATCAAAAATGTTGCTTGCATCTGTTGAATTATTTAATTTATACTGCTTTATAATAACAATGAATAATACAAAACACAGTTCTTTTATGGAATATTTAATTAAATCTGCAGATTATTATATGCCTCATTGTATTAACTGTTACCCATGTGGGCGTATAGGCCTCTGCCCTTAAACACACTAAGGTCTCTTCCCTGCCTCGGATATACACCAAACATTTAGATTATATTAGGTATGGGGAAAATATGATGGGTCTAGGGGCATAACAATGAATGTCATATTTGTAATTACTTGGGAAATTTGATTTTAATGTTTGAAACGTTATTGTGAACAAAGTTACAGGAATATAATGTCATCGCTAGGATAATAGCTAGTACAACATTTTATTTTAATAAGTAGTGACAAATGATGCAATATGTATATATGTGTAATTATAATATTATTATTTGTTTACAACTACACAACATGAATAGGAAAAAAAAATGTTATCCAAACAACGAAATAACAATGAGAGTTGAAAACCTTTCAAAATCTATGGATATCAATGACGAGCCATCATTATGCTATAGAACATATGTTTCTTTCACATTAATAAACACAATATCAGTGTTTTAAAACAAATGTAACTGTAATCAAAAGTTTGTTAGGTGATAGCTGTCATTGGACTGTGTCATTGTGTTTATTACACACCTATGTTCGTGGACAGGCAAACACAGTTTCTGAAATGAGGTAATGTTGTAATCTCTGTTCGCTTATACAATCACAATATTACTGTTTCAGAAACTAATTGGATTGTAAGTTAAAAAAATTCCTTGTAAGTGAAGCTGTCAATACATAAATCAAACTTAACACAGGCAAACGCACAAAATTTGAAATCCGGTTATGCAAAATGGTTTAGTCATCTCTTACTCGAGTACTATGTGGTAAAGATAAAAAGTACATTTTGCTTCATATTTACATAAATTCTTNTACAATCACAATATTACTGTTTCAGAAACTAATTGGATTGTAAGTTAAAAAAATTCCTTGTAAGTGAAGCTGTCAATACATAAATCAAACTTAACACAGGCAAACGCACAAAATTTGAAATCCGGTTATGCAAAACGGTTTAGTCATCTCTTACTCGAGTACTATGTGGTAAAGATAAAAAGTACATTTTGCTTCATATTTACATAAATTCTTCAAGTCCAACAGGCCTTGGTACTTAGCTTTGCTTATAGGAATAAGCTCTTCATATGAACGAGGAGGAAGCCTGAATTCGCCCAGTTGAAGTCATGTGCAGGTTGCATCTTCTTGGATGGAACCACAACTGCCGTCTCATTGGTACCATTGTATGTAAGAGGATATTTAATGAGTCGTTGATGATCCTGTGTAGTGGCCAAACGCATTATTGGCCTTGTTGTCAAAGAGCACTGTGAAGCATTCAAAGAGGTCAAGAATTTGGTCCCAACTAGAAACACGCACTGACTTTCATATGAAATAGCCTTGAATGGTTTTGGTTTTACATGTGCTTAACGAATTGCATCATTCCAGCAAGACGGAGTCTCAACAATAACTTTCTGGATAATTAAAGTTATGTTTGCTGTCACATTTCATATACGAGTGGCCAAGTTCAGTTAACGCCATTGTAAGAAATTTCATGTGTTTGGTATAATGTCCCATATAGTGTAGAAAACGAAAGATAATGTAATTTTTATTCTGACCACAACAAGTATAACAGTAAATTTCCAACACTTTTACAGCACTATCCAAGTGAATACAGATTAAATCCCACAATAGTGAAACAACCTCATCTTCTCCCTTCTTCCCATCCATTTTAGTGCTTGTATGAAAGATAGATTTAGAGGTTGAAAGAATGTGAATATTAAAAATGTTATCAGATAACTTTCGACGATAATATAAATCGTTTGTAGCAATATTATGGACTCGTAGGTTTTTCTGAAAATATATGCAAATTGCTTTTCGGGGGATATTTTTACGACATTCAAGTCTTGATTTTTGCTTGCTACTATAAAAAGCTTGCGATTAACATAAAAGTAATTCATGATCTGTCTACACATTTGTTAACATATCTGGTTATTTTCTGTGCTCTACAGGTGTTCACTGCTAAAATTTCTTCTTTACAAACTCGTAGTTTTCCCAATCTTTCTTCTAGATTCTTTTTATTGACGTTGTAGGAACCAGATGCACTACATGAATTTTTGCTTGGATAGCCAAACGAGATATTGTGTTCAGTGTCAAATGTATTCCTATACGTTTCTTATGATACTTTATTGTTTGTATACTTCTCTGTGTACAACTGTTGCATTTTCTGTATATTTATGTTTCATGACGACATAGCCCTTTGGTATTATTCAAACTCTAATGTGAATACCTACTTTTGAAAGAGTTTATATACTCGTGAATCCTCTCTGCCGTATCAGTTGGAAGTCTATTTCTATGATGACCACGACCATATTTACTGTTTGTCCTGTTAATTTCATGATTTTCTGTATATTTGCATTCGCTGTGATGTAATTTCATACAGAGCCAGCATGGCTTTGTAGCAGAATGGTATGTCAACTGCGGTGCCATCTTGCTTAACTAAAATGGTGTATTTATATGATGCAGAGTGATATTCGGCTTCATACTCTTCCTTTCTGGGCCGTCGAGTAGCTAATTTGCAGACTGAAATCAACCCTACTAAGTACACATTTTATTCAACATAGGACTATAGCTCATTAAAGTATTTAATTATCCTATTACTTTCGGCTTCACAGACATTTTCGAAACACTTAAGTCTCTTGCATGTGAAATTTTCACCATTATCGCGTGTATGATGTAGTTTTTTCGCCACATTAGTTATCCGTCCATGGCGAGGTCTCTTTTTTGAGGTTAAATCAATGTTACCCACTTCTCTAGTATTTACCATTACACTCATGTTTAGCTTGTTGATTTTTATAACTTCACGCCTCTGTATAAGTAGAACATTGAAACACATACGTCAGTTCCATAGAGTGGAATGGAAATTATTCACATTGAATTATTAAGAACCAATAGTCATATCTCTAAGAAAACAATGTACATATCACCTAAGTTGTTAGGAAATGTTCCTTCTGGCACACCGCTGATGGCTTAGGAGCGAGAATGGCATGGCTGCAAACTTGGATTATGTCATGATGGCCATCTTAGATGAAATTAACCATAAACATTGTTGGCAAACGTGTTTCTGTCCACGATCTTGTTTTCTTCCGCCATATTTTTTCCATCCACTATCTGTTTTCCATTCGCGTTCTTGTTTCCATCCACCCTCTTGTTTTCATACACAATCTTGTTTCCACCTGCCATTTTGTTTCTACAATGTTCCAGTTCATTGCTCTATCATTCCACTTCATTCTCTGTTATCCCACCTTGTTTCTTCATACTCTATTTGTGCCATTATGCAATATTTTATATATTCATATGAAGTCTGTATGGGTTTTTTTCGCAGCATAAAATGTGTAGGGTAAATGAAAATTTAATGACTTTTCATTACGAGATAATACAAACCACTTGTCGAGTGTGTGTGTGTGTATATATATATATATATATATATATATATATATATATATATATATAGCATGCGCCTACTTGCTAAGAATTAAGAAAATTCAAATCTAACATGATCGCGGAACAGTCTTTATGATCATGAACCAAGAAATTGAAAATTATATGATCGTTGAAATTTTTACTCTCGGTTAAAAAAGCGATTTTGATGATGATGACATAACTCACAATCAAACTTGTTTTATGAAAACTTATTTATTAGAAACCTTTTTTTACATAGAGTTATTTGCATAATTCTTTTTCTTTTGTGTGTTCTCAAGGATGATGTCCTGTAAGTTTAAATCTGCTACCTCGTCCTTACACTTTACCATCTACATGGTATTACCATGTGCACAGTTCCTCGGCTACTCAAACCCCTCTGATATTTCAGTTTTATATATTTAAGTAAATTTATATATATATGCAATAATATCGCCAGTGTTGCTTTAAGTATAGTGTATAGGCGGCTTACGAGGCAGAAAAAGGAAACCTTCTCACCTAAAGAAATAACCAAAACAGGCAAAATAATGCATGGAAAGGATAGAGAAACAGAATAAGAGTCATGAAAAATGATAGAGGAAGAGAAGTTGGGGACAGCATATAAATGAAGAAGAAACGCAAGTACGATGCTACCACCAGTAACTACAGTGCATATGTGTTTTACATTAATACCATTTCACATTCAGAACTTCTGATAGGATACATGTTTAAACCACCCCAGGAAATAACTATAAACCCCAAATCGGAGGCCCAACATTAACACCAAATCCTTGTGCATAAATACACATAAGAAAATTTGTGGAAGAGGAATAGTTATCACATCAGGTACTACTAAAATAGGACAGCAGGATATACCGGCAACACACATGACAAGATAAGTATTTCATCTTGATGAGGGCTGAAGTTTGCCACCAGTCATAAGCAACGCACCTGACAAGATGAGACCTTGCATGGAATTCAGTGTGCTGCTGAAAAGAAAAGCTGGAACTAAATAAAACATATAATTAATTTTTACAAATCTAGCTAATATTATATACATTGGTTCATTGCCTCAAATCAGAATATAAGATAAATAATTAAAATTACTCTTTAAAACAATATGGTAGATTATAAATTCAATCTTCCAGGATATCCTTCTTGTCACCCATCCACATGAGTGCTAATTTGTCTGTACACTAGGTATATAATTCGTGATGTTGTGACGTAATGCTGTTAACATTGATCCTCATGACCTGTCTTTGAATCAGAATAGTCATGTAGTCATCAAATATTATATTATATTTTACGGTACACTTCTGGATTACTTTGAATGCTTCACCTCCCTACCTTTGCAGATATAACCATACAACATAGCCCACAGACCAAAAAACTCTATCACATCATTCCCACCACACAACTTTAAACATTCTAATAACCTTCTTTTTCGCTGTCGAGTAGCAAGGATGAGTGTGGGGATAGGCAGTTGCATCGAATTCTGCCATGAATGTTAGATCCCAGGCAAGGTCTCTGCAGAAGTCTTAGGCGACTATAAAATACACAAAATAATCTGTGTTCATCATATCATAATGCATACTATACATCAATATTTTCGACAGGCTGAGTGCTATAAATACTGCGTAGATGGGATTATCGAATAATATTATTTCATGCGCCAGTTTCAGAAAAGTTACATTATATATATATATATCTCCACATTTAAAGCAGGATTTGAAATTAGTTTTTTCACATATTGTTCTATTCATAGAAGTTTCATATGCTGTAGCTTCCTCTTGTTCCCGATAAGCTTCCTGTAAATGAAATTATTTATAAGCTCATAAAAATGCTTTTTAAATTCATTTGTGGCTGTATTTCACTTCTCTGTATTTATTTCAATACAGAGCAGCAACCATGCCTTCTGTCTGAATTGCAGTACTCTATGTATCTTCTTTAGCTTGAGCCAATAATTCATTACCTGTTTCAATTCAGTATAATGCACCATGTAATCATATTTTTATTCAATTTCGTCACGATTTTCGCTTTGTACCTGGGACGGGGAACACACATTCATAGGTAGGAATGGTAGAGCTCTATGTTTGTTGTGGAGTTCTGGAGGGTTCATCGCATCTACCACCAATATGTAGCCAGCCTCATTGTTCTTAGGCACGAACATAACATTTAGATCAATAACTGTCCATTTAAATTCTCAGTATGGTTGAGGCAGATACATATAAATTGTGGGTGTCTACATATTGGAGGTAGATGGATGGCTTGCATGCTTCATAAGTGTTAAGCACATCTTTGTCGTTCGCCACATAGTGACACTTGATGCTTTGAGCCATTCAACAGCTTCGATGAAGATATTTATGATGTAATTACTGAGAAGCTCGAGTTCCACCGTTGTCTTCTTCAGCATGGCATAGAATGAGAATTCTGCAAGAACTTACATACTCAACATAATCTTGCCTGTATGTGGTTAGACACAGCACCCAGATATTCTCAAATACAACGCATAATATCTAGATGTCTGTCTTTGCATTTAGCTCCGAATACTCTTTAAGCGTGCTGCATCGAAATGTCTCCCAGACCCTTAGTGCATGCTGGTAGTTTTGATTGTTGAAGTCAATTTTGGCAAGCATATTTGAAAAGCTTTCACGGGTGGCAGCTGTGACTCCTAGAGTTTCCCACGCGAGTCAATGTAGTTGTAGGGGAACACTCCTTCCTTGTCACAAGTTCTAGTTCATCAGGCTTAAAGAAGGCTGCCGTGGTCTCAAACTCTGCAGATGGGAGATCCCCTGCAAGTGATATGAGGCTGGCAGACATATCTGAATGTGTCTATAAATTGTATATTAAAATTGTCATCCAAACTTTACTGAAGTTGATGAGTTTCTCTTCGGCGTGTGTGATAATAAATATATCTTGTGTGTCATAGCCCAATTGCATAATAATACAATTATCATCTTAGTTTAACTTGTGGAATAGCACAGGAAGTCTCTCGGGGCGACATCGGAACTTGTTGCAATTGTTGCACGAAGGTCTAATTCATGTTCATGTACTTTGGAGATATTCATGCTGAAGGAGCCGGAGCAGTGGCAGCAGACGATGGCAGGAGCATAGTCAATCCTATCATCAGGAGTGACTGTAAACATTCTTCACAGGATTGCCAATTCTCACAATTTCCTCCATTGAATTCCTTGAATGCATTTTCCTCATTGTATAATTTCACATATGTGTGCAGGCTGATCGTATTCGATGCAGTTATAAGGTTATCTTATCTACCTTTACATATATTTCATAGCTGTATGGTTCGTGCTTCTTATATTTGTAATTATACAAAGTATCAGGTTTTGGCAGGCAGGTATTCATTTCCTCAAAGTCGGCATACACCAGTATTGGCACCATATCTGCATTGTGGAATTTTTTAAGTTTAAGTAAATGCTTGATATTTTCTTCTTTGGTGACCATAACAGTAGCACCACGTCATTGTCATTGAGAGCATAAACATCAATGGTGACCCCTGGATAATACTTCTCGAATAGTGGTATTTGACACACAAATGTAGGGAACTCAATTCCACTGAAATTATAAAATTTCCCTTTTCATCTCGGTATCTTTCATTTACTCTCTGCAGGTTCTCTCTTTCCACGTATTGTGCTAGTGTGAACAATTTGAAGCATTTATGGTCCTAGTTCTCTATATTAATTACAGCCTTTCCAACCTTGATGATACTTTTTGGTAAACCGACGAATAATGAATCTCTAAGTGGATCAAGCATGTTGATTCTAAGATGGAGATTTTTCACAGAGGTGAGGATCCAGCCACTTCCCTTGCTATTCTTCCTCTTGTTGGCAGATCTTGTCATTGCTGGCCCTCACAGCATCCTTGATATCGCTGACATTGTAGAGAGGCATGTTCTTTGTCATGAAGGCTCTATTGTTTGTCTTTTCTTCATGTAACTCCGACATTCCATAAACACATTCCAGAAATATATAACATATAATTGCGCCCCTGCCTTTCATTAGATCCTCCAGCTGATCATTGATAATTTCATTTATTTTCACCAGGTAGCTGCAAATATCTGTCGCCTGGCTCAATGTATTCCCTGCGATGGCATCATGACTCTAAATACACTTTTTGCCTCCACAATTCGATAGACATTAGCATCGCCATCGGCTATTCTGTGGCGACGGGGGATCTGCCCTATGTCGAAGTGAGTTAGGCTGTAACAGGTTAACTTAGATGCACGGGGTGGCAGGAACATGTCGATGCTTTGCTGGTGGGGCATTGGAGCCATTACATTTAGAGCTGTGTGCCTTAAGTTTATCTGATCTTGTAAACTGCATCACACATTTGTTGCATTCTAAAAACTTGCATTGACGAGACAAACCACAGCCACATTCATGCCATCTTTCATCACTAGTGCGAGCAAAGTTCTTCTTCGCAGAACTTACATCTGGTAACGTCTTTCTGCTGGGTTTGGCCAGTGCAGGTTTCCAGATGGGCCTTGAGTTTGTCAGTGGGACTAGTGACACCTTGCACCTATCGGACATGTGCTGTGAATCCCTGAAGGGGGTAAGGGAACAGTTGCACTCATGATGTAGACAATTTTTGTAGACTGTAAACAGACAGTTGCAAAAGCCACACTGCAGTCCTGGTGGTGTCTCACTACTTACCACAGATAAAGAATAAGTAGAAGGAAGGGAAGTCATGTAAGGGACATTGACACCTGGTATCTTGCTGTCCATGGCAGTTATTACCAGCAAAGACACAAAATCCTAAATTATAATACTGGAATGTGAATCTTAATGACAGGATGATGTATTGGGGAGAAGGTAGAGGTAGGTAGTAGTAATAATAATAACATTCAGACATGAATATCATACCAGAAAAAGGAAGACAAGTGGTGTACTAGGCTAGCAATGATAGGCTGTGTTGCAAGTGTCCTTCACGAGAAACCTATAATCTGTCTTGGAAAAAAGGGTAAAATTACAGCTCTGATCTCGAAGGAGAATATCGTAGCTTTAACATTGAAGGGAGCTCGCTCGATATAGTCATGCGTACCATGTAAGATTTAACCTGGACAAACAATTCAGGAAATGTTCAGTAAACCTATAATAAATTAAAGAATAGCACTTACAAATAACATATAAACTAGAAAATAATACATCAAAGAGTAATGTAAAAAGTTGTTTATTTTCTCATATTCCGCATCTCCATCTTCCCAGTGCAGTCTGTGGAAATTATTAGAAGGCCATTTATTCAAATTCTTACTTTTGTATTCTACCATGTGATCTGAGAACAGAGGTAGGAATTTCTAGTACTTTGTGCTTACATCAGAGTAAGCAATACAAATTTCAACTATGAGGAATCCCATCAGAGATGTGAAGCCCTGCACATTAGCGAACACGATGGAGGTTGGTGGACCACTGAGCTGTTTATACAACTTATGTTAGTATTTTAACCACTTTATCTCTCGCATTGTACATGGCCAAGCGATTATGGTTTATGAGAGCATAGGTTTGTGTGTTAGCAGGTATTTTTTCCATAGCCATCATTTTTAATTTGGCAGTCTACAAAACCTGTGTTTTGCGATCTTATTGTTTACTATTTCGAATACCAGGAGTGGTGCACTGTTAATGACCTCATTTTTTCCCTAAGTCGCCGAAGCAATGTGGCCATAATATGTTTTACGAATATCTGTAAACATTTGGTATCCCACATATATGATAAATTAATGAAGTCGGTGGTAAGGCCACACAGGGAAAACTATCGAGATTCAAAAACACTTTAGCATTCTTTAACTTGATTAGGCCAAACTTTGACCAGTCTGAGGTCATAGTATTTTGTCTTCTTGTCTGAAATGCTAGAATTATGTACAAATGTTTTTCGGTACCAAAACTGGATTTAACATTCCAATTTACATTTTGAGACTGTGTGGTGCTCGGGTTTGTTTTCAAGCTCCATCAGCGAAATGCTAAATCGATATTCCTTCTTCTCTCGATAAACTTCAGAAGTCTGAACTGCTCTTACATTTATACTTGTAAATTTGGTAGAAACCACACTATGGAATGTATTGAGAGTGCCACAACTTCTGGATTATCTGCAGTATCTACAATAACATAAGTTTGCATGTTTGTAAAAAGTATAACCAGCTTTTGTTTGGAATTCACTGTTATATGTTTGTAGTTCTCGGCGAATCCCAGAAATGTAGATAATGGTATGTATATTTCAAATTTTCTTCCTTGATACACTGGCACATTATAATACAGTTAGATTCCCCATCTAGCCATTTTGGCTGTTGGCAGTTGGTTTTGTTTAAATATAGGTAGTTCTTCATCTTGGAAGTAATATCTACGTCGCCTGTCTGATCAAGCTCGATACCATTGAGTTTGTAAGATACTTTTAATTGTGTGAAACACTCCATTTCTTATTATCGTGGTAGTTGCAGAAACATAATCCCCAGCTTTTGTTAGCATACCTCGGAATTTGAAGTATGAGTTGCACAGTAGCATATAGCTGTCATGGTTTTGCACAGGTATTAGAAACTTTGATGATAGCAGGTAAGGTGAATAGTAGGTATGGTGAATACATATGAAAGTCATTGTGATGGCACTTTGTAGCTAACAGGCTTTTATATATTTAGTATTTCTGCCTCCGATCTTGTTGACTCTGAACCCAAGACTCTCCAGGAATCTGATGATCTTGCATGTCCTTGCATTCTGATGGCTCTTGATGTCCTGACATTTGGCTTAGCATCGAAGCGTGCTCTTATGTTTATTCTTAAAAGCCAGACCCATCTTTCTTCAAATGTAGATCCAGTGATATTTATTCATTTTGGAAATTCATCAAATTGTCTTCCTGGTCAACTAATGCACAGAGTGCAGTTCCGAGCTCTTGCCTGTTAATATTATTGTTACAGACATGACTGATCACTGTACATGTATTTGTGTGTTGGACAGCATGCACCAACAATGATGTACAGTAGACATTTCACATCCTATGCATTCAACAATTCTTCGGAAGGACACTCCAGTCTCCCTTTGCGCCCAATATGACCTCGTTAAAAGTCCATTAATTACACGAAGTGTGGTCGTCTATGCCATAATGGCATGTCTACAATGCTTACTTCAGACAGACCGATATTTGAAACAACAGACAACTCTTTCGCAGAGTAAACTACAGTTCTATTGGGCTCAGCTGTGTTATGCCTAGGACTTGGGTACTACTCTCTCCACAGCATAGTTAATCATCACATGTTCTGCTCTCTATCAGTACCACATTCACAAATGGTGTTTCTACATCACCACTTTAGTGGTATTCATATTCCATTTTCTACCAGTGTATACTTATGTGTATATATATATATATATATATATATATCAGTTATGACTTGTCTGCCTCGCACATGAATTGCAAAGCGTATGTTATTCCAGACTTCTATGATAGCCAACAAATGGTTTATACAATCGTCTGAATGACAACACAAGTTTCTATTCTTCGATACTGCACTGCTCCACAAGTTATTTCGAGCTCCCAAAATAAAAATAACAGCACTCCTGGTGGCGATAGAGGGGACTATAGCTGTAGAGTGCAGGCGAGAGAAGTACAGGAGATAAATGTGCATGAGACATATGCGCACTCTAGCTGGCAGCAGTTTAACAAAAGTAAGCAGCAGACAACATCCAAGATGGCTGTCGAGTTCAGGCGATACATAGTGGGTCGTTTATTGCCATATACGAAGGTGACGACATAGAGAGGCAAGATAGATACAATATGGAATTATAGACAATGAAGAAACAAGGTGGAATGACAGAGAATGAAGTAGAATGATAGGGCAATCAACTGGAACATTCTAGAAACAAAATGACAGGCAGAAACTAGATGGCAGATGGAAACAATATGGTGGATGGAAAACATATGGGGTTGGAAACAATATGGCGGACGAAAACAAGATACTTGATGGAAACAATATGGTGGACGAAGGTCAATGTCATCCAAGTTGGCCACCATGATATAATCCAATATGGTGGCCAGGGCTCTACGGCTCTACAGCTGCCAGCCAGTGTGCCAGAAGGGAAATTTTCTAACTACTCACTCAGGACTACCATTTGATGCACAAAATGAATTTACCAATCACAACGAGCAGTATTCTTATAGAAAACAAAATTACTTACATTGTTATTCATACATTCTCGATGACAGTCATTGTTCTTTCAATGTACAGTGATATTTAAAACATTAAAACAGGGCAGACTACCATTGATTTATCTAAGTTTATCATCTGAACATCAACTTTCGCCCAGGTGGAAACACTATTGCAATTTTCAATATACAGGATGATTCTAAAATCATGAGACAAACATTGAGGGGTGGTAGAGCTCACTAAAACAACAATTATTGTATAGGAATGGGCGGAAGTGATGCGTTGAGGCACAAATATAAAAATAACGCATGAAATGCAACACATTGTTTATTTAGAACGTCGTCGCTAAATGCCTATTTACAGCAATGTTTATAATAGTTGCTCGAAATTGCTACCACCGACAGTAATGCAATCTTGGTAGCGTCGGTGGAGTGATTGGCGAACAGATTCAAATATGCCGGTTATTTCACGCACGCCACCATTGTCAGCCAATCACGCCATATGTAGAGGTCGCCAAGCATGCGTGACTGTTGGTGGATGCATTTCCAGCAACTGTTTTAACATTATCTGTACGGAATCACTCGTTAAGTATGCTGCTAATGAAAATTTTATGTTTCCGTTAATGTGTTATGTTTTTGTGTTTGTGCCTCAACGCGTCACTTCCGCCCATATATTCCTATACAATAATAGTTTGGTTTAGTGAGCTCTACCATCCCTCAATGTTTGTCCCATGATTTTAGAATCAGCCTATATAGCATTCATTTTTCCTCCTTAACCCTCCATCCGCAGATATTTACTATTTACTTTTAATTTTATAGATCACTTAAAAGTTATGTATTAGGTAACTAAAAACACTACTATTATTTTTGAATTAATTTATAGTATAAGAAAATATTCTAACTTAAGTTATATTCTTTTTTTCAGAGAAGAAAATGGGCACATACCTTATGGCAACATTATGTACGATAGAAGAGTCATCCGAGGAAGCACGTTTGCTCAACATACTGTTGCTGTAAGTTCAATTAATACTGTAGAAAAGAGACCAGCTATAATTAATTAATTTACGAGTACTAAAAAAATTCCAGGTTTGTACCATGTTAATGTAATGACGGCAATGAAGTGACTCGGTTGCTTTAGGCCAACTCCGAAGTGATCAGTAGTTATCCGCGAACACTCGGAGGGCTGGTAGTGTGCCTTCGGTGAGAGTTTACAAGTAATTTTCGTCAATGGTAGTCATGAATTAATTTTGGTAAAGTATATTACCGACCAGGGGAAGCCATTAGTTCGAAAATTTTACCAATTCTATGGGGTAGGTATTCCGTTAAATATTTTTATTTGTTTATTTCTACTCTATTACACAGTTTTGACAAAATTTTTATTTGCCTCACTATGGCTTTCTATTANATTTTTATTTGTTTATTTCTACTCTATTACACAGTTTTGACAAAATTTTTATTTGCCTCACTATGGCTTTCTATTACCGTTGTGGCACAATATTTAAAATTCGTCTTTTCACTTTTATTTCGGGTATTTTTTTATACTGGCCCGCTCTTAATCACTTACCATTCTCACATAACTTGAGAAAACTACAGGATTTTCTGAAACTATGAAGATAATTTATTTTTATATCGTTTAAAGTTTTTAACACACCATGCTTCNAAAACTACAGGATTTTCTGAAACTATGAAGATAATTTATTTTTATATCGTTTAAAGTTTTTAACACACCATGCTTCATTGCTTAATATTGCTGAAATATTTACGACAGTAGCGTATAAGCACATACACAAACTAAAATTCATGTACAAATTTGTTCCGAATCTCGAGTCGGCATAATTCTGGTGAAACTCGTATCACTGTAGCCATTATATTAATCGCATATAACATAGCTTTCGTCTGTATTATGTACTTCAGAAACCATTTACTTAGTGAAAAATTTATTCCTTCATTTTTTTTTTGCTAAGTTGCCTCTTAAATGTACTTGCATTAAAAAATAATAGTAAAACTAGAATAGTGGGTAGTGGAGCATGAAGCAAATTCACTAGTAGCTGATGATCTGCCATTCCAGTTCAGTGTCGGGCATGTTACATTTCCTGACCTCGAACTTGACCTGTAAGTTATTTTGATTATGATAAGTCAAACATTATAAATATTAGAAATGCAGTGTTCTAAAAATGTTAATCAATGGACATTTTTAAAAATTGTAAATCAATTCTACAACTTCACTCGCCTGCAAGCTAGATTTAGTATGTTATAGACATAAGGTACGCAATATTTATAATATTTATCGATCATCTATTTAATGCTTTTTCTTTCAGCTATATACCCAAATGTGAAACATGCGATGCTGATATTGTGCTTTTATATAACATGTATAATAAATATGTATAATGTTATTTTTAAATTACACTGAGTTATGTGAATACCCAAAAAATATTCTCAATACAAGAGTCTGTGTAGACTCTGGTACAAGGGACCTCCCCAACTGTCATTTGCAAACATTGGTATTATTCTTCCTCAATGTCACAAACGCTGAAACGATAAATCGTTCCCCGAGGAAGACCTGTATAGGACACCTCGGGAGACTAAGGAATCACCGACACAATAAATGCGAAATTAACTAGCACACTTGTAAACAACACAACAGGTCAGACAGACATCACGACACAACATTCACTCCAGCCGGGAGGCTGTAGGGGAGCTTCACTCCCCCGCCGAAATCCACGAACACGTAAATTTACTTCAAATAGCGGCACACTTTAACAGCCTAAATACGGGTCCGATGCCCAAAAACCCACATACACACGGTGCCCCGACGCCGACCCAATGATTTGGATAGGTGTCGGGGTGCATTTGTCTTTACAAACAGGGACACTCAATACCCTCGGATCCGAGGGCCAGAGTGCTGTATGTCGCCATTCGGTGGCATATGAGGGTTCGGCGACCAAAATACTTAGGGCATAGTGCACTACATAGCGAGTTTCGAGATCGCAATCAGTGGAGATACCTCAACCAAATTCAGAATTTTGTTAACATTCCCTAACTCAGACCAGATAGACAGATTGTGTCATAAACTTTTTTGTAGAAAAGTTGAGTGTCATTTTCTATCCACTTGGTATTTAACCACCCAAATAAGGCAGTAGTCAACAATTTTAGCTCTGAATTTGCCGCAAAGAACTCTTATGAGAAAAGTAGAGTAATAATTATGGTGTATCATGAAGCACATTTCATGTAATAAAAACATTTATATATTAATTTAAAACAAAAAAAAGTTTTAATATTTTATTTAAAATTATTAAATACGAACTATAAAATAACCGAAAAATAAATTTAAAATTAAATTTTTATGGTGAATTAATAATAATATATATTTATACAGCCTAAATTTAACAGTTATCATAAAAGTCATGGGGTAACATTTTAGACCATTATACAACCAAGATACATATTCAACTTCAAAATTTAATTTATAAAATTAATTTAACACTTTTAAATATAGCATTATTTACTTATGGAACCATGATATATTTTTTAATTCAAATTGTTAAATTTAATTTATAAATTTGTTAAACTAAATCAATTTAGATTTAAATACATATATATGAAAAATATGTAAATTATATGAAAAGTGGTCCATGCTGAACAATATCTATACTACTAATCAAATTTTAAGTAGAATAAAAAANTATGTAAATTATATGAAAAGTGGTCCATGCTGAACAATATCTATACTACTAATCAAATTTTAAGTAGAATAAAAATTTTTTTTTTCTTTTCAACTATTCAGATTTAAAATTTTGAAGAAAAAAAAATGGTGAAACCTCTCATATTTTCACTTACAGTACCTACCTTTTTTTTAAAGTGGAAGTTTCTGCATGAACACTAACTTCGTTTATATAANTATGTAAATTATATGAAAAGTGGTCCATGCTGAACAATATCTATACTACTAATCAAATTTTAAGTAGAATAAAAAAATTTTTTTTCTTTTCAACTATTCAGATTTAAAATTTTGAAGAAAAAAAAATGGTGAAACCTTTCATATTTTCACTTACAGTACCTACCTTTTTTTTAAAGTGGAAGTTTCTGCATGAACACTAACTTCGTTTATATAANTCATATTTTCACTTACAGTACCTACCTTTTTTTTAAAGTGGAAGTTTCTGCATGAACACTAACTTCGTTTATATAAGCAGTTCATTTTTTCAGCTATCTGATATGTGGGTTCTCAAAAGCGAAATAGTGCAGGATGAATTGAGGTATTTTGTTAAATTCTGGCTATCAATTTTCTAGGACAGATTAACACACCCATTGAACAAAGGGCTATGACGACTTGTTCCATATTCGAATTATATTTGAAAATATTTAATGGATATATATAAAGCGTATAAAATAAATTTATTTATATCTTCAATTTCATAATAATGGTTCATTGGTGAGTTATACTAAACCTCTAAACATAACATTTAAAATATATCGATTTGTTTGAAGAAAACTATCTCATATGATGTTAAAAAATTAATTTTATCTTATTTATACAACTGGTTTTTTGAAAAAAGCTTGAAAATACATATTTTTTATGGTTTTGTATATCAAACAAACGCTTTTTGATATAAAATCGTGGACAACAAAGGCTTAACAGTATACAGGTTGCAATTAATTATGAGAAATAGAAAGAGTTGTTACTGATTAGCCTTGACGACACATGCATGAGTGCTGAAGAAAGTTAAGAAATTGTATTGAGAAGACAGTGCTCTGTAGCAGAATAAGTTTTTCCTAACAACCAAGTGCGAGAGTGATGGTCGCGGGGTATTTATTGTATTACAAAGAAATAGCATGCGATTGATTCTCAGTCATGCCAGAGAGAATATTTATGAAAATATTAACATATTTACAATTAAATAGGCATTCTGGTTTTAATGATATTATCTACTATATAAAAATAAGTCGGGTTTTCCTTCCTGACGCTATAACTCCAGAACGCACGAACCGATTTCCACGGTTTTGCATTCGTTGGAAAGGTCTCGGGCTCCGTGAGGTTTATAGCAAAGAAAATT
>NQII01002074.1:167675-325834 GCA_002778355.1 Clitarchus hookeri
TATTTACTTTGGATTCACTTTCATTTACTTAGAGAAGTTCAATTCATTACTGTTGTGAAATGAAATAAAATTTTTCCTTTTCAAATATAAAAAAAATGTTTCTTCATGTTTTAATAACCAAACAAAATGTTGCATAAAACGAAGCCATCTGGTGGCGAAACGGAGTTCGCCGGGTTTGCTAGNAAACAAAATGTTGCATAAAACGAAGCCATCTGGTGGCGAAACGGAGTTCGCCGGGTTTGCTAGTATGTATATATAAATAAATATATATATAATCCCATCAAAATAACTATACTGTATTATTATTTATCAATTATTATTTTACCATTTCAATCCAAATATAATCATTTTATGAATTCAAATTCGTCAGTATTAATTTGATTATATATTCTTGGTAAAATCACATTAAACTTATAACTTAATTCAAGAAAATTTGATGACAATCACATTTTTTAATCAAATACTGTCCTGGTTTCAATTCACACAATAAAATACAATGATTTTTCAATGTTGTTAGATTTGTTGAAGATATGTGTTTAATTCAATTAGGATTTATCTTTATTAGAATGAATAATTTCAGAATATATCTAATTTAAAAAATAGCTGATTCGTTTAATCTGTTAACTTTTTTATTATAAACACTTATACATCTTCGATAATTATTTACTTTATTTCATAAGTAAAATGACTTTGACTTCTCAAAACAAATGTATGTGTATTATGGTCAGAAACATTTTTATTAAGTTCAAAATTTATTTATTGGTTTTATCTTTTACAACCACTGTTTTCTATACGTATAATCAATTATTTAAAAGGTCTTCTAGCAAAATAATAACAATAATATTCGCCATATATATGTAAAAATGGTTTGTAGTAAAGTCCATTGTTTCAATAATTTGTAAAAGTTTTGGTTTCGGAATTTCTTAAATTATTATATTTAAAATGTATCAAAACAAAGGAACCAGCATCGATGTTTATATTCCAATTTTATTTCGGAAAAATTTTATTTCTTCCATTTGTCACACAAATATTTCTTACATTACAATGAATAAATACACTATACACTATATATAAATACAATACACTGAATAAATATACAGCTAACCATTATCTTTTCCACTACTTTGTAAACTAACAGTTACGGAATCAGGTATATTAAAATTTAAAATGATATTTCATATAAAAATTAAAAGTTCTTTGGGTCTTTTTATGGAATTAGATGTATAAGCTTAATACTCTACAACTAGCTACGTAATTGTAATACTTGGATTTCGAATTTTCCTGGAGTAGCATAATCTCTTTCAAGATACTCATCAGTTTTTTTGCTGAGTAAACATACAAGAAATTATTATTATTATTATAAGAAGAAGCATGTGTAATAATTAATTTATAAATCCCCTTTAAAAAATTATTATAATTCTGATATTACCAAAGACATAAGACAATAGATAAATAATTTAATTTAGTATTTCGAATTGATTAGAATTTACTGAATATTTATTATGATTCCACTCGTTTCTAAGTAAAAATTTATGTTGGTTAGCTAATCAAAGCTTGCATCATAGTAGAATTAATTTTACCAAACACATCAATTATGTGTCCCCATTTTCATACTTCTACCCGAGAAAACTGAAATAGAAAAATTGTATTTACATCAATATTATTGTGTTTGTCATAATTCGCCATCTCTTTCAAAAATTCAAAATTGTTCATAAACAAAAGCATTATAAGTAGAAGAAAATCCATCACCAATATTAAAAGCATATTCAATTCTATTATTATAAATGTTAAAAAATATATATAAATTTTGATCTGTAAAAGGAAATGTTTGCCTCACGAAGCTTTTGATAGGTTTAAAATATATTTAAGAAGTATTTGTTATACAATTTAAAAAGTGATGGATCCAGAAAAACTACTAATCGAAAAATTTAGAAATTATAACAAAGGCATGAAGCTGAATATGAAAGAAATAATCACAAAGTTCTCTCTATAATACATTAAATACAATTTATAGCTAAAATACTGTAGTTGAAGTAGTCAAATAAATACAAATTTGATAGAAAATTTAGTTCCTGTTGCTGTAAAATATTTTAATTATCCAAAATACCTACCAAAAATCACATAAGAAAAAAGTTGCGTCCCAAACAAAGTTCTAATGATTCAGAAAATATTATTTAAATACAATTGTTTAGACCTTGAAGAGCAATTAAGAATCAAACAACTAAGGGAACTCTAAATCTCGGTAACGAAAGATAGAAAAAAAAAAAATTTTTATCAGTGACAACTATGATTTAAGAGGTAAAGGATACATTTTTTATATCTTTTATACGAATGTAAATATTAAAAATAATATATAATAAATCAATAATATTTATGAACGCATGGATTTTCAAATGTCTCTTATTTAAATATAGTGATTTATATAATCAAAATTAAACTGATATTGCTTTGGCGACAAATGTGGTATATCAGAATTATAATCAAAAATATAATACAATTAAATAATATGTTTAAATATAAGTTGGAAGTATAATCTTATTGAGAAAATTTATAAAAAACTTATGATATACGACCTTTAAAATTTTAAACAAATACTGCTGAAAAAAAACAAGTTCTCCAAGAATGTTTTGATGAAAGATGAAAGATAATTAATTGATATAATATTATTTATTCATTCTGGCAAAAATGCTGGAAATAAAATAATGAAACATTTACTTTAATAAATAAGTTAAATAATTAATTTTATGATTTTGTTACTTATATTCGTAATAACATTCAATAACTTATAAGAGTTATTAATGTTATTGTTATTTCATTTTGGATCTTAAAATCGTAGTAAAGGAATAATAAATGGGACATTAAAATACTTAAATAAAAACTGTGTTTAGTTTGTTATAACTAATACGGTCTAATTACAACATATAATGAACGATTAGGAAGAAGTATATCATAAATATTCAGAAAAAATACAAGAGAAAAATGAAATGTTACAAAAAGATGCTAAAGGAAATATATTAGATAAAGATACTCCAATTGGTTGGTGAAAATATTTCTTCTGTTTTAATGAAATTATAATTTTTATATTTGATACATTTTCTGCCCGATAAGGTTTTATTATTATTATTGATGTTTGTCAAACACATAAATACATTTAATATTAAATAAAATTTTTAATGCATTTTTCTATATTTATCTTATTCAAAAAAATATTATATCGCTGTAGTTTTTAACAAAATTACAAATTGAAATGAAAAAATTATTGAAAGCATTAAATTGTTAAGAATAAATCCAACATTTTTGGTATCCGTCACTGCCGCTTTTGCTGATCCCAGTTCGGGAGTCTATATTACTACAGTTCATAACTATCATCTCAAGAGATTCCATTCTTCAAAATAAAATTTTGTTGCATGGTATAGGAGCAGCATACGCTAACTCTATATTTGTTTTTTTTTTGTTTGGCTAACCACTACAAAAGAGACCCACTACTAAACTATTTATTAGAAATTTTGTCAATTGTTTAGAGTTCTGATCCTGACTTCTTCTTTGTCGTGGACTGACCACCCACTGATCCGAATAATTGTAGGATCGCAAGTTGTCCGAGTTGTCACACCATTAAAAAAACAGCGGAACTAATTTAAGCTATTTTATGTTAAATTTGCTTGTTTGCGTAACATACGTTTTCGTGCTCTGAATTCAGATTGTTTCACTGATATTTATATAATATTGAATCGCTTTGTATTCTGTAATAAGTTAAATTGGGAGAGAATTCTAGCCGAATATTTCGCGGTATGTTGTATTTACTTAGGGGAAATTTAGCCTTTGACTTTTTATTTTTAAGTGTAATGTTGGTGTTAATAGTGTTTTATCTGCACTCTGCAGCCAGTTTTCTTTTCCACCTTACTCTTTACGAGGTACCATTCTTAGTTTTCCAGTTCTGCCGGCGTGTTCGGTGTGTCTGACGTCTAGAACAATACTATGTTTGGTACATTGTCCTAGATCCTGGTTGTTGCCTCCTATTTTTCTTTCTTTAGTCAAGGTAACCAATATGAATTATGGAATTATTTTTTGAAAAAGATAAAGACATTATCTTTTCGAACAATTTTTTATCTATTGTTCTGAATTTTGATCTTTAAACCTTGCATGAATAATATTTGCAGTTGGATCAGAAGTTAAAAACTGTTATTAATGTGCACAACATTTTTTGTACCAATAATGAAAGCTATTCTTTTGATAAGAATTTTCAATTGGCGCTTCTAAATGTTGAGGAAAATCTGATCGCCTTCAAGCTCTAAGCCTGAAGTTTTGACCCTCACCTTTTGTAGGTAAAACTCTTAAAACTGTATTTGCTACACTAGATGATGAAGTTTTAAAAACTCAAGAGAAGAGGGCAGATGCTTTGACCGATGTGCAAGAAAAAATTTCTTTAATGTAACCAATCACATAATTTTAATTAAATATCTTGGAGAGGATATCTTAATATGACTAAAGTAATTCAGAAATTGGCTTCCAATTACCTAAGTAGTTACAATACCTTGTATGTTGTTTTGAACCAAACTACCCATGACTTTGGGACATGATTGCAGTGGTTAGTTTTTAGTTTCAAGTTATAACTTAGCACTATGTTATTAGGAGGCAGCGATGCCTTCTCTAGGGGAAGGATAGAGTTGCTTTATCTGAAGTATGCTATCGAGAATATTGTTTACGGAAAATTGAGCTCTAATGTATTTAACTCAAATTCTTTTATCAATATTTTGAATCAAATTCAGCATTTGATAACTGTACCTTTGGACATAATTGCTCAAATGACTTTTGAAAATCTTTATGCATATTATGGTATAAGTACTGTGCAGGCAGTTATTTATGACTCTTCACTTAATGTTGTTGTGAATATTCCTTTGGCAAACAAAGACAATTTTCAGAGTTATCGTACTATTGCTTTGCATGTGTTATTCCCTAGAGTAAATAAATTTCTGTTGTTAACAGTTTCAGAAGTCCTTATTGCGAGCAAGGACAGACAGTATTTGGCTCCTGTTTAAAATAAATTGTTGTCAGAGTGCTACTATATGTCCTTCGGACTTTCCATTTTTTGATGCATATGTAAATAGCAGTGAATTCAATCATTTCTGTGGCAAACCATATCTTGACTTTTGTGACAAATATTTCTAATCTTAGAGTTACCCTGTTTCCAAAAAAACTCATTCGCTATTACTATTTGCTACGAAATTCCCTATTGATGTAACCTTCTTATATAGGACAACCCTTGACAGCCATCTTTCACAATCTCGTTAGCTGGGAGTGGTTTTGATAGCAACGCTTCTCATTGCTATATTGTGAGTCCGTACTTCAAAACATTAGGCCAACTAATATCTGCTATCCATCTCATTAAATCCTTACCAGTTCTGCATTTTCCAAACCACAAATCCAATCTCTTATCCTTGTATCATTCCAAATTACCTATTGTTTCACTAAATAATTCCCAGGAACTTGATTCATTTATAGATTCCCAGCCCCACGACACTAATTTCCGGGATGTTTCTCCATCCTTACCCTACTCTGCTTTTTAAGAACCTTAGTTGGTTATTCATCATACTCTCTTATGTTGCTATATTTTGCATCATGTTTGCTATCGTTGTTTTGTTGAAATTCAAGTTTTGTTCGGCAATCAAAGCCTCCCTGTTAAAAGCCGCCAAATCTCTTCAGTCATTCAATCCAAGTTATGTGCTAATATGCTTTCCTCTCCACCTGCACACCCCTCGGTCCCTGAGCATTCTGTGGTAATTCCTTCACCTGATGTCTCTAGCGGTTCTTCCTCTATTTAATGAGGCGACCTCTGTGGTATGGTGGTTGAAATACTCGCCTCCCACATAGGAGAACCGGGTTCGATTCATGGTGGGATCGCTCCCGGACATTCATATGTGGGAATCATGCTGGCCGATGCCACTGGTTGGCGGGTCTTCTTGAGTTGCTTCATACCCACCTCGCTTCATCCTCATCGGCTCTGAATACTTCGATCTTAAAACTACTGCCTACCTGGCACTTGAACTGCATTTCAGTGTGTTTGAAATATACGTTTAAAAAAAAAAATGTTAAACGTGCGTACTGTGTACTCAATAAGAAAATAAAACACACTTGAGACGGGGGCAGTTGAGATCATTCATGATGTCACACACATTGGAAACACCATTTCGGAGTACCCCAACATAGCGAAAAATGGCTTTTTTAAAGCGTTGTATCTGAAAATATATGTGTCAGATACGTACAAATCTACTGAAGGGCCCTGCATTACCTTCTTAGAGACATTCCAGCAATTAAATAATGAGGTTACTGCTGAAAGTCCCATAGGTAAACACAGTGTGACGAGAACACAGCCCACCGGTTCAAAGTCTTGCACTAAGCGGCAATGGCGGCGCACGTGATGCGCGAGGCAGTGTCACCCTTAAGGCTCTCGCGCTTCACGGCCCTAAATGCGGAAAAAAGCTCCAGGTAGGCGGGAGCCTTAAGATACAACTAAATCACTTCACTCACTCTTTTTACTGTTTAAGTGATAGTGATAAGTTGTTGTCTTAATTTTTTTGTGTGAAATCTTTCACATTTTTTTGGTACTTCTCTCATGTCATTATTGCGGACCAATGTCCTGCTTTCAGGGAGAGATTGTGTGCCATATTTTTCAACACTAGTTTGTGTTCTTTAATTTGATAAATTTTCATTTTTCCATTTCGACATTAATTTAGGGGTTTTCGTAGCTTTACTGTGGCAGTGTGCCCTAGTTTTGACAATTTTTTTTTCTGTCAAAACCATTATGGAACTTTATATAGTTTGTGAAATCAAACTTAATTTTTTTTAAAGCTAATGTGTTGTTGCATATAATATGCTTCTGTTTTTTCACACTTCAATTTAGGAATGTGTGCTCTATTGAATAATATGCCCGAAACATTATGTATTGAAATTTTTTTTTATTAGTTTATAAATTTCATTGCAAATGCAATGCCATAACAAATGTAATTTTAACATTAATACGTTATGTAAGATATAAATCTTTCCATGATCGCTTATATATATATATATATATATGATTATTCGTCAATTGGAACATGCGGATACATATTCCATTAATAAGTTCCCACATATGCTACCACGTCATGTCGAATTGCTCGCAATAAGAGTGGTAACCGATATTATTTCCATGAATTAATTTGTTGACTGCGGCAGGTTTCGCAGTGTTTGTAGTTCATGTTACACTTACACATTATCCAGAAACGCTGTGTTCAATCTTACATATTTTCTACAATATATGTAATAATCTGGTGCGTAAGGTCCTAGTTCAAAGACATGTAAAGCCCTTGGGAATCGATTTAGACCATAGGTCGTATTTATTTTTTCGTGGTTTAACTCCAGCCGAAGTTTGTCGGTTGAATTTAGAAGCATCATATTTATATTTATATATATATAATTTATATTCATTGCATAAATATATATAATGTATTTACTATATATAATTTAGATACAATATATATATGTAATGTATCTAAATATAATATACGTATTATATAGAATTTAGAAACATTACATATATATATATATATATATGTAATGTATCTAAATTCGACCGAAAAACTTCGGCAGCAGTTTAATCACAAAAAAGTAAGTTGAGAACATATATTTACGACCAATGGGCTACATCGATTCCCAAGGGCAATATACGTCTTTCAAGTTGGACCGGATACACTAGATTATTACAGATATCGGAGAAAATATGTTAGATGGAACACTTTGTTTTTGGATAATGTGTAAGTGAAAAATGATCTACAGACACAGCAAAACCTGTTGCTGTCAACTAATTTATTCATGAAAATAATGACGGTTATCACACTTACTGCAAACCATTAGACATGACGAGGTAGCATATTTGGGATCTTATTTATAGAATATGAATCCGCATGTTCAAATTTACGAAAAAGGTTGCTTTGTGTAAACACTCTCACCCCCACAGTTTTATTTGAAATTTCAAAATGATTATGTTCAAAACCTGGCAGGCGGGCAACACGCACGGCAAGCATTAACAAATGGTTGCGAATATCAAATGAGAGGTACGTAACAGTGGCGTTGACTAATGCCGTAAATCAAAATAATTCGAAACAATGGCAAATTACTCTACATCGTCTGTGTGCCATATCCGTTACGAGAGACTCGTGAGTGTGGAATGAATTGTAACGTAGCAAGCATGAGTATTAAAATAACGGAGGCCACCACCGTAATACATGCCATAATGTAGCGTTTACAGTAGTAATCAATAATTGTTTGGCAACATCAATGTCCATACCACAGATACCATATGTCTCTTCTGTGTAAGAATCGACTTGTGTGTGTTGTGAACATGGATTAGGTATATGTTTTAAATCAACTTTGTTTAATGACTATCATGGTCAACACGTATACGAGGCTGGTGCGGGTAAACACCGCTTGAATAAAGGTAACAAAACACGGTTTCGTGAGGGACGGCATCAAACATTTACCTATAGGATTAATTGGCAGTTATAAAGGCCTAACATGTAGGCTGCCACATAACACAAACCATCGGCAAATGGAGGATTTTTGGCCTAGGTGTAATGTGATGATCAGTCATTTACTCAGTTGAAACCATTGTACTTGACTTGAGCGGAGTGGAACACAGACTTCGTTGGAGTATCACGAAATTAAACGTTTTACATGGCCTAAAATAGATGACAATCACTTTATGTATGGGGCGGCTCAGTCCAACAGTACAACTGCAGCACGCATGTACAGGGAAAGGTATCCACACAGACTTGTGCCACATCATTCAACGTTTACAGCCATTAATAAGAGGCTTCACGAACAGGGGACATTTACAGTTAGTAAAAGAGTCACGCAGGGTGTTCATGTGACGTCACAACGATCATTAAACACTGTGAACCCGACGAACCTGTCCCAATACCGCATATGTTACAGGTGTACAGGCCTAACGCCGGCCGTCTAAGGTAGGTACGAACACCTCACTTTGAGGAGGAGGAGCTGTGGAGATTCCGTGAGTTGACATCTACCAGCACCCATCAAGTGGTGAATGTGGTCCGCACTGGACACATGAATATGTAAAGAGTTGTGCATGAACAGCTGCTCCATCTATATCGCCGATAGAAAGTGCACTATTTAAAGTCTGAAGACTACCCACAACGTTTACAGTTCGTGCAGTGGTGTTTATAACGATGTGCAGTAAAGCCACATTTCTCAAGTGTCGGGTTGTTTACCGACGAACCGCGATTCTCAAAAGAATGAGTGTTGACGTCTCGTAACAGTCAGGTGTAGACAGAGGCGAACACGCACTCGCCCTTCACCCGCAATTACCAGGAGCTATTTGGCGTTAACATATGGCATGGTATTTTAGGTGACAGTTTAATTGGGCCACACATGTTGTCCGCTCGGTTAAATGCTGACCGGTACCTCGTGTTGTTAGAGCAGGTTCTGCCAGAGTTGCTGGAAGACGTTCCACTAGGGATTCGACAAGAAATATTACGGCAGCATGACGTTGCACCACCGCACTTTCGTGCAGATGTTCGAGAGTACCTTGACACTACGTTTTCAGGTAAATAAATGCACCGCAGTGGGCCGAGTTTATGGTCTGCGAGGTTCCCAAATCTTAAAACGCTTGACCATCCTCTTATTTCTACAACTTAAATATTAAATACCGGTTAACTATCACCATACATTTGTTACCTCATACTCCTGAATGTTTCATTCGTCTCTCTGTTATCTTGCACCTTTAAAATTCGCATCCATTCCTTATTGGGAGTTTGTGTGTTGCTAGTCTGCCAGATATTGAACATAATTCTTTATAAATTTCAAACTCGTATTACTCGAAAATGGAGGAGATTCTGGTGTTTACACAAGGCAAACTTTTTCGTCAATTATAACATGCGAATTCATGTTCCAACAAAAATATCCCACATATGCTACCGCGTCATGTCAAATGGCTCGCAATAAGAGAGGTGAACGTTATAATTTCCATTAATTAATTTAATGACAGCGACAGGTTTTGTAAAGGATGTAGATAATTTTAAACTTACACATTATCCAGGAACGCAGTGTTCTATCTTACATATTTTCTCTGATATATGTAATAATCTGGTGCGTTAGGTCCAACTTCAAAGACGGGTACTGCCCTTGCGCGTAGATTTAGACCATAGGTCGTATATAAGTCATCAACTCCTTTTTTTGTGGTTTACCTCCAGCCGAAACTTGTCGGTCGAATTTAGATACATCCTGTATACACAAACAGACACACATAAATGAATATTTATTTACCCTTTATGCACTTCCGCTTCCGTGTTCTTCTCCTTGTTAACTGCCATTTTTTTAAAAGTATAACATAGTTTTTTTTAAAGAAAGGCTTATACATCACTAGATAAATTATTTTTTTACTATTTCGGTAAATTTTTCAAATTAGCTATTAGCTATTGTTTGTTCCGCATTTGTGTTGTAATATTTTCCTTTGAGGGTTAACATTCAATAACTTTTTTATTTAATTTTGTGTAGCTATTCCCATTGGGGACCCCACCTAGCTTTATTTATCGGCACTCTATGTGAGATGAGCTGTGCACTTGGAATGGCGTTTTCACTTTGGCACATTTTATGTATTCTCTCGGTAACCGGATCATCCAGAAAAGATCTCCAATTGGTTTCTCTTTTCCTACTCCCTGCTTGAAGAATAAATAGTCGGCTTTTTAAGAAATCATTACTATAAATACATAAAAATGAACTCTCAGACTGAGTACCACCCGTAAATAAATAAGACATGGTGTTACTGATATATCTGATGAATCTAATGTCCTCAAAATTAAAGCAATTAATATTTAAATAAGCTCTGAAATGCTGAGTTGGTAGGTAGGAATGTACGTCTCCTTGAAAGCAATGCCATAAGATATGAAACCAGAAACACATGCAACAGTAGTAGTACAATTACAAATACATATGATCCTTGACCGGAACTCGAACCAAGGAAACCTCGTACCATTAAAGAGCGTGCAATCAACTACATTATGGACGGTGGATAAGACGTATCAACATCGGATATAATAAGTCTAATGTTCCGAAGGATAGGGTTTACTAATTTAAAATATTTACACTTCTCTTAATTTGAAATAAATAACTGAGGCACTGAAAACTTACAAGTTTACATGGCCTTACCAAGCGCTAATTGTGTAAATAATTTTGGTGATAATCGGTTTATTGGTTGGTGAGATATGACATTATATACTTTATTTTCTCATTTGGTGCTATCGTTCGAACGTTTCAAAAAGTGGCTCTGTATACGATGCTTTTAATTTATACTGTCAACATACAAAGTTTGGATGAATTTGGTAAAATTGTATAATAAATGTGGCGAACTTATATAAATTATTTATGAAGTCACCATTTTTAACATCGTTGTCTTACCCACTTAAATCATGAAATTTTACATGGTATTCTGTAGCATTTATTGTATCTACAATATGGTGGAAATAAGCGGAACTGTTACAGAAATATGGTAAAGTGTTAAATTTGTTTAATTAGCATTATTTCGCAATTTTATTGGTAAAATGGTGTCTCTCTATGTATAATTGATGTTTCTAATGGGTACTGTTACACTATAAAATTTTGTTTGATTTTGTGTAATCGTTTCATAGATACAACGTACTAATTAATGTATATTAACGCCATTAAAAAAATGACTACAGCACCGGAAAGATGTCAGTTTACCTACCATTTCGTAGCATTTATTGTGTGTAACATTTGGTGGAAATCATTTGATTGGTCATCAGAAAATGAATTTAAACATCCATATTTTCACGTGACAATCTTTATAAATGGAGGGAAAATTTTTATTTATTAGTAGATTCGGTGATTATATACTGCTAGTATCCAAAGTTAAGATAAAATCTATTACATATTTTGTTTATATAGAACACCAAACTAAAAAGGTTTTATAACCGCCATTTTGAAAAAAGGAGTCCGTAATACTTCAACCATACATTTATTATTACGGCCTACTACAGTACAACTACTTCACGAAATTTGGTTAAAATGGGTTGAATGTTTCCCGAGATATGATGTAAAAATCTAAAAATTTTACTGTCCGGATATATTACAAAATTGCAGATAAGTGAGGCTCTGTATTTACAAATTTGATGGTTGTAATAGATACTGCAAGCATACAAAGCTAATTTGGAATTGTATTCCTAAGTAAAATATACTGAGCTAAAATATTTATATAGCCACAATTTTGGAAAAAAGTGCCTGACGTTCTTAAGAGAACACGCCGGGTACAATTTAAGAACAATAATCGACGAGTTTAGATACGCCTGAACTCACCGCGATGCCATTTTGAAGTCCACAGATCCTTCTTTCTGAAGATGAGGACTTATTTTACAAAAGAGACTGCAAGAGTTGTGGTGCAGCATGCAGATACATCATGTGGTAGTGGTCTACCAAATCTCGAAAAGCTTCATGGTCTTTGGGTACTATGATGGGATGTTTAGAGGAAAATCCTATGTTAGCGTTTGACATTGACCACCCGCCCTGAGCATATTATGATCATCCATAGAATGGGCCAAGAATTGTAGGTGTGTAGAACAGGATTTCCCTTTCTTGAGTCGCGCTAAGTCAACTCGAAAATGTGCATGCTTAATACATTTGCACACAAGAGAAACAGCTTACTTATGTTCCATCATCGTCAGGGCTTCGCTTATAATATTTTGTTTTCAAATGCATTTTATAAAACACATTCCATATGCCACAACACAAACCAGTTTGGACCATGATAAAGTATGATGCAAGACAAGGCGCGTCTTGTGGAGCTTCATCTGTGTATAGCAGAACAACATGTTTTGCTTTGAGCTCTGGAAGACTGTATGTTAATTTATTAAAGGTTGAGACTAAGGTGTATTATCTAGACTTTGAGGGCCATGTCACAAAATGTCCTGCAGAATAAATCCATGGGAAGCATGCCCCGAGTGGCAAAATTGGCTGGATTGTCCTTGGAACTTATATTTTTACAAAATTTGGGAGAAACCAGGTGTTGGAGTAGAGAAACCCTATTGGCAACAAACGTCTTCAACTAATACAGCTGGGTGTTAGTCCAGTCAAAATAAACTCAAGTCAGTCATAGCATGAATGGTAGTGAATGTCTTGTAATGGGTCAGGAAAGTATGGCAGAAGAGAATCAGTTTTACAAGCAGATGGGCACCACATATCTCCAGTCGAGAGAAACACATATGTTTCAGTGGTGCTACTCTTAACTTAGCCATTACAGAACGCACACACACCCTACCATGAACATCCATGCCCCTCAAATAAAAAGCTGCTTCATATGTGTGCTCAGAAGGATCCGAGAAACCATAGATTTCTACAGTGGCCTCATTAGTCCTAACGAAGCTAGGGGAGGCTGATTACTTCCAGTCGGCCTGACCCATCAATGAACTGATCCCACTTTTCATAGGTGGGTGATGGAAAGGGGTCATCTCATCATATCTCTTGAGTACATAGCCAATGCATCAATATTTAGGCCCAAACTAAAACCTGTGACATTCAACCCATGGGATCGTAGATTCGAGCTACTTGCGACAGAAATCATTTGGTAGCAATGCCACTACTGACACTTCGATGTACGAGAAAACATCCTTGTCTCGGTTCCACTGAACACCAAGAATTTTAGAAATGGACCCAGAGTATAAATCAAGTGTTAAGGGTTTTCACTATGAGTCATTGGCACATCTCCCAAAATCTGTGGCTGACTCCTCGACCACACTCTAAGCTCAAAACCACTTCGACATAGCAGCTCAATAAACTAATTTTTAAGATCTAGGCATCTTTGACAGTTGTTGCACCGGTAACAAAGCCATCCACAAAAAAGTGGTTTTTAGAGCATATGTGGCCATTGGAAATTATTGGAGATACTCATCTGATTTCAACTGCTGTAGTGTATAGATCGCAAGGAATGGGGATTGTGCCAATCCATACATCACAGTGTTCAGTTGGGAAACTGAGAGAGGAGATGTTGGTTCTATTCACCACAGAATCGGTATGAAAGGTAGTTCATCCTCATGAATCAGAATTTGGTAGTACATCTTTTAAATGTCACACGAGACGATGACAATGTAAAGATTGAATCTCAAAAAAACATAACAAATATAATTTTGGAGTTTGGGTCTTGGTAGCATAATGTCATTGAGAGACACGCCATTCGAGGTTTTTGCACTACCATCGAAAGCCGCCCTCAACTTAGTGGTTCAGCTGGACATTTTGCATACGCCATGGTGAGAAATGAAGCAATGGTTAGTGTATGTACCATCTGCTTTTCGAGTTGGGGGAAGATAATGTTCCTTGTGAGCTGACTTAGCATAATCATTCACAATTTATTTATGCAGAGTGGTCTAGTGTAAGGCTGTGAGGAAAGCTTCCATTCTTAATCATGAATCCCATGTTCAGCACTTGCACAGGAATATTCAAGAGGCAATCCCAGACGCCTGAATGGAAGACAAATCTTGTTCCTTCCTGACACGTCTGGATTGTGATTGGCAATGAAGTGTGTTTCACAAATGTCATTATTGGATTCCTTTACAGTGACATGAGAGGGTTCTTCTCTGTCCCAAAACTGTATAAGTACAGAATCCAGGGAATCCTACAGCCATACAAACATGGCTACTACCTCCTGATCAGGATTCACACAGGAATTAGGGTACTTTTCCTACAACATATATTTAAATTTTGATTCTAATACAACAGACCTGTGGTCACCACGTTCTAAACGTAGACTCAGACAGACACATTTGTAAACATTTGCAACTAGCAATATATCGACACAGGTATACTTGTCGAAATGAGGGTGTGCCAGTGGAAGTGCATCCAGTTGTGTGCAAAGAGAGGGATCCGCTGTTGCCAGTGAAAAATTACTGGTGATTTTGGGCAATATAAAGAGAAAATGAGTAAAAGTACACTTTGGTTCCAACGTATTTCTCTTACCTCGCGGTTAAGAGTCGCCCAAATCCCTTCAATCTCCCAATGATGACTGCATTTTGTAGCCGATTGGCCCTTTCAGCTTAACAATGCCCTGAGAAGTACCAAAAACCTTTTCCCAATCTAATGCAATGAAAGCAACCTGGCATAAGCTTTGGTATTGAATGATGCATGGGCTGCACTATCAAGGAGGCAGCTCATCATGTGAGGTCGATTGTCAACACCATAAACTTTGATGAGGGCTGTAGACAACATAATTGAAGTGCAATCATGAGCAAACACACCCACAAATTGCTCAGCAGGAGCATCGGTACTTTTATAACAATCTGCTTGGGGATCTGACACATCATTCATTGTGTTGGGCATTAATGTGGAGCAGTGTATGATGCTTCTGTTTGAATCTAAAACAAGTATCATATTTTGCAAGGTGCTACTTCATGGGATATCCCAAGGCTGTTGAAACATAATTTCTAATTGCGAAAAATTATTGCCCCTCAGTTGGTGAAGGATTAGTAAACTCAGGGCACTTACAAATAGAATGAGTGGCTTGTTCACAAATTACACAGTTTCTGGTTGACTTAGGCTCTGAGATGGAAACAAACACTGATTTGGATTGCTGAGTTACATCTAACTTGTTTCGAAATGTAGCTTTGTGAATAATTTGAGAGCCATTACTGCCAACACCAATAATATTTACTGACATTTATGGCACAATCCATGTTGGTACCCCTTACTTGTAAGAAATCAATACGCTCTGTAACCATAGATAATGCGTCAGCACTTGCTTTGTGTGAGTTGTCGAACTTCATGCTCCATCCTACATTCAATTTTTGCATCAAAACTCTTATTAAAACTGGATGCCTGAGCATAAAAGGTATTAACAAAATGTGTGATTGTGTGGTGATTTACATAGTTGACAGGTTGAAGATCAAGGATCCTCTTTACATAGAGTGTAGTGAGCTGTCTTGCATTCTGCTAACAGGATGTCAGCCATTCCCAAGCTACAGGATGATTTTCAACTGTAATAAGGAGAATTTTAAAAGATGCAACACCTCTGTTTGAGATATCCCAACAAGTACTTGTATTTTTCCACATCTGCTAAATACTGTGTTTCGTGAATTGTGGACTGGTACAATTGCGAGAACATAGGCTATTCCTCCCATTGATCTTAAAATTAGTGCAAATAAATTTTTGATAGCACTACACTCTGAACAGCAGCAGGTGGAGGTGCGTGAACAAAATGAACAGAGAGAAATGAGTTTAAAGCACACCGAAGTTCAGATACTCTGATGAAGATATTTTTATATTTGGCAATGAAAATATTTTTTTCAAATTCATCGGGGAGCGGGTCCAACTGAAGGAACTCGTTACACAGAGACGTTACCGTCTCATCAACCACCTCAAGCAGTTCATTAAACACATTCAACTCATAAACAATTTCAACTTTGTCAATGGGAGGGAGCCCTTAGTGGTGCTGTACTCTTTAAAAGGTGTGATTTAATTAAGCTTACTGCAACTTAATTTTCAATAAAAACTACTTGACATCCATTTCGTGTGAGAGAAGGTGGGGGGAAAAATTTACACATCAACAAGGAAGTAAGTTAGAGCTAGACATTAAACAAAGAACCGCAACGTGAATGATCACTAAATCTGAAAAGAGGTTATATACGGTTAATTTTCCCAGGAAACACAACAATTTTCTCAAAACTAATGTCGACACATGAAGGCGGGGAAAAAATACAGTACATCTAATGAGACAACAGGTGTAATTACTCACCCACGTGGCGACTGTAAAAATAAGCACGAGATCACAATAACCAATGGTGTATACAAAAACGTAACAACAATTAAGTTGGTTGAAAGAGTAAACAAAGCGCGGAGAGACCGGGGAATTTCTTCGTTTCGTCTGAAGATTGATGATAGTCGAGCGGATTCTACTCTGGCGTTTCTCGTTTCGTCACACGTGCATGGTATCTTGATTGCACAGTTGTGTCAAACGAGAACAAAACACATCGACTAATTATTCCGAGTTCATAAGGCACTAGAATATCCAGCCTGGAGAACCAAAAGTTGTGTACAGAACACATTGGACACACTTTAAACAATAATAACCAACGAGCTAAGATATGACAGAACTTACCGCCATACCATCTTGAAGTCCACTCATCCNCACTTTAAACAATAATAACCAACGAGCTAAGATATGACAGAACTTACCGCCATACCATCTTGAAGTCCACTCATCCTTCTTTGTGGAGATTGAGACTACTCCTACATGACTTCGCGAAATGGCGAATAAAGGTCCGCTCATATTTACAGTTCCTTTTCTTAAGAATACATACCAGACGTATTTGAAACATGGAATATTACATAATATACCACAGTAGTAGGCCCTACTTGTTTGCCAAATTTAATAGGGATCAGTAAATTATTTCCCGAGGTATAATATAACATGTTTATTTATTTGTGTGGTGCTATCTTACAAAATGGATAAAAAGAGTCGCTATATGCTGGCATTTATGATGCTTGTAATGGATACTTGTAGCATAAAAAATTAGATCGAAATTTTTTTAATGGAGTGGCAGAAAAACGAAAAAACCTAAATATATATTTATGGCAGCTATTATGAAAATAAGTACCTATTCTAGTTTAATCACTTACGTTTTCCTGGCCTATCATAGTATTACTTACGTGCCAAATTAGGTGACATTTGGTTTAATAGTTTTCATTTGTTTCTATCTTTCAAAACTGCAGACCAACAACAATATCATTCTCAAAAAATTTAATGTTTACACAATGCTCTGTCGCATACAAAATTTGGTTTAAATCGGTTGAATGGTTCTAGAGATATGACATATCACCCTAAATACTATAATGAACGCCTTTTTGAAAGTATGTGCCTGTCGTGAACGAAAACTACAACAGTCAAATGTCCTTACTAAGTATTATATATGTACCGAGTAAAATGAAATTCGGTTCACGAGTTTAAAAGTTATAAGGTTTGTTGTAGGGGGAGGGGGCATACATTCCAGACAAACAACCAGGTCATTATACAGGAAGCGGCAGAAATAACTCCCGAATTCGAACGACTAATAAAGAATACACAAACGATTTTAGTCAAAATTTTATTAAACCATCTAAAAGAATTATGTTTGCCATTTAGTTTGATTTAATTTTTTTCATTTTCACTTAATCTTTAAAAATTATCTTGTTTTAATTGTCACTTAATTTTTAAACATGATCNTATCTTGTTTTAATTGTCACTTAATTTTTAAACATGATCTTTTTTTAATTTTCACTTTTTAAAAATAATCTCACTCAAATGCCAACCGTGACATGTCTGAAGCCACACTCTGAAATTACGCATTACTCTTCTCGTCATCTCTTGTGGAATTTCCGCGATTTCGTGTTGGATAGCAACTTTGAGTTCATCGATTGTCGTCGGTTTGTTTTTGTAGACTCTACTCTTCAGGTAACCCCAGAGAAAGAAGTCACAGGCGGTAAGATCGGGTGAACGAGCTGGCCACGGGATGTCGCCTCGCAGTGAGATTAAACGCCCTGGACACATTTGTCTTAGGACTGTCGTAGATTCTCTTGCTGTGTGAGCGGTGGCACCATCCTGTTGAAACCATACAGCAGGATTTACACGTTCATTCAGTTTCGGCTCCAGGAAGTTGTGTAGCATCTCTACGTAACGATGAGACGTTACTGTAACTGTTCGTCCTTACTCCTCAACAAAATACGGGCCTATTATTCCAAAGTCTGCTACAGCACACCAAACAGTGACACGTTGGCTATGGAGAGGTCGCTCACGAAGTTGCCGAGGATTATTTTCTGCCCAATATCGAAAATTCTGTTTGTTGACGAATCCTGATAAATGAAAATGTGGTTCGTCACTTGAGAGCACAACTGCGTCTGTTGGAAAGTTTTCCAGGATAGCCTGTCAAGATGCAATACGGTTGGCCCAATCACGTTCACTAAGTTCCTGCACAACCATGATTTTGTACGGATGAAAGTGGAGGTCTTGGTGTAAAATTCTTCTCACACTACGATCAGATATTCCCAAGCTGGCAGCGTGCCTACGGGCTGGACGTCTTGGAGATTTGGTAACTGCTTGTTGGAGTAATTGAACGTTCTGTGGAGTTCGAGCGCTGCGAGGTCTACCTGGCGGTGCATTTTTTAAAGCCGAACCTGTGACTCTAAAATTTTTAACCCACAATAGAACGGTTTTCCTCTCAGGGACTGCACCGTGCCGACCTATTCCGAAGCACGTACGAAATAATCTCTGCGTTGTGATTACAGAATCGCCATNTGCACCGTGCCGACCTATTCCGAAGCACGTACGAAATAATCTCTGCGTTGTGATTACAGAATCGCCATTTTTAAATTGGTTTCAAGGACGAACGCACGATGTTCACCACTCCATGCAATTGTGGCGACTGAAATGGCAGTAGTGGTGCTGCACTATGACACAACCCCGGGCCGCCTACCACTACTAGCGCCGAGCCCATGGCGGTGGCGAATTCGGGAGTTATTTCTGCCGCTCCCTGTATAAGCCTATTTATCCTTCGGGAAAATAGGCTATAAAATATGTGAATTTTAAAAAATTGAATTAATTGACATAAAAAATTTTTTTTTTGCTTCTATTGTAGAAATTTTTGGTGATACTGTTGTGTGCTAAATTTTCAGAGTAATATATATTTTTTTCACACAGTGTTGTGTTTTAACTAAACTAGTGATAATTTTCTTTGAGACTATTAAACTCATATTTTGTTCAAAAAAAGTTAATATAACCAGTTTCAATTTAAAAATTCCATTTTCGAAGTTAGGTCTGTTCCTAACCACACTATCACTAAACAGAACTAAAAAATAATATNCAATTTAAAAATTCCATTTTCGAAGTTAGGTCTGTTCCTAACCACACTATCACTAAACAGAACTAAAAAATAATATTTTATATTTTTGTGAGGTTAAACGTGCCATTTTATCTTCACTCTATGGTATCAGCTCCTCCTACAACTCTGGAAACACGATCCACAATTAGCTTTGCTGCTGCTCCCTTGGTTGCGAGGATGGTGCAGTACTTTCATAAAAAACTGGAAAACCAGTAAATGTATTTCATATAAAATGGCTGAGTCCCAAATGCCTTGCGTAAAAATAAAAAAAATTATTTCATAAATGTGGCTTTTTGATGCTATAATTAGTAGCGGTGGTTTTTGGCTTATGAGATCACGTTCCTGCCTGGGTGTCTGTGTGTGTGGGTGTGTGTATGTGTGTTTCTACTTGTGGGTGCCCCATTTCAATTTTTGAACGCGTCAACTGAATTTCACCAAACTCATTTCAAATGTAGTACTTAGTAAGGACACCTGACTTTTGTAGTTTTCGACCAAGCCGGTCAATTACTTTCAAAATGGTAACAATTGTAATGTTTAGGGCGTATGTCATATCTCGGGAACCATTCAACCGAATAAAAAATATAATTTTGTATTCTCACAGAACATCGTGTAAGCATTGAATTCTGAAAAAAAATATTAGTTTAATCCTCCATTTTTGAAGATACCACCAAACCAAAAAAATTAAGTTTTTCACCATGTCTCGAAAATTATCCAAACAATTTTCATCCAATGCACATTGCTAGTAATACTATTACAGTGCAGGTAAATATAAGTAATTAAACATTATTAGGTACTTATTTTCAAAATGGCTGCCATACTAATATTTTGTGATTACTTGGGATATATACTGTACTCCTTAACCAATTTCAACCCAATTTTAACATCTGAAGGTATTTATTACATATACCATATATGCCAACAAATAGTCAGTTTGGTCTGCCATTTTGTAGAATAGCACTACATGAATGAATACAATTTTTATGTAATATATCGGTAAACATTTAACCGATTACTACCAAATTTGGCAAACAATTACTACTGCAGCCAAATATGGTAAATTATATGTTTCAGGTACGTCAGATACTAATTAAAAAAATTAAGGCCATATAGTCATCTTAGCATAGAATGTCATATCGTTGAAACTATGAAATAAATTCCAACTGAATTGTGTATGCTGGCAGTATATACTACAACTTTTAAATGCATGTACACAGAGAATCTTGTGTCAGCCATTTTGTAAGATAAGCCACTTGAAAAATAAAATTTCTGTGTAATATCTCGGGAAACAGTTTACAGATTCCTACCTAATTTGACAAACAGTTGGCACTAAAACAGTTGGTGTAAACTACCGTGTTTTAACTAGGTCATGCAATTATTTTCAAAATGGTGGATATATAAATATTTTATCTCAGTTTGNGTAAACTACCGTGTTTTAACTAGGTCATGCAATTATTTTCAAAATGGTGGATATATAAATATTTTATCTCAGTTTGTTTTATTAACGAAAGCAATTCCATCTTAACATTGTATGCTAGCAGTATCAATTACAACCACGAAATTTGTCTATACAGAGCTTCATTTGTCTGTCATTTTGTAAGTTAGTTCCATAATAAAAATTTGGTTTTATGTCAAATCTCGGGAAACAATCAAACTGTTATTACCAAATTTGGCATACACTTATTTTCAGAATGGTAGCTATCAAATCATTTTAGTTCACTGTGCTGTATCTANTTATTACCAAATTTGGCATACACTTATTTTCAGAATGGTAGCTATCAAATCATTTTAGTTCACTGTGCTGTATCTACAAAACTATGTAATCGATTTTATATTTACATTGTATACTGGCAGTATACAATAATCTAATGCACTAATACATATTTTTTTGCCCTCCATTTATGAAAATCGTTACATGAAAAATATAGAGGTTTTATGCCATATATCTGGGACCAATACACCGATTTACACAAAATTCTTCACACAAGTAGCGCAATGGTACGCCATTTAAGCTTACATGTTTAAAGTGTCACAGTGACTTTTTATCAAAAGGATGGGCCTGTGAATATTGTACAATAGTAATCCCTATTAATCGAACATTAGACTTTTTTAATTCGTAGTTGATTTTCGAGTGCTCTAAATATCTCGTCATACAGCATGTAGTCAGCTCAATTTATTATTCTTGTAAAATATTTCATCATCCTTGTGACGAAATAGTGTTTTATACGCCGTTTTGCCGGTTCGCCTGATGGTTTAACCCTGTGGCCAACTTTTTCCTCTTTCTTGGGATGTGAACCGCACCATGATTCCACTTATTTGGCAATCACCGCAGTATTGTCCCTAATGCCTGTTCGACCAACAAGTGACCTCTAAAATATTTTTGCCTGCTGCATGTGCTCGGATCTGCTCCGAACTTCCTGTCTTCTGACGCGATATCTGCTGTTAAATAATTTATTAGAACGTTTCATTTACAAAATTCATTTTGTTTCAACTAAATTAAAGGAAATTTTTATTTATAAAAATAGTTTTGCTGTGAGGAATAATGTCAAATGAAGCGATCGTGGGTGCCCGATGATATAGTCATGACCATAATAAAATGTTATAATTTATCAAAAGGAGATTATAATTTGTTCAATACTCAACATATAAAATGTCTTGANTGACCATAATAAAATGTTATAATTTATCAAAAGGAGATTATAATTTGTTCAATACTCAACATATAAAATGTCTTGGAAGATACGTATTTATTTTTTACCTGTTGTTATGGCAAGATAAAAATAATCATATAACATTTGTTATAAAAAATTCGCTATTGTATTCTTTATTTCCTCAATTATCACTTATGGATAAAATAATTGTATATAACTATAATGTTGTGTTGATAAAAAAAAGGACTTCAACTACATCTTATGTGTAAATAGTATTATAGATATATGTATATATACACACGTTTTTGTAATAAGTGAAAGAGAAGCACGCCCATGATTTATGCTTCCAGTAGTAAACACTACTCTACACAGGAATGTGGACCCCACCTTCCACTTGTGTGCAATACTTGTGTTGTAACGAGAGTACCTATAAATGCTCAAGTTAAAGACACGAAGGTGCTACATAACATGTGGTAGCAGTAGATGGTGGTTCCTGTTGTAGATAGGAGTTTTTTATTTGTGCATGCTTGTTGCATGTGTATATTCGAGACTTGGGCATGTGCAAATGGTGTTGGTGAGAGCTTTGTGCTTTTAGATNACTACTCTACACAGGAATGTGGACCCCACCTTCCACTTGTGTGCAATACTTGTGTTGTAACGAGAGTACCTATAAGTGCTCAAGTTAAAGACACGAAGGTGCTACATAACATGTGGTAGCAGTAGATGGTGGTTCCTGTTGTAGATAGGAGTTTTTTATTTGCGCATGCTTGTTGCATGTGTATATTCGAGACTTGGGCATGTGCAAATGGTGTTGGTGAGAGCTTTGTGCTTTTAGATTTAATTTGGTTAAGTGTGTTTTTGTGTAATTTTGTTGTATTATGGTCAGTGGCGGATTTAGGACCGCCGCACCTACAAGCTGACGAAGCCTCGCCCCCCCCCCCNATCGATTAAAGAGAGATACAGGTTAACTGCACCTTGCAAATTGGCTGATACTGCTTGCAAAGATTGACTTGTTTTGTTAAATCTTTCTAGTATTGCAGTCCATAATACAGCGACAAAAAGAACCTCAAATTGACTAAAATTTTTCTGCAAACCTTCAGCTTTTTTTCTGTTTTTCTGTTTTTCAGATGTATTATTCTCTATTGCACTTAATGTAACCATACATTTCTTCCAACCAGAGACAAAAGCAGAACATGCTTCATACTTACTTGCCCATCTAGTGCCAGTAGCTCTTTTCACCACTTTCTGACCGGATTTTAAATTTTCTTTAAGCATTAGCCATCTATTAGTAGATTTTACGAAAAAATTATATAAGGATTCCAAATAATAAAAGAAGGTATATGCTTCAAAAACTGACTCAACAGATGCCGTTCCCACGAGGTTTAGGGAATGTGCAGCACATGGTACATAAACGGCGAGGGGATTTAAGTCCATAATTCTTTGTTTTAAACCCGTGTAATCTCCAGACATGTTTGCTGCATTGTCATATGATTGCCCCCGGCAATCTGCTAAATCCACATTATATTCAGCGAGGGACTCCAAAACAACGGTCTCCAAGTCTGCCGACTTGTGGCCAGTGTTTGGTATAAATTTCAGGAATCGTTCAACAGGCATGCTATTTTTTACATATCGAACTATGAATGACAGCTGATCCACGTGACTAATATCTGGGGTTGAGTCTACAATCATGGAATAATACTTGCTGATTTTTATTTCTTCAATTATTTGTAAAGTTATTTTGTTAGCAATTAGAGAAATAAATTCATCGCAGGTCGCTTTAGACAAATATGATGTATTTCCTGATCCAGGATGGCCATGCTGTGCTATATGTGCCGCAAGAAATTAATCAAACTCTGCTATTAACTCCAAACACATCATAAAATTTCCATTATTTTTTTCTCCAAATTTCTCGTTCTTCCCTCTGAATGCTAGTCCGCGACTACCCAGTTTTTTTACTATAGCCACCACACGTTTAAGTACACTCCGCCAATACTCAATTTCCATCTGAATTTGCGTCTGGAGTGCCGAATCTATACTACCAATTTTTTTGCTTCGAGTTGAGAACGTAATAAGACTGTTAATGTGTTCAGTGGAGTTTTCATGATGAGAAATGGCACTATGTACATTATTCCAGTCAGTGTACCCTTCTGTCCCCAATTTTGACGATCCGCCAGCAAACAAACGGCATGGAACACAAAATACTGCTTTTTTGCTTGGAGAATAGCACAGATATGCTCTGTTTACTTTTTGACCATTCTGCATTTTTCTTTCAAAAACATTTTTTGATAATGACCTATATGCATTTAAAGTTGGGTAAAATGTTTTTGTAGCAGAGAAATCCTCATGCAAATTTTGATTTATGGTTTTTGAAAGTAAAGACTCTATGGTTGCATCGTTAATGACCCACTTGCCGGGGTCGGTGCTCACCACATTTAGTACCACTTGTTTTGGCTCTCCTAAAAAAATGACATCGGTATCAATTGCCATAGCTTCAGTTAAAGTTACATTCAAATTTGACTGGTATTCACTCGTGAACAAAGATGTCGTTGAAGTTGACGCACCAAGATCCAGCTCCCTATCACAATTACCATCTCCGATATCAGCTGACCCAGAAGATGTCCCTGTATAGTTACATAGAAAAAACATTAAAATAGAGACTTTTCATCATTCAGAATAACACTAAACACAGATAGATCTTTCTCCGGTTTACATGACAAATTTATTCGTAAATGAAAAAAGAAATTATTTTATTGAATTTTTAAATAACTCTTGTTTATTTCAATTACTTTTTATTATTATTATACGAATAAGATATTCAAAAGCTATAATTTGAATCAAATAGTACATACAAGTTTTGAAAATGACCTGAAATTAAACATTTATTACATATTGAACGCATTTTAATTGGAGCATTTTTTCTTTCTTTTTCATGGAACATCAATGACAGTCATGATTAATTACTTCGGCCCACAAAAAAGTGGTCTGTGCGAAGAGTGAGAGTATGGTAATCGTACGCATTTTGGCTCGCTTAAACCGAATCTGACCTCAGTTTAGACCCTACACATCTGATTTTTTTTTCTACCATGAGGTTGACCTTAAAATTCAATAAAAACTGATATTTGAGTGAAACCAAAAAAAATTATTGTCTGATGGCGTCAAAACCTATGTATTCCTATGTATTTTGATCTCTTGAAGACGTATATAAGGTCAGTTTTATTTTTCAACTAAACAGTTACTTAAAAAATGCGAAATATAACAAAAAATAGTAAAAAAATATGCATTTCTTCTGAAAAATTAAAATTGTTTCTACCCTTAAATATAATTTTTTTAAAAACGAAGAGGGCCAATCGATTCTACGGGAAAAATACAAAAATCAGAGCTATACTCCATTTTTCATCAGATGCTGAATGCTTCCAACAATAGGCTGAACACCGAATAATAATTGAATATTTGTTACATGTCTAGCATACGAATACATAATAATATTCGTTGCATGTCTAATAGGCAAGGAAAACAGCTGAACACAAGCTGCATTTCCGCATAGATGCATTAATAACCACAAAATTGTTGATTTTACTATATAACTGACTAGATCTTTACCTGCTGTTTCTGATTTTGAACTTCTAGCAAAAATCGTATCAAGTTTTGGTGTTTTCTTGATAACCTCTTCTTTTTTTCTCTCTCTTTCTTTACGACGCTTTCTACCAGCACTCCCAGTTTCTCTAACAATTCGACCGTCACTCATAATTGTTTATTTTACAAACAAAACAATACAGGCCTAAATTTAAATAAAAATATTTTCACTTCACAAAAACACAGCAGATTTTCTCGCAAGCTTTTAATGGTCTCGTGGGACTCGCAAGTCACAACTCGCAATCAGCGCAATATCTCTACTGCGCAAACGCGAGAAAAGTGTCCGAGTAAGCCATCCTGCTTTAAAGCTATAACAGATGTCGGAACTCACTGGGACTGCTGGAATCGGCTTTAGACCGGCCGGATCATTTTTATAGAAAACGTTCGGCTACGTTCGATTATATCTATTTTTTTTAGTTTAAAGTAANGGACTGCTGTAATCGGCTTTAGACCGGCCGGATCATTTTTATAGAAAACGTTCGGCTACGTTCGATTATATCTATTTTTTTTAGTTTAAAGTAAAAAAAAAACGTATTCTTAGTTAGTATTTTTATTGAAATGAGGTGTAATACCTATACATTGTGTATTATTTTTTTTTTCCAAACGAAAATATGCAATATATTTTTCTAAAACAACATATCAGATTACGAGAGATTTTTATTTATTACTGAAAAAGTCTTTAAAAAATTTCAGTGTAGGTACATACTGTAAGGGATAGTGATAAGAACAATAAGAAAAGTAATTTCAATTTTTTCTTCTAATTTGGTGGTCAATAATTTGTCATAATGAATTAAGTATTACATTACCATAGTGTGAGTAGGACGATGGCGCGCTACAAGGCTTATCTTGTGTTCGTTTGTTAACGTTGTTTCACGTTCAAGTTATGCTCAGAAGCCGGTTTTGGGACAGGCGCCGGCGAGGCGACCAATAGGTACACAGAACATGTTTCGTTACACTATAAGTATACGAAGCGCGTAACCTCGTATTTATGTAGAAAAAGTGAACGATATTTCTTAACTTTCTTATTCAGCAACCGACGAACATTTATTATTTAATCTTTCAATGATTGAATAATCATATCAAATCACATATAAAAAAAATTTTCCGTAAAGTTTGGCGCAAGATTTTGCACCTCCCAAAATTTCGCGCCCCCCAAATTTTCGCGCCCCAAGCTACAGCTTGTTCAGCTTGTACGTAAATCCCCTGATGATTATGGTACTACGGCTTTTTGTATTATATAGATGCAGAGTATCGTACCTGCACTAATAAGATAATTCCGTTACACGAGTTTTTTTTTATAATCTTAGTGTAGATGATAAATCTAACTCATACCCTATGTTAAAGGAACCGTTTAGCACACTTTAAAAGATGTGCTCAAAAACGTTTGACCAAGTTTGGAGGATATTGGTCAGATGCTCAGTTCAAGTCACTTGAGATCATTGTGGTTCAGACCCAATCCCTCTTTGAGGCGGTTTCTAGTTTGGAGTCAGTCTCCATTTATGCTATTGATCACAGTAACGAGGATATTCCCACACTCCTCCATCACATCAGTCACCCAACAGTTTGGTAGTTTTAATGGTAGTCAAACATACCACCATGTTTAAACCACCACCAAACCCAATGCAGGTAACCTAGTTGACAACCACCCATTTTCACCATTCCTTCAACCACCATTCCATCCGCTACCATCCACAACACATTACATGTCCAAACATCATACTCATTCGATCCGACCACTGTTAACAGTACACCTGTGCATATATCATCTTCACCGTCACACACATATTCATCAGTTTTTGGCAAAATCACTCACCCACATGAAAACATGTTGCTTAACTTCCCTGATACTGATCGTCTTAATGTTCCCAATTTTTTATAGTTTTCGAAAGCCTTTTTCAAACTCCTTCAGAGTAAAATAGTGACAGAGGCAGAACTTCTTGAAGTAATTTACCCTTTCACTCAAGGTCCTCTTAGTGAATGGACTAGTTTAGCCACGTCACAACATGTTACATTTGATACCTACCATTCTGATATTCTAAATTTCTGTATCCCCTCAAAGTTGCATGCTCAATTGCAACTGACAATGTTTAATCGTTTACAAGAACCCGAGGAGGCTATTTCTGTGTATGTAAAAGGTGTTAAGGAGGCTTCCATCATATTACGCTTAAATTTCCCAGAATCTGAAGTGGTCAATGCCATACTAGAAGGCTTAGAACCTCAAGAGCGTTGTCGTTTAGCGTTATTATTTTCTAAACCCAACACATTTGCTTAGTTGTAAAGTGCATGTATACATTCCCAGAACCTCAGATACACTGACAAAAAACGCCAGCATATTATTAGGCCACACAAATCATTTCGTGGTACTGACCGAAAGAAAATGCCTCATGATTCTTCCACACATGCTGTCACTGATAGAAAAGAGCAGAAACAGAAACCGAAGGATGACAAATCCCCTTCACTTTCTGATTCTATTGCACATGACAACCACCCTTCTTGTTGGAATTGTAAAATGTCAGGCCACTCGATTGACCAGTGATACAAGTTAAAAAACAAGTCACCCGGGGAAGACAAGTGAGCGGTATTACTCGTAATTCTGGCAAGTTTGCCAATACAAAGTATAATGCTCGCTTTTTAAAAAATTTCAAAGTTTGCAGGAACTTTCAACAGTTGGGCGGTCCATAGGACCACATTGAAAAGAAAAAGTTTTAAATATGTAATGTAAATTTTGCTAATGTGGTGGGCATTCATAATATTATGATACCCCATATTGAGGTAAATTTACGGCCATTATCTATTAGTGCTCTTGTTGATTCTGGATCTGCACATACAATTATTTCTCTGAGACTTTTTTAGAAATTAAAAAAATTAAGGTTAGTTAAGTCTATTGAACCTTCTGATGTGCAATGTTATACTGCGTCAAGGCAGGCTCTGCCGATATCTTGTTACGCCACTGTAAAGTTGAAAATTGATCATTTCTCGTGGACACGCCAATTGTCTAGTTTCCAAACAACTTCGTTAAGATTTTTTTTGGGCGCAGAATTCATGGTTGCTACTGGCCTATTACTTGATATTCAAGATGAACATATTATTTTATAGTTAGCTCCTGACAGAAAAATACTATTGGTGGGCTCTCAACAAAACCAAGTGTTTCTCCTGATTGAAGAGCAGGGTCCAATCAATTTGTAGATTCTTTTAAGCATCTTGATAAACAGCAGCATTATGCTATTGAGGAATTGTGTAAAAATATTCCCAAGGTCCTTTACACTGAGTTAGGCCTCAATAAATTGTTAGAATACCAGATTAAATTGCTTAACAAGGTATATGTCAATTATCATCCATATAGATTGGCACCACCACAGATGGAAGTTTAAAGAAATCAAGTTAAAGATTTGTTAGATAAAGGTGTTATTGACCTGTCTACTTCCCAATAGTTTAGTCCAGCCTTTTTGGTGCCAAAAGACAATGCGAAACATCGGATGGTTGTGGACTACCGTAAACTTAATACAGAAAAGAAATTTAATCAGTTCATTTTCCTGATCTCCACTTGGCATTTAATTGGTTTCGAAAAGCAAAATTATTTATAACTATTTATTTAAGCGCGGCCTATCACCAAATCCCTTTGTCAAAAAATTTCAAACAATTACCAGTTCTTGTGTTCCTTGGAACCTGTATCAATATACTCGTGTGCCATTTGGCTTGGCCACGGGTGATCAAGTACTAACCCGGCTTTTAAATAATTTTTTTCATTATGTTAAATTCAAGTTTGTCTATAACTTTCTGGATAATCTTGTGATTTTTACTGACAGTTTTGAACAACATTTAGATCACCTAAAATAAATACTGTCTCACTGTTAACCATTCTAATGTTAAATTTGCAGTTCAAGAAATTTCATTTTTGGGACATAGGATTTATTCCAGTGGGATTTATATTGATCCAGATAGTACTCAGACCATTAAATATTTTCCTCCACTACGAGATGTAAAAGGTATAGCCAGATTCATTGGTATGATGCAATTTTTTTTGGCAAATTTATTCCAAATTTAGCTTAAAAAGCAGCAACTCTGAATAAATTGAGAAAGAAATCTGTGAAATTTGAATGCGGTCAGGAGCAGAAAAAGGGCCTTGACACTGTAAAGACATCTTCCTGTGTTATGTATGCCAGATTTGAGTAAAAATTCATCCTTCATACTGACGCTTCAAATGAAGCTATAGGAACTGTCCTGGCTCAGGAATTTGATGGCTGTCGTCAAACAATTGCCTTTGCATCCTGCACTCTTACTCCCTAAGAGAAAAAAGTCTTCCACTATTTTTGAGCTGGAATGTTTGGCCTTAGTTTTTGCCATAGATAAATTCAGGCAACTACATTCTGGGTTCCTTTTATATGCTGCACTCACGAAAAAGTCTGGTTGTCGGTTTCGAGAAGAAATTCCGCAATCTCGTTTGTTTGATGGCAACAATGTTAAATCTGAAGTACTTACAAATCGTAATGTTTTATTTGGTTTCCCATTAGCTTTTACATACTTTAAAGAATACCAAGAAAGGAGACTAATTTTAAACAAATCATCACAAATTTAAACCAGTTATTGAGCACAAACCATATTTTCTTTCCAAAGACCTCATTTGTTGCAGATCTCGTGATAAACGGAAACGTATAGTATTGCCTGACCATCTAAAACATATGATATTTAAGTACTGTCATTCATCACCTCTTGGAGCTCACCTGAGTAAACACAAAACTATCAAGGCTATCCGCCAGCTATTCATTTATAAAGGAATGGGTGCTGAAATCTCTGAGCGAGTAATGTTGCTAAGTTTGTACTCTGAGCAAGCCAGTTCAGAATACACATTTAGGTTTTCCGTCTTCAGATGTTGCTAAAAAAACCCATAGAAAAAGTATTAATTGATTTTGTTGGTCCCTTTTCTAGAATTAAGTTAGGAAATAATATATTGTTAGTGTGTGATGATTCTTTCACCGAAATATGTTTGGTTAATCCCATTTCGGAAAGCTGTTGCTAACTCCACTATTCGTGTTTTCAAGCACGTATTTTTCAAAATTTTGGTACTCCATCTATTGTTTCTGATAACGGTTCACAGTTTACATCTCACTATGTTAAGAACATGTTTTTTACTCATGGCATACGCAATATTACTTTATCCCCATGCAATCCTCCTCCTTCGCATGCGGGGCGTTTCAATCGAAACCTTCGTTTAGCACTCATTGCTTTCCATGCGACGGACCAGACAAATTGGGATAAAAACCTCTATTTGCTTCAAATGGAATTCAATTATGCCAAACATGAATCACACAAAACTATCACATTCAATCTTATGTGTACCTTTGCCCCAAATAACCCTTTGTCCAAGTTGTGGCATCTAAATGACGTTTTGCCGAACGATCCTAAGAATGTTCGTCATGTTTGGGCATCTGAATTTAAAGCGCGCTCATTTCAAAGTTGTGCCAAGTATCATAAAGGTCGCAATAATAACCCTTTTCGTGTAGGTGACCTTGTTCTCTGCAAAGCACACCCTGCCAGCAAGGCAGTTGATAATAAAATGGCAAAAGTTTCTTATCGATGGTTGGGCCCGTATTGAATCCAACGTTTTTTTTTTTCTTTTTATGCCAGTCACTGTCGCTTTATCTGATCCAAGTTCAGGAGTATTTATTACAAGAGCTCCTGTTTCGCATTTGAAAAGATTTCATGCCACAAAGTAATTTTCCTTTTCCGCCGTTTAGGAGCTGCAGACCAAAACCGTGCACAAACTTATTTTGATTCTACAACCACTACTTTTGTAATTTCTTCAAAATAATTCAGTAGCATTTGTAACTTGATATATTCTGACTTCGTCATTGAGGACATTGAGCAGAGTAATTTTGGAATACATGTGTATTTTGTGAGCTCTCATTTCCAAAAAAAAATCCGCGGTACTAATCTACACTGTAAAAAAAACTGGTATAGGTGTGCGTATGCAAATAACAGAGGTATGGAACCAATCAGAGTAACGTGATGCAGTTGGCAGCTAGAAAGGCTACTGCTGCTACAATGTCAGGTTATCAAGATTTAAGTGAGTTCAAACATGGTTTTTTGGCGCACGAGAGATGGGACATAGCATCTCCGAGGTAGCGATAATATTTGGATGTTCGCGTACAACCATTTCACGAGTGTACTGTGAATATCGGGAATCCGGTAAAACATCACATCTTCGACATCGCTGCGGCAGGAAAAGATCGTGAAAGCACGGGACCAACGACGACTGACGAGAATAATTAAACGTGACAGACGTGCAACCCTTTCTCAAATTGGCGCAGATTGGATATGTGGCCTGTCCTGCAGGATTCATGGTGTGACTTGCATCCTGCCTACCTTCAGACTTTAGTCGAGTCCATGCCACGTCGTATTGCGACACTTCTGCGTGCTCTTGGAAATGTTACAAGGTGGTGAGGTGGATTTTGAGAGCGTAGAGGGGGGTGGGGGAGGTGGTACACGATATTATGCAGGCGAAGCAGTTTTTTTGGCTCTTCTTTGTAATATTATATATGTAATATTATTTACTATTAAAGTGTAGTTGAAATCCTTTTTTTCTCACCACAGCATTAAAGTTATAAAATTATATTATCCATGGGTGACAATTGATGAAATTAAGTTATAATGGCAAATTTTTAACACAAATATTATATACTTTTTTCTGTATTCCCATAACAGGTAACAAAAATATTTATCTATCTTTTAAATATTTTTTATGGTGGGTATTATACAAGTTAAAATATCATTTGTTAAATTCTTACATTATATTTTGGCAATGACTATATAATCGGGTACCCGTGATCGCTTAATTTGAAGTTATTCCTCACTGCAAAATTATTCTTATGCATTATTATTTTATCTTAATTGAGTTGAAACAAAATTAATTTTATAGATGAACAGTCGTAATAAATTACAAAGGTGAACGATAAAAAATTTTTTTAATGATTTTTTTGCATTATTATGTTTTTTGTTGTGCTGAGTTCAAAAATAATAATAAAAAAGTCATATCACCTGCCATTTTTTCACATTTGAATATACAAAATGTGATAAATTAATTTTTTATCTAATATCTGTGCATTTTTATATACTTTATTTATATATTAATTAATACACATTTGTATATACTTGATATACTTTATTAATATATTAAAACACAGAGTAAATAAAAATTAAATTAGGTTGCCAGTGGTGGTACGACTGTTTGTTTTCTTTCGGTCAACACAACCTATTTTTTGAGCTTTTTGCCCATGTGCTCTAAGTGTGGCTAACCATTGTTCTTAAAACTTTCCTAAAAGTTTGTGTTATATATGTGGTGAGTTTGTAATTAAAAAACATCAAAAAAACATTACAGAGTCTGTTAAAAAATTGTACTTGTTATATTTTGGAATAAAACTCGGTGATCAAGAAAGACCTTGGGCTCCACACAAGGTATGCTATGTTTGTGTTGAAGAGCTTAGAAAATGGTCAAAAAAAGAACAAACTGCTATTATATTTGCAGTACCCATGATATGGAGAGAACCAAAAAATCATTCAGAGGATTGTGATTTTTGTAGCATTGATGTTACTGGATATAACTCCAAAACAAAAATAAGAAAATCATTGTCGCCCCTAATCTTCCGTCAGCCATTCGGCCAGTCGGTGATGGTCCGGGACTTCCTGTCCCTGAGCCACCACAGGCTATTGATGACGTTTTACTTGATCAGTCCAGTGAAACTGAATCTGATATAGGAAAACCGGATGATGATGAGTTCCAATGTTCTCCAAAAAATTTAGAATATCAGTTGTTTACACAGGCTGAGTTAAATGATTTGGTAAGATATTTGGATTTGACCAAAGAGAAAGCTGAATTACTTGGCTCTAGGCTAAAAGAAAAACATTTGTTGGCACCTTGAGCATCTATTTATCAATATAGAATAAGAGATCAACAATTCGCTAAGTTTGTTAAGAAAGAACTTGATTTGATGTACTGTCATGATATTGGTGGTATAATGAATTAATTTGGAATTCTGTACAACAATGAAGAATGGAGGCTTTTTATAGACTCATCAAAAACTAGCTTAAAAGCTGTTCTTTTACACAATGGTAATAATTATGCTTCACTGCCTATGGCTTATTCAGTCCATATGAATGAAACTTACGAAAATCTAGACATTATTTTAAAGGAAATTAACTATCCTGGTCACGATTGGTTGATGTGAGGGAGATTTGAAAGTTGTTTGCATGCTCCTAGGCCAACAAAAGGGATTTACTAAATCTCCATGTTTTATATGTGAGTGGGACAGCAAAGCAAGTGATCGACACTGGTCCACAAATAATTGGCCTGCAAAAGAATCACCTTAACACACTTAAATATATTTTTTAAAAATTCTTCTACCACCGCTTCACATTAAATTAGGTTTAATGGAACAGTTTGTAAAAGCCTTGTCTAAAGGTGGTGAATGTTTTATGTATTTATGTGAAAAGTTTCCTCATTTATCAGGAGCCAAACTGAAAGAAGAGGTTTTCGTTGTGCCTGACATTCGTAAAATGATCTTCAATTCCAACTTTGAAACAAAAATGACTACAAAGGAAAAGGAAGCTTGGATATCATTTAAGCAAGTTGTGACAAAGTTTTTGGGCAGTTATAAAGACCCAATCTATGAGCTTATAGTAGCTAATATGACAGACAAGTTCAAAAATCTGGGATGCCTAATGACTCTTAAAGTCCACTTCTTACACAACCATCTTGACTTTTTCGCTGACAACTTGGGTGATGTGAGTGAAGTGCAGGGGGAACGGTTTCACCAGGACATCAAAGTAATGGATAAACGTTACCAGGGACGGTGGAATGTCAGTATGATGGGTGATAACTGCTGGTCACTTCACCGAGAACAACATAATGCACCACATCGGAGAAAAAGCTACATAAGATGCTTCAAAGAGAAGATATAAAGGAAATACCAAAAAATAAACACTTAAAATGTATGTAATGAATTTTTTTAATACAATCGCATACATTGCATTTTTAAATACAAATGCATATAGTGAGAGAACTGTGGGTGATACAAAAAAATTATGCCAGATTTGGTTTCAGCACACAAAAGTGCACTGAATAGCCAAAAAAACTGGTAAAGGCGCGTGTATGCAAATAACAGAGGTATAGAACCAATCAGAGTAACGCGATGCGGTCGGCAGCTAGTTCGGTTACTGCTGCTACAATGGCAGGTTATCAAGATTTAAGTGAGTTTGAACGTGGTGTTATAGTCGGCGCACGAGAGATCGGACATAGCATCTCGGAGGTAGCGATAATATTTGGATGTTCGCGTACGGCCATTTCACGAGTGTACCGCGAATATCGGGAATCCGATAAAACATCACATCTTCGACATCGCTGCGGCCGGAAAAAGATCGTGAAAGAACGGGACAAACGACGACTGACGAGAATCATTAAACGTGACAGACGTGCAACCCTTTCTCTAATTGGTGCAGATTGGATTTGTGAACTGTCCTGCAGGATTCATGGTGTGAATAGCCTGTTGTATACCTTCAGACATTAGTCTAGTCCATGCCACGTCGTATTGTTGCACTTCTGTGAGCTCGTTTAGAAGGGCGGAGGGGGATGGGGGGCTACACGATATTAGTCAGGTGTACCAGTTGTTTTGGCTCTTCAGTGTACATAATATTCAGCTGCATTTATTAAAAAAGTTTTCACAAAATATTTTTTTGTTGGCCTGTGTTATCGTACAACAGATATCGCGTCAGGCGACATAAAGTTTGAAGCAATCCCTGGCACATGCAGCATGCAGAAATATTTAAGCGGTTAGTTGCTGGTCGAACTGGCGTTACAGACGTTACTGCGGTGCTGGTCAAAAAGTGGAATCATGCTTCAAAACGGACCACGCCACGAATTGGTGTAGGGCTCATATCCCAAGAAGGATGAAAAAGTTGGCCTCAAGGTTAAGCCATCAGGCGAACCGCCAAACAACGAATAAATCTCTATTTAGTCACAAGTATGAACAAATATTCCATAATAATACTAAATTGAGCAACCTAAGCGAGAATGCGAGAATGCGAAGCAGAAGGAATTAACCTGAGCGGAAACCTATATATACCAAGGTATAATCCGGATTTCATGATCTCGTAATCATAATCTATACATAACTCGAAAGTCGAGAAAGACATAATTCACAAATTACATTTTTCACTTTACTAACTGCAATTAAGAATATGCAAAGTGTTATGTACGTAAATAATTAATAAACATTAAGGAAATATGTATTTACATACGGTATAAAATAAAATAATATTTATATATTTAAACATTACTCTATTTTTAGATGATAAAGCTTGTTTTACAACTTCAAAGTAAATAAACCAAAATATTAAGCCTAACTAGAGCACGTTTCATTAGGAAAAAATACTTGGCGAAATACTAATTAAACAAGAAAATATAATAAATGGAATTACAGCGACTAAAAAAAGTGCCAACACAACTGGTACACACTCCCCTTTTGAAACCAGCACTGACATGAGTAGGGTGAGGCAAGAGCAAAAGCTTTAAAATGCAAAATTAACCACAAAAAAATATTCACATGAAAACACAACACCACAACATATTCAGAGGAGGAGGTGCCGCTAGAAACAACTGGCAAACGGATAACAACGGAACGTTCTTGGCAAGAGGGTTGAATGCGTAACGAGGGTTGCATAAGTGCACAAACCTTGGATTTCAGCCAAAAGATGAAATCAAACGCTATGCAAAACACCGCAAGTGAAGATAGACTAATAGAAATAACATTTATGTCGTCAGGAGGTGGGGAANATCAAACGCTATGCAAAACACCGCAAGTGAAGATAGACTAATAGAAATAACATTTATGTCGTCAGGAGGTGGGGAAGGATGGTGATGGGGAAGAGTAAACTGGCAAAAAGAAAACAGCCTGCTATGTGAAGACAGATACTTAACAGCAAACTAAATCCCATTTTCCATTACATTAAGCACACTAAATGGTAAAACAACATAAACTACTAAATATACTAATAACAATTAAATGACCTACAGATCAAGACACAGATAAACAAGAGTATGTCACATCTGCATAACATTAAACATGAACCAAACGACGACTAGGAATAAAGGTAGCAACAACAGCAACGAAGATGTAGCATATGATAGAATCATAGCTACAGAGATCTTAAATTGCCAGTTCGCGATATGACCCACAATGTTATTCGCTATGTTCTGTGTAACATATTGTGGAACTTCAGATGTGCTTTGCTTATTAAGTCCCTGGTGTCTGCAATTATGGAAATTTGATACAGTTCTCAACTTAGGAATATTGTATTATTTCTCCAAATTATTTAGTTTTCTGTAGCCTTCTAACTTTCACTACACTTTCGAGTATTACTGTTTACAATGGTGCATAGACAGTTTTAGCAACCAGGCTGGCTCACCACACCATAACCAGCCAGGTACTGGATTCGAATCTGTGATCCACTTTCGGGAATCCATATATTCGCAGTGGTGCCTTAGACATATTAGAAAACCTGACTAACTCAATGTACCGTAATAACGAAACCTGAACTATGCAATATTGATATTTTTTGGTACCATACAGCCTTGATAGTGTGAAGTGATTCGCTACATATATCGAGGTTTGTTACTACTTTCATAGCATGGCTCGCGATGAGCTTCGTGACAAGTTTCGGTAATCACGATTCGCTATGTGGTGTGATTCGCGAAGTGTTATATTTTTCACGAATTGCTTCATGACATGATTTGCCAAGTGTGATGTGTTTCGCAGAGTACTTTGTGATATGGTTGGATAATCGCGACTTTTTTACAATGTGATTCGCAACATACGGACTCTCTCGAGATATGCGACAAGATCTGCGATAAAATTTGCAAAGTATGAATGAATTTATAATAGACTTTACGATGTTCGCATTATGCGATGCAATGTTATAAGCTGAGTTTTTTCCATGTGATTTGTGTTGTGCGAAATGTTTCAATGTTTTTTTGTATGATAGGTTGCTATTGTCCGTCATNAGTTTTTTCCATGTGATTTGTGTTGTGCGAAATGTTTCAATGTTTTTTTGTATGATAGGTTGCTATTGTCCGTCAGTATGTCTGGATGATACAGCTGGGTGGTCGGGTCATTTGGTGTAGGTCGGCCTATCTTGTTCATTATTCTGTTCTGTTAGTCTGGCCGGTTAGGCTGGATTGTTGGCTTAATTAGCTGGTATGACTAGTTTATAATGTTGGTTGGTATGGCTGGTCAGTCGGTTCAGATATTTTGGTCGGTCTAAGTCAGCTGGTATTCTTGATCTCTCTGGTTAATTTGTCTGGTCNAGTTTTTTCCATGTGATTTGTGTTGTGCGAAATGTTTCAATGTTTTTTTGTATGATAGGTTGCTATTGTCCGTCATTATGTCTGGATGATACAGCTGGGTGGTCGGGTCATTTGGTGTAGGTCGGCCTATCTTGTTCATTATTCTGTTCTGTTAGTCTGGCCGGTTAGGCTGGATTGTTGGCTTAATTAGCTGGTATGACTAGTTTATAATGTTGGTTGGTATGGTTGGTCAGTCGGTTCAGATATTTTGGTCGGTCTAAGTCAGCTGGTATTCTTGATCTCTCTGGTTAATTTGTATGGTCNTGGTCAGTCGGTTCAGATATTTTGGTCGGTCTAAGTCAGCTGGTATTCTTGATCTCTCTGGTTAATTTGTATGGTCGTTCGGTCTGGACATTCAGTCTGTTCAGTTGGGTTGGTCGGTCGGTATGGCCAGTTAGTAAGGTTGGTAAGTATAACTGGTTTCTCTGGTCAGTGTGTATTTGTGGTTGGTCGATCTTGTATGTTCATTAGTATCTAGGTTGGTATGTTCATATGGTTTGGTTTATATGATGGCTGTGTATTGACCATGATGAATAAAGTTGTAAGTAAATATTCGAGGTGCAACCCAGAAGTTCAGGGAGGTTTACAGTAAAATATATGGTTACCTTAATCCTAGTATTTGCCTTTTTCTTTAAGAATTTATTAATAGATTCCAGCATTACGTAACAATATAATGAATTTTTGGAAACTCTGAAGTGCTAGTTCATTGAGTACATCCTGCAATTCTACCGGAATCTCCTCAGCCATGTTAAACGATGCCATTTCAGCCATAAATTATTTTTGAGGAATAGGGATGTCACAAGGAGCAACCTCAGGTTAATAGGATGTGGTATCATAATATATTTGAAATTCACCTATTATCGAACAATGAGAGATGTGAGAGCAGGTGTGCTATAATGGTAAATAAACCAATTATTGTTATTTCATTTGTCTAGATATTTGCATCAAATTCCCTCCCTCCGCCACATCACAACTTCACTGTAAAATATTTGATAAANATCACAACTTCACTGTAAAATATTTGATAAATGGTTTGATCAGGAGCTAAAAATACCTTGTTGGCATTGTTAAACAAGACGTCGCTGAAAACGAATGAGCCTAATTTCGTCTACAAGAAAGCAAATCAATTTTAGTACATTTCTTGAAAGCTTAGATGGTAGGTGGGCATTGACATCTCATTGAAAGCAATATCGTCAGAGATGAAACCAGAAACATGCGAAACAGTACAAAGACCATTAAAANAGCAACCTCAGGTTAATAGGATGTGGTATCATAATATATTTGAAATTCACCTATTATCGAACAATGAGAGATGTGTGAGCAAGTGTACTATAATGGTAAATAAACCAATTATTGTTATTTCATTTGTCTAGATATTTGCATCAAATTCCCTCCCTCCGCCACATCACAACTTCACTGTAAAATATTTGATAAATGGTTTGATCAGGAGCTAAAAATACCTTGTTGGCATTGTTAAACAAGACGTCGCTGAAAACGAATGAGCCTAATTTCGTCTACAAGAAAGCAAATCAATTTTAGTACATTTCTTGAAAGCTTAGATGGTAGGTGGGCATTGACATCTCATTGAAAGCAATATCGTCAGAGATGAAACCAGAAACATGCGAAACAGTACAAAGACCATTAAATTACACGAGTGACTTACCCGGGATTCGAATTCAGAAAAAAACCAGTAAAATTAAGCAAGTTTACACTCAATTGCTTCATGCAGGAAGGATTCGTAGCATCAAATTCGGATGTAATTATTGTGATGTTTTGAATTATAGGGTTCACAAAACAGAAATATTTACTATACCATCATTTTGAAAAGAAGTGTATCAGACACTAAAACACATAAGATTATATGGCATGCCGTAATGCTACTTATATGAAAATTTTGATGGAAATCGGTTGATTTGTCTCCGAGATATGGCATAAGATCCTCATTTTCTTAAATTGGGCTATCGTACAAAATTGCTTAAAAAGAGCCGCTGTAAACGATGTTTGTAATAGACAATATCACCATTAAAAGTTTGGTCTAAATTGTTAAATTTTAAATAGANCATTGACATCTCATTGAAAGCAATATCGTCAGAGATGAAACCAGAAACATGCGAAACAGTACAAAGACCATTAAAATACACGAGTGACTTACCCGAGATTCGAATTCAGAAAAAACCAGTAAAATTAAGCGAGTTCTCACTCAATTGCTTCATGCAGGAAGGATTCGTAGCATCAAATTCGGATGTAATTATTGTAATGTTTTGAATTATAGGGTTCACAAAACAGAAATATTTACTATACCATCATTTTGAAAAGAAGTGTATCAGACACTAAAACACATAAGATTATATGGCATGCCGTAATGCTACTTAGATGAAAATTTTGATGGAAATCGGTTGATTGGTCTCCGAGATATGGCATAAGATCCTCATTTTCTTAAATTGGGTTATCGTACAAAATTGCTTAAAAATAGCCGCTGTAAACGATGTTTGTAATAGACAATATCACCATTAAAAGTTTGGTCTAAATTGTTAAATTTTAAATAGATATGCCAAAAATATGAAAATATTTATATTGCCGCNATATGCCAAAAATATTAAAATATTTATATTGCCGCAGTTTTTTAAAACATTGCCTGACCCAATTTAAATCATGTAACTACAATTAGACTTTTCTAGGAATGCAACATTTTGTGGAAATTAGTCGAATTACTACGCAAATATGACAAAATGTTCAGTTTGCTCACCTAAAACTACTTTGCAAAACAATCCGGCAAAGGAAGATCTCTGTATACATATCGGTTGATTGGTACTCGAGATATGGCATAAAACCTCAATTGATCATGTGACGTTCTTTATAAATGGAGGGCAAAATGTTTAATATAAGCACATTCGAATATTGTCAAAGACCAAATATACAAAATTTAGATTAAATGTGTTACATAGTTTTAGGCTAAAAAAAATTATATTCACTTTTCAGAAAAAAAGAAACTTACATATTTAAAACATATAAATTTGTAATTTCCCATAGTAAAACTTTTTCGCCAAATGTGAAATAAATCGGTCAATTGTTTCTTGAGATATAGCATAAAAACTATATTATTACNTTCCCACAGTAAAACTTTTTCGCCAAATGTGAAATAAATCGGTCAATTGTTTCTTGAGATATAGCATAAAAACTTTATTATTACATGCGGGACTATCTTACAAAATGGTGGAGAAATGAGGCTTTGAATAGATAATTCTAATGCATACAACTGATATTGTCAGCTTACAAAGTTAAGTTCAAATTGTTTTGCAGTTTTGTAGATAAAAAAAGGTAACCTAAAATATTTATTTGTACGCCATATTTAAAATGTATATGGCTGACCCACTCCAAATTTATCAATTTACATAGCTCTACAAAGTGCTATTTGTTTGCCAAATTTGGTGGGAATCGTTTGTTTTTTTAGGAGATAACATAATTTCAATTTGTAAAAAGATACTATTTTACCAAATTGCTGACAAAAGAGATCACGTGTGTACACATTTCACATTTTATTATTTTAATGTATACCCATCATACAAAGATTCATTGGAATTAAATACATGGTTTCGACAATAAAACATACCAAACTAAATAACTATATTACCACCATTTTGAAAATAAGAGTTTGAAATACCTAAAATATATCAGATAACATTACCTACCACAGTACTGATTGTTTGCTATATTTGGTAGGAACCAGACAATTGTTTCCCGAGATATGACATAAAGATTTTATTTATTCTTGGGGCACTACCTTACAAAATGGAGGATAAAAGAGGTTCCGTGTAGACACATTTCGTTTTTGTTATACACTGAGACGACAAAAGTCATGGGATACCTCCTAATTACTTGTCGGACCTCATTTTGCCCGGCTAAGTACAGCAACTCGATATGGCATGGACTCAACAAGTCGTTGGAAGTCCGCAGCAGAAATATTGAGCCATGCTGCCTCTATAGACGTCCATAATAGCGAAAGTGCTGCCGGTGCAGGAGTTTGTGCACGAACTGGCTTCTCGATAATGTCCCATAAATGTTCGATGGGATTCATGTTGGGCGATCTTGGTGGCCAAATAATTCGCCAGAATTGTCCAAACTGTTCTTCAAACCAATCGCGAACAGTTGTGGCCTGGTGACATGGCGCATTGTAATCCATAAAAATTCCATCGTGTTTTGAGTACATGAAGTCAATGAATGACTGCAAGTGGTCTCCAAGTAGCTGAACATAACACTTTCCAGTCACTGATCGGTTCAGTTGGACCGGATGACCCAGTCCATTCCATGTAAAAACAGCCCACCCCATTATGAAGCCACCACCAGCTTTCACAGTTCCTTGTTAACAACTTGGGTCCATGGATTCGTGGAGTCTGCGCCACACTCGAACCCTACCATCCGCTCTTACCAACTGAAATCCGTCGTCTAGGGTCCAACCGATATGGTCACGAGCCCAGGAGAGGCACTGCAGGTGATTTCGTGCTTTTAGTAAAGGCACTCGAGTCGGTCTTCTGCTGGCATAGTCCAGTACAGCCAAAGTTAACCGCACTGTCCTAACGGACACGTCCATCTTACGTCCCACATTGATTCCTGCGGTTATTTCACGCAGTGTTGCTTGTCTGTTAACACTGACCATTCTGCGCACATGTCGTTGGTCTCGGTCATTAAGTGCAGGCGGTCAGCCACTGCGTTGTCCATAGTGAGAGGTTATGCCTGAAATTAGGTTTTCTCGGCACACTCTTGACACTGTGGATCCCGTAATGTTGAATTCCCTAACTATTTCCGAAATTGAATGTCCCATGCGTCTAGCTCCAACTACCATTCCGCGTCCAAAGTCTCTTAATTCCCGTCGTGCGGCCATTATCACGTCAGAAACCTTTTCACATTAATCACTTGACTACAAATGAAAGCCCAACCAATGCACTGCCCATTTATACATTTTGTACGCGATACTACTGCCATCTGTATATTTGCATATTGCTATCCCATTACTTTGGTCACATATGTGTATATTCTTCCAACATACAAAGTTAAGTTGGAATTGATAAAATGTTTTTTTCAGATTTAGCATACAATGCTAAAATATATATGTCTGCCAGCCATTTTGAAAATAAGAGTCTGACATATTCGAAAACTTGAAACATATTGGTCATATCAACTGCTGCAATTCTACTTGGCTTCCAAATATGATAGAAATCTGTAAATTGTTTCCCAAAAAATTACACAAAAACTTAATTGATTCATGTAGCACTATCTTACAAAATGGCGAACAAAAGTGGTTGTTTAGGTTTATTTTATTCTTATAATAGATACCGTCAGTTTATAAATTTTATGAAATTGGTCAAATAATAAGGTAGTAATACCAAATAAACCTAAAATATTTTTATGGCCATTATTTAAAAAATAATTGCATAATAGGATTTATTTACTTATATTTCCTTGGCCTACAATAGTATTTCTTATGTGCCAAATTGGTTAAGTAGTTTTTGAGATCAAACACAAAATTTTATTTGGTCATGTGGCGCTATCTTTCACAGTGGATAAAAAAAGCAGTTTTTGTTTGGAATATATGATGCTTGTAGTATATACTGCCAGCGTACAAAGTGTAGTTGAAATTTGTCAAATGGTATGTTAGTAATACCAAATAAACCAAGAATAATAGTATGGCCGCCTTTTTGAAATATACGTGTCCATTAAAGTTCAATTTTTGAAGTTTACATGGCCAATAATAGTATTGTTTACGTTCTCAATTTAGCGAAAATATATTTGACTATTTTAGAAATATAACATACAAGCTCAATTTTTTCTTTTTGTGCTCTCTTCTAAAATGGCATAACAACAACTATACTCAACTCTGAATTTAATGCTTACAACTTGCTCTGTTAGCATAAACAATTTGATTAAAATCGGTTAAACAGTTTCCGAAATATGACATATCGCTCTAAATTTTTAATGGCCGCCATTTTGAAAGTAAGTGACCGACGTAGTTAAAAACTATAAAAGATAGGTGTCCTTACTTAGTACTATATGTTTACCGAGTCTGGTGAAATTCTGTTAACGCGTTCAAAAATTTAAGAGCTTTTGATGGGGAGAGGTCTTAGGTACAGACACACACTTAAACACACATACACACATACGGGAAAGTAATCTCATAAGCCTCTCTTTCCTTTAGAAAAGTAGGCTAAAAACGATTAACATTGACTTGATGGTTGCAAAATTGGCAGGTTTTTTCGGTTGCAGTGAATATACTGTCTTGTACTGCTTGTGATATTGGATATAGATATGGGATCATCTGTGACTTTATGTGTGCAGACAGAAACTCGATGGACTTTGTGTTTATTATTTCTCAGCAGTTTTGGCTCTGATTAAATATAACTATGTCTCATCTTAAAATGTCCAACGAAAGGCAATGAACAGTCTTGTATGTCTGTCCTACTATGTTCTAAAATTGTAGAAAGATCACTTACAATCTGCAATAATAGCTACGTAAAATTTCGCTATAATTTATTGTGTTGTGATTGTTGACTTACCTCTATTGACAGTCACTAATGCTTATACTTCCTTGAAGTACTTGTGTAACAAATTTTTTTTTATTTGGCTTATGACATTATCTTTAAAGGCTTTCTGTAGTACTAAGTCTCTGCAGAATATTTTTAATGTTTAAAATGTAATTTAGCGTAAAATCTACGGTATTGCAAATTCGTCGTATAAGTTGAAAAGAAAATTGCAGAATAGCTGACATAAAACATTACAAAACTCACACTACATTAAAGTATGTCTCTTCTCAGCTGCATGGTTATCAGCACAATAACACTAAAATCAAACTGTAAGCCCTATTTAATATTGGAAGGGCCTACTACATCTAGTCCCAATGTGTTGTTCAATTTACTGAAATTTTGGGCTGCACTTAGCATTAAAACTTTTTCACTAAACTAAATCGGTGATGAGAAAGTAGTTTTGCTTATAAGCACAAGAAATGCATTGACAGTATTTTAAGATACATTAATTTAAAATTACTTAGGTGCCAACATGCCATATTTATTTGTTCCGAGTTGGGTATTATGGTAACTAGCTTATTTTGATGGCTAAACATTTAGTGATTTTAAAACTGTAGACAAGTATGATTAAAATAGAACTTAAACCACAATATGCGACATTGGTCTGTTTTGGGAAGGAATGACCTCTACATTCTGAGTTTTGGGTATCTATCTCCAGGGGTGGTAAACTGTGTTTAGAAACAGCCAAGGGCCTACCCACGTGTATCAGAAGCAACTATTTCATCATGGGGGGAGGTGCAAGATAGGAGTAGAATCATCCCCCCCCCTTTTTTCATGTGGCAGAACAATCAGCCCAAAATTTTTGAATTTACTATTTCACATTCTAATTTTAATGTTTGCCGAAAATTATTTAATTTGCCTACACCACTACGCATATTTAGCGTTTTTATACTTGAAGTCAATGCAAAAGCACTCAACTTCTTGCGTTCTACGTTTTTCGTACTAGCAGCAATGGATTACAAAATTTGATTGCACTTACATAAAAGTACGATTTATTGTTTCCGGTTTTGCTTTTAGTTTTTTTACTTGCTTGCACGATGACTTAATGTCAACTTTATCTCAAAAATATTTACTTTACAAATAGTATAGTATTTCAATATTGTAGTACCACTGCCTTGGAAAGCGAGTAAATTGCTTTTCAAAAAATTACTATTGAGTCATTTCACAACTTCATAATATTAACACATTAAAGTTCAAAAGTAAAAATATTCACACTAAACAAATATGACAGAAAAAGGACAAGACATAATCATTCAATAGCACTTGAAAAGACAGTATTTCAACTTGTATAGTTGAAAATACCTTTAGTCGAGCGATGTTTATAAACGACCACGATTTTATTTACGTTAGGTACGTTTTGCTTCGTTGCGTCCTTGCAGTTTTTACGTAGTTATAAACCTAACCTCGTGCTTGGCGAGAATACCCTGTGACACCAACAAATATATATTTATAGTAAGAATGAACAAAATTATTTTTTTTTATGTCCACGTTTTTATAAGTAAACTGTTCCATGGAGAATGCGTGTAACTTAATTAATACTTGGAACATTTTGAATAGGCTTGATAGTTGAGGTTTGTTAATGCTTCAATAATTAAATGACGAAGTCCCATAAATTTATGTAATACAACCATACGATATTCTGCTGACTAAGAAGAAAAAATTATCCAATAAACAATGATATTTACTTACCGAAGTTAGCTCAATTACCTGTTGTTCATAACTATACAAGACTTTCTGCATTACAATAGTTAAGCAGACGAACACATTCCCGTCCTGTCCCGACGCTGTTTCCCAATAGCTCGTCAGTAAACGAAACAGGAATGCGATGTAGCAGGATATAACGTTCACAGCTTTCCTTTCACATCCCCAAACCCTCTCAAACAATTATTGGTATTTGTCATTCTCTTTGGGAAACGAGTACATATCACACATACTTATCTCTCACCAATCTCAGACATTACCATTACTAGCTTGTATACGTAAGCTGCTGTGTCTCCCATTAGGAATGGAAATGCTATACCTAGCATACAATTACCAGCATTTTACGTTAAAAAAATATTTTATACTAACATGAAAATATGGATTGAATTGGTACATCAAAGTTAAAAATGGAAAATGTGTTTGGAACTATATGAGATGGAAAGGCAAAACACCTTCATGCCCCCCATGTGAAGAAGTGGAGGGGTAGATGCCCCCTCTGACACTCAGTACCTAAACTAATGGGCCTACCCTGGAAATTTAACCTTTCTTATGACTAACGTGACATATCATCCTATTCGGGTTGTGAATGTTACCGAAAGTCTGACTTTGGTAGTTTTACCTTCAATTGCTTTGAAATGACGTCCACCTATATTTGTAAGATTACTTATGTCATGGTGCATTTCAGTGGCTTGAACGGTGTCTGTGGTATTTGCTACAGTCTGAATGTGATTTTTCTATATCCTCTGGTTTCATGATAGCAGGAACCTTTACTTATGACATAGTTTCGAGAATAATTAACACTGCTTGTTTGGTTATTGTGGTATATTCCGCATTTCAAGAGGCAAACACAAATTTTAGCAAATAATGACCAACTATGGTTTCAATCTGCTGGATGCAGAGGTGTAACAAGTTTAAAACATGAGTTCAGACAAAACGTTCGCAAACTTATTAGGTTGGTCAAATATACTCACTAAATTTGCTTTAACAAACACTTAATCGTACATTCGTACTGAAGATAATATTTTGCTATTAATTTAATAAAGATATAAAAATGGACAGTCTTCTTTTTTGATAAAAGTAAATAAAATAAAATTTATTCAGTGGTAAATTAATAAATATTAAAATAATTTTGTAGAGTGCAGTGCTCGTTTTAAAATTTTGCTCTAGGCAGCATTTTTTCTAATTTATCAGTTTTGATTATTTATTTAATAAATATAAAATAGCCATATGACATTAAATTTGGTTCCACCATTCTGTAAATATTGTTTCATTATAAATTGTTAGATTATTTTTTAATTTAAATATTATTTTAAAAATAAAAATATTGATTTAATATATACATAAATATATTAGTTAGAAAAAATCCCAATCGCATCACTAATAGTAAGTGAGATCAAATTATCCAAAAAATTGAAGAATGTATTCGTTTATTTTCTGCCACAATAGAAACATAGAGTTATTTATATAACTGATGAGCCAATCTTCCTCTACATGAGTGCAAATAATTTTTAATGAAAATCTTAAAAGCTTAGATGGTAGGTAGGCGTTGAAGTCACATTGAAGGAAACATAATAAGAAATGAAACCACGAACATATGCAACAGTACTGAGACAATTAAAAATACACACGTGCTTTAACCGGGATTCAAACACAGAAATACTCGTAAAATAAAGCTAACATGCAATAAACTGCACCAAAGGGGTATGATTCTGAGCATCAACTTCGTATGTTATCAGTTTAATGTTTTGAATGATACGGTTCACCTATCTGACATATTTACACTGAAATCAATTTGAAAACCAGTCTCTGAGCCACTTAAAGCACGTAAGATTTGGATGGCCTACCGTAGCGCTTCTTGTGTCAAATATTATGTGGAAATCGACTGATTGTTCCCCGAGATATGGGATAAAAACTTTATTTTCTTAATCGGCGCTGTCTTGCGAAATTTCCTAAAAAATAAGTTCTGTATACTGTGCTTCCAATATATACTGTGAGAAATTCAAAGTTTGGTGGAATTTGGTTAAACAGTTTAATATGTTTTACAATGTATCCCTATTATTTATTTGGCTGCCATTTTGATAATAATGTAACTTTAAAGGGCTTTCTCTAGGACTAATGGTGTGCAACATTTGGTGGAAGTTATTTGTAATGTTATGCAATATGGGAAAATATTCAATTTACTAACCCCGCACTATTTAGCAAAAATCGCCAGCAAAAATTATCTCTGTGTGCATAACTAATGCTTATAATTAATGCTGTAAGTGAACAAAATTTAGTTGAATTTTATTGAACAGTTTTACAGATATTACACATTAAACTAAATCATTTATATAAACCCTATTAAAAAATTTATACCGCGCCTAAAACATGTTACTGTACAAACCCTACTCTAACAGTTCTTGTGAGAAATTTTGGAAGGGTTGATTGGTCCTTAAAAAATATAACATCTAATTTTTTTCATATGACAATCTTCATAATAGGAGGACAAAAAATGTATGTATTAGCACATTCGATGATTTTCATATATACAGAATGCAAAATTAAGTTAAAATCGGATGTATAGTTTCGTGTATAAAGTAAATTATGCTATATTACCATATACTGCTATATAGCATAAGGAAAATAAGGATGTTAAACACTTAAATCATATAAATTAACATGGTCTATCGCAAATTTCAAAGAAATCGGTTTATTTTTTCACGAGATATCACACAAAAATTTTTTTTTTTTTTGGGGGCTTTCTCACAAATTGCGGAGAAAGCATATATGTTTACATGGACTGCCGTAGTGCTACTTGTTTGCCATATTTGGTAGAAATATGTTGGTTTTTCCAGAGATATAACATAATGTTAACTTGTCACGTCATACTATTTTACAAAAAGGTGGGCCAAAGAGGCTTTATGTAAATAAATTTGATCGTTGTAATACATAGAGTAAGTATACAAAATTATGTTATAATTAATTACATGGTTTCGATGATACACAATAAAAATAAAAATAACTATATGGCCGCCATTTTAAAAATAAGTGTCTGACTTACTCAAAACATTATTTAATACATCAACTCTCCGCAGTACTGCTTGCTTCCCAAATTTGGTAGCAATTGGTTAATTTTTTCCCGAGATATGACTAAAACTTTATAAATTCATGTGGTACTAACTTACAAAATGACGGAAAAAAGTGATTATTTCTTGACATGTAGAAAAATTGTAAAATATACTATAATCATACAAAATTTGGTCGAAATTCGTCAAAAGGTATTCAGTTAAACCAAATAATGCTAAAATATGTGTACAGCCACCATTTTGAAAATAAGTGTCTAGTCAATTAAGACTACATACGTTTACATGGCCTATCATTATACATCTTAGGTGCCTAATTTGGGAAGAATTTGTTTGAGTAGATTTAGAGATATAGAATATGGGCTTTATTTATTCATGTTGTGCTATCTTACAAAATTCTGAGCAACAGCTACGAGTATAAAAATTTGTAAATTAAATGCTTGTAACTTGCGCTGTCAACATACAAAAGTTGGTTAAAATTGGTTCAATGGTTTCTGAGATAAAACATCCGCCTAATTTTATAATGGCCACTATTTTGAATAAAACTCCTGGAGTGGTTGAAAACTATTAAAGTCTGACGTCCTTACTTAATACTATATGTTTACCAAACTTGGTGATATTTGGTTTACACATTGAAAAATTTTATGGGTGACATGCACATACAAACAGACACACAGACATGAAAGTGATCACATAAGCCCTTCTTTCATTTAGCAAAAAGTCTAAAAAGAGAACCATGGATGCATAAAATAATTAAAATATATGTAACTTAGGCTGAACTCTGGAATAGTTCTGTCTATTATGACTTCGCTGTCGACGAGACGTTAAGCCTTACTTAACTACCCTGGAATAGTGCTGAAACAGGCAAATAAGATAAAATAATTGGACAGAAAATCCTATCTCGTAAAATAAGTAGGTCCTTTCGATCTCAGGTATATTCCTTGTCGAAAAAATTCTTAACAGAAATGAAATTGAGATTGCAGATCGTTAAAACATTTGGGCACTCTCTCCAAAGGCACAATACCAGCAATCTGAGGGATCACTGAGGACTGCCGAACAGTGCCGAGTTGACTCGAAGCAACTGGAATTTTTGTAGAAATATTAAATCGACTAAACTGCTATTAATAAATATTTTAACCTAATGCAGAAGTCAAGACATACTTTTCCATTTCACTGGATACTTTTGTTCAGTTATAATTTTAGTACATTTGCATTTTACTATCTTTAATTTCTTTGACCATGTAAAATATATACAGGTTGGAACCAAAAGTCATTAACAATATTTGGGGGATGATAGCGGAGGTCAAGAAGAACAACATTTGTATGTACCAAAGTCATGTACTTCAACCATTTTGCTGCTAGGTTGGGTCATAGCTCTATATACTAAGTACCATTTCCACGAAAGGAGAATTGACATGTTACACTTAAAGACTTTGCTGAAATTGCTTGCCATTGACTTCAACACAGGAGGCATCTGTGTACCAGTGATTGTCTGGTACGTTCAAAGATTCCAGGTGTTCCCGAGATGACCATTCATTTCATCTGCAGCAACATGGGCAACCAAACTTTCTGCGGTGTCTAATGAGGTTGCATAAACATCTCGCATCATCTCCCCACACAGAAATAAATACATCGGAGTGAGATCGGGATATCGAAGTGGCGAAGGAAGAGCTCCCACTTTCCCCTGAAATTCAATGATTTCGGATACTTTGACACAATAAATCCCTGATGTGTAGGTCATGTAGTGGAGCTGCACTGTCATGCTGAAACCATAATTTTTGCCTCGCTGCCAGTGGAATATTCTCCAGGAGTTGTGATAAGACGCGCTGTACAAATGCAGGGTAATTGCCAACATTTAGTCGGTCCATTAAAATTTACGGCCCAAACATATTATCGGCTACAAGGCCAGCCCACACATTGACAGCAAATCTGTGCTAATAATGGCACAGATCAGTATCGTTCGGACTATCCCAATCCCAACAATGGCTGTTGTGGCTGTGGAAAATCCCATCCCTCACGAACAGGGCCTCATCTGAAAACAAAACACATTTGGAAGGCATGATAAGCTAATGTTGGCTGACAAAACCATTGTGCAAATTGCAGGCGAAGGGGGAAGTCACAAGAAGAGTGATCCTGCACCTTCTGAAACTTNAGTGCAAATTGCTGGCGAAGGGGGAAGTCACAAGAAGAGTGGTCCTGCACCTTCTGAAACTTGAATGGGTGAATTCCCTCCTAATGCACAACACACAGTATAGTAGCATGTGTAGTTTTCAGATGTCCAACTACATCATGTACTTTGGCTTACAAAGAATAACTTTTCCATACTTAAACAACATTAGTTGAAACCTAGTAACAGTTCACATATTTCAGCCTTACACAGGAATCGAACTCGGACCTTCGCACAGAAGCCGACGTGTAAGAAACTCTGCAATCGAGTTTGAAAATTGGATTTACTCCAAATAAGAAAACTATATGTAATTCATTTCTGAAATAGTTGAAACAATTTTACTAACGCCATTACCAACTCGCAGCTACCAATATTTGAAAAAAAAAAATATTGAGATGATCCACCTAAACCTTTTGCCACCAAGAGCAAAGAACTAAATCCGCTTATCACAGGGATGTACCAGTTCTAAACTCGGCAGCATAAATTGAATGTTCGGTACTGAATGAGTCTGTTGGGTTTATTGTTGTAACGAGAACTTTAAATGATAATAGCTTTATGTTAATTACCAGAAACATGTCGGAAAAAATAAGGTGCATATTTTAAGGTCTACTTCCGTCATTTGTTCGGAATAATTATGAATTACGTCGTGGCAAAACCCTAGCGTAGGTGATGGGGACAGAAACCACGACCTCCCCAATGCGAGACCTAAATATTACCATATAACATAACACAACCTATTTCTTTATGGATGTGGCGACGAGGAGTGGAACGGAGAAGAAGTAGGGTTAGGAGATAAATACGGTGTTGTCTAGCTTATATTGGAGCCAAAATATACAAATATAAAATAGTAATGAAGACACCTGCATATTTCACATTTTCCTGGAAGATACTACACTAAATATAATTACTGAAATTTACAAACTCTTGATGTATTTGCTTGCTAAGTTGAACATTTTATCTGTCATACAACTCCTAATACATTTCATTGTTAATATACACCGTGCAAATTTACTGCATTTATGCGCTTATAGTATATTTAGTAAGAAAAAATGTTTCGCATATTTTACCTACATACTCAATACCAAATTAATTGTCGACTTTTTAATGGAACCGTAACTTACCAGCACGGAACCACACTTAAAGCTATTCGACACTTACGAGTATACAAAATATTGGTGTAGATTTGTCCTCAAAGTTTTGATGGGGGTATGGGGGTGTGGGAGGGCTTAATCATTTACATTACAAAATTATTAAAAAATAAATCTGTCATTATGCACATGCATGGATCTTCACTACAAATTATTTTATGTTGCCATGGCTGAATTATGTGGGGTAAAATAAATTTAATACACACGCCAGAAATCATTATATTATAAAGTACCAGTTTACCGATCGTAGTAAAAATTACAAAAATTACAATCTAATTACAGTTGAGCGATCCAAAAATAATGCGACACACTGAACGTCGGCAGCCGCAATAAATTAATTTACTAATGTAAAAGCATAAACACTGTTATTTTATAAGAAAATTCATCCCATGTGGGGTAAAAAAAAGTTATGAAATTGTTTTGCCCGTACCACATGTAAGTCTATGTGAGGTGATTTCTTAAAATTTAAAGTCATATTAGATGATCGAACAGAGTATGATAGACTCGTCGGGCACCGCAAAGAATTTTGCTTTCATTTACCTGCAAACTAAGCAGAAAACACATTAATTTAGAATCCTATCAATAGCTCTGCAAACAGTTTGTTGCGTAGACTTTAATTTCTGATTTACCTCAACTAATCGATTCTCTCTTCTTAGAAACATAGCCAACTGATTTTATTTTTATCGTTTGCTCATTACGAGAGTCAGAATAAATACCTGTCTCTCGTACAAGGCTCTTGATAGCTGTCACAAGCGACAACGTTCTGATTTGCTGAAGATTGTCTCGCCGCATTGCGTCTCGTCGCTCATTTGTGAAAACCACTTTAGCAAGCTCGGCCACAGAAGATCCTCGAGCAGCAGAGTTGGGATGTAACTGAAACAGTCAAGTACGTAGAAAGTATAGAAAAGTATGTAGCCCGTCCGTATTTTTAATAGGGGGATGTTACTGACACAAGTATATGTATTTTCCTCCTATATTTTCATGTACGTATATGTTGTTCACGGTAAAGCGAGAACTTTATAAATCTACCTTTGCAAATAATCACTGCCGCAACTGCTTTCATATTAACGTACGCAATGACCGCAATACTCATGAGTTGCATTGGCACCGAACTAAGAGAAGTAGTTCCATTTCTTAACGCCATAGTTAGTTGTAAAGCTAAAATTTTTGTCATCTCTAATTCAATTTATGTTTCTTATATGCATACAAGAATGAAACTGCCACAATGTTATAGTTGCCTTGGAGCAGTGGTTTTATTTCTTTCCGAACTCCAGTTTCAGAAAAACAGTGTTTCACGACTACCGTGAATGATTTTAATTGGCTGTTCGTAACTCCTAAAATTGAAGTATTCCTACGCATAACAAATAAAGCATTTTAATATCTGTTCTGAGTTAGTGGCAGTGTTTGTTATTGATTACCTGGTATTTAAATGGAGTTTCTTTTCTAGGAGTTTATCGACATTTCCCATAATGTGCAGACATGGAAAAAGTGATTACTGTTATGATTTGTATCAACACTGTAACAACTAGCACCACCTATTGTTTTCTCTATGTCTTTCGTAATAAAGCTATGGTCGTTCAGTCTCCATTGAATCGCGATACGCAGTGTTTCATTTCGCTAATCATTACAGGTTATGGGTCCAGAAAAAAATTTTTATAATAATATCGCGATAGTTTGTACGGTATGATAAGTACTGAGTATAATTAGATTCGCTGAAGGAGACTATTAATTGTGCGTATCGTGTGTGTGTGACCGCGTAATGGCTTCGAACTATGTGATAAGCGTCCCAAAGTTGAAAGGACGCCAGAATTATAGCGAATGGTGTTTGGCGACAGAGAATATCCTGGTCTTGGAGGGCATGCTAGGATGCATCAAGCAGGAGCCGAATCAACCAGCAATAGGAGCCACGGATGATGCTAAAACCAGAGAAAAATTGATCTTGACCATTGACCCCTCGATTTACGTTCATATAAAAAACGTTACTTCTACAAAGGAGCTATGGACGAAACTAAAGCAGTTATTCGACGATTCGGGGTTCACCAGAAGAATAAGTCTATTGACAAATTTAATTTCTATTCGGCTTGAAAATTGTATCTTAATGACTGCCTATGTGACTCAAATGGTTGAAAATGGACAAAAATGAGCTGGAACTGGTTTTAACATAAATTACGAATGGATCAGGTCATTATTGTTGGCGGGATTGCCTGAAAATTTTTTGCCAATGATTATGGCCATCGAACCTTCTGGAATTTGCATAACCACGGACGCCATTAAAACGAAATTATTGGACATGGAGGAAACGGAAACGAATGAAACTAGTGGTGCATTTGCCAGTTTTCGTAAATACCAACATAAGAAAAAAGAAAAGTCTGTGGTTAAAGACAATAAACAAGATGGCTCACAAACGTCAAAGTCATCAACCGTCAAATGTTTTAGATGTAAACTGACTGGCCATTCCCAAAATAAATGTCCCAATAAAGATAAATATAATACGCACAGTGAACAAAAACAAACAAATGCCTTTAGTGCTGAATTTTTAAATGGCAGTTTTAGTAAAAGCGATGTCAACTCGGGGGCAAGTGTGAACATAATAACGAATAAACATTGGATTACAAATGTTTCATACGAACAGAGCACTAAAGAAATAATTGTAGCAAACAATNTGACTGGCCATTCCCAAAATAAATGTCCCAATAAAGATAAATATAATACGCACAGTGAACAAAAACAAACAAATGCCTTTAGTGCTGAATTTTTAAATGGCAGTTTTAGTAAAAGCGATTGGTATGTCAACTCGGGGGCAAGTGTGCACATAATAACGAATAAACATTGGATTACAAATGTTTCATACGAACAGAGCACTAAAGAAATAATTGTAGCAAACAATAGTTAGGTGCTTGTTGAGTGTTCCGGTGATGTGCAGATTAAAACTTTAACTGAAGATAGCAAGTTTGATGTGACAATCAAAGATGTGTTGTGTGTTCCAAGTATCACAACAAATCTCTTATCTGTGAGTCAATTAATCTGCAATGGCAATGGAGTGTCCTTCACGAGTNGCAATATAGTGTCCTTCACGAGTGACAGTTGTATCATTTATAATAGAAAAGCGAAAAAGTTCTACAGCCTCATTAGTAAATTGAGTATACAAACTTAACATGCCCATGTGTTTGTCAGCTGCTGTAATGGAATCCGGTGAAACCTGGCATAGGAGACTGGGACATATTAATAGCAACTATCTTAACAAGATGCAGGATGCTGTGGAAGGATTGCAATTGGATAATAATTCAGATATAAGCAAGATGTCTTGTGTCACATGTTGTGAGGGGAAGCAAAGTCGCTTGCCGTTCTCTCATGACGGTGACGGAAGTCTTGAATTATTGAATACAGTACATACAGATCTTTGCGGACCTATCGAGAATGCTTCTCTAGGAGGGTCAAGGTATTTTCTTATTTTTGTCGATGATTACAGCAGAATGACACATATTAATTTTTTGAAAAATAAAAGTGAAGCTTTTGAATGCTTTGAACAATACAAAGCTAAAGTTCAAAATGTTCTGGGAAGGAAGATAAAGATTTTACGGAGTGATAACGTACGTGAATTCTGTAATAAAGAATTGGATGATTACCTGAACAAAATGGGAATAAAACATAAAAAAAAACAAATCCTTACATGCCTGAACAAAATTGTTTATGCGAACGCATGAACAGAACTTTAATAGGAAAAGCGAGATGCCTTTTGTTTGAAGCTGATCTACCGAAGAAATTTTGAGCACAAGCAAGTAATACTGCTGTTTATTTGCAAAATAGAACGGTAGCAGCTGGATTAAATTATAAAACTCCGTATGAGTTATGGACTAACAGCAAGCCTAATATTAGTCATTTGAAGATATTTGGTAGTACTGTGATGGTGCATGTCCCCAAAGTTAAACGTGCGAAGTGGGACAAGAAGTCTGAGAAGTGCATCTTAGTAGGTTATTCAGAGGAAGTAAAGGGGTACAGAGTTTACAACCCTAAAACTCAGATAGTGTCAACCAGCAGAGACGTCATTATTATGGAAAAAAATTTGAATACAGAGAACCTGACTGTAGTTAAAGAGAAGGAGAATGTTGATACCGATATTGGCGAAGTAAATGCAGATTCAGTGGGGGAAAATAATCAATCTGATGACTCGTATACTAGTTCTTCAAGATTTAATAATGATGAAACCTATGTGCAGGGTGATACTGCAGACTCGGACAGTTCCACTGAAGTTGATGAAACAATACAATCACGCGCGTTGCCTTCTAGACAAAGACAAAAACCAGATAGATCAAATATGTGTACAGAAAGTGACAGATTACATATTGATGAGTTGTCGGTGGAAGGTACACTACAGGGTCCTGATAAGGAGTGTTGGTCGCAAGCTATACAAGAGGAGCTGCAGTGTTTTGAGGATAACAATCCTTGGGAGCTTGTAGAAGCTGAAAACGGTAAAACAGTGGTAAAGTGCAAGTGGGTATTAATTAAAAAAGTGTGACAATGAAAATCATATTCGTTACCGTGCTAGATTAGTAGTCACAGGCTATAGTCAAAAGTATGGTGTGGACTTTGAAAAAACTTTTTCCCCTGTTGTGAGGCACACCACATTGCGTTTGTTATTTGCAATTTCTTTACATTTACATCTTGATATAATACATTTAGATGTGAAAACAGCTTTTCAGAATGGAGAATTGAATGAGACTATATATGCAAAAACCAGACGGTTTTGTTTGCTCCGAGAACTATAAAAACTAATTCCTTAAGTTGAAAAAGGCTATATATGGCCTCAAACAATCCTCCAGAGCATGACATGAGAAAGTTGACATTTGTTTGATTCTAAATGGTTATAAGAAATCTAAACTGGAACCATGCTTATATAGTAAAGTTGTAAATGGTTGTAAGACAATGGTCACTCTTTATATCGATGATTTCTTAGTTTTTTCGAACTATAAAAAAGAAATGTTACAGTTAAAAGAGATATTCAATTGTCAGTTTAAAATAAAATGTTTAGGACCAGTAAAGCGTTGTCTAGGAATGGATGTTAAAATTGATAAGAGTAAAAATGTAATTACTTTAAGCCAAGAAAATTGAATCGATGAACTTTTGCACAAGTTTGATATGATTGATTGTAAAACTGTTAAGACTCCTATGGAGGCTAAATTGAATGTTACTAAATTTGAAAATGCTCAAAACCAGAATCCATATCAACAACTTATAGGTAGTTTGATGTATATGGCAGTCCTTACAAGACCGGATATTGCTTATGCAGTAGGATATTTGAGTCAGATCAATAATTGTCATGGTGAAGAGCTTTGGTGATATGTAAAGGGAATACTTAAATATTAAAAACATACAAGAACTGTTGGTTTAAAATATAGTAAGAATAAAGATTGTGATGTTAAAGGTTTTTTTTGATGCCGACTGGGCTAATGATACTATGGACAGAAAGTCATATACAGGTTATTGTTTTATGTTATCAGGTTGTGTCATCTCTTGGGAATGTAAAAAAACAGAAGTAAATAGCATTATCTAGCACAGAAGCTGAATATATAGCCATTTCAGAAGCTTGTAAAGAGGCAATATATCTTGGAAACTTGCAATATGAGATTACAGAGAAACTGTATACAATCACTATATGTAATTATAATCAGAGTGCACAGAAGTTGTCAGCAAATCCAATTTTTCACAATAAAACCAAGCACATTGATGTCAGATACCACTTTTGCAGAAACATATCGGATAAAATATGCATATTCAATATTAGCCAACAGCTGATATGCCAGCGGATATGCTAACCAAGAGTTTAAATTCAGTAAAACATTATAGATTTATAAAATTTTGGGAATTGAAAGTGTGTAATATTTTGATAAGTGGGAGTGTTATGATTTGTATCAAAACTGTAACAACTNTTTGGGAATTGAAAGTGTGTAATATTTTGATAAGTGGGAGTGTTATGATTTGTATCAAAACTGTAACAACTAGCACCACCTATTATTTTCTCTATGCCATCATATTGTTTTCTCTATGTCTTTTGTAATAAAGCTATGGTCGTTCAGTCACCATTGAATCGCGGTACGCAGTGTTTCATTTCGCTAATCATTACAATTACACGCATTTGAACTCGGTATTAATTTCAAAACTGGAATAAACTTGAAAAAACTTTGGTTGTTATATTTGTAATATGTTGCGATNTGAACTCGGTATTAATTTCAAAACTGGAATAAACTTGAAAAAACTTTGGTTGTTATATTTGTAATATGTTGCGATCCTGAGAGCTTCAGTAAATACGTATTTGTTATGTTTGTGATCTCACATAATAAAGTTGACGAATCGATACTTCGGCACGCATGTCTTTCTTTTTGAAAGAGTAACGCCACGAAAATGTTTTATACTTTAAGTGAAATTTCACTTTCATGTTATCAGATCGTTAACAAAATAGTTTTATGTATGGCTGAATGTTAACTTTAAAATAAAATAGCCCATTAAGACTTAGAACAATTTTAGCTCCCGAGACAATTAACGTAGGTAATTAGGAGGGAAATCATATTCCTTATTAAATGTGTTGCTGCAGTTTCAAGAAATGCAATTTTTATCGTCTAGGTATTGCATTGCTAGTATCNATATTCCTTATTAAATGTGTTGCTGCAGTTTCAAGAAATGCAATTTTTATCGTCTAGGTATTGCATTGCTAGTATCCTGGTGAAATTACGCCCATATCAGTGTAGTCATTTCAATTTAATGAGCAATAAGAGATTATCTCTTAAAGCAATAAGCAAAAGTTAGGCCTAAAATGATTGTGTTATGTGTAGTAAAAACCATGTGTTTGGANATTATCTCTTAAAGCAATAAGCAAAAGTTAGGCCTAAAATGATTGTGTTATGTGTAGTAAAAACCATGTGTTTGGACGAATTTTCGTGAAACGAATATCAAGTGATAAATATTGCCGAGAAAGTATATTGCAAATTTTGATCAGTTAGACTCAGTCACTGACTTTCATAGCATTTTTTATTTTTTTTTTTTCGTGATTCGTGACGTTATAGCTACTCCCGCAAGTTGCAGGTGCGTCGTATGTATAATAACATATCGATTTGTGAGGTATTTGTGCATTAAGTGTTAAACTATTTGAGTAAATTTGTGATGCGTCTGAAAATACATTGACAGTCGTAATGATTACCAAGTGAAAAAAATTATTATATTCTACGAAAAGAAGCTACCATTATATCTGATGAGCCTTCTTTTCTCTACATGCTTGCAAATCGTTTTGATGAACTTCTTAAAATCGTAGATTATAGGTAGACCTCGAGGTATTGTTGTCATTACAAATGGAACAAGNGTAGACCTCGAGGTATTGTTGTCATTACAAATGGAACAAGAAGCATATGCAATACTAGTGAGACAATTCCATATACACACTTGCCTTGCACAGAACTCGATCCCTGAACACCCCGTACTGGAAGCTGGCATGGAACGAACTACATTACGGATGTAGAATAAGGATTAGGAACATCAAATTCGTTTACAAAAAGACTAGTATTTTGGATCGATTTATTGTTTCCCAAGATATGACATAAAATTACTTCACAAATTTACAAAATTGGGGTGAAAAGAGGTTTAGTATAAGTAGTTATAAAATACACTGAAGAGCCACAAAAAACTGGTATAGGCGTGAGTATGCAAATAACAGAGGTATGGAACCAATCAGAGTAACGCGATGCGGTCGGCAGCTAGATCGGTTACTACTGCTACAATGGCAGGTTATCAAGGTTTAAGTGATTTTGAACGTGGTGTTTTAGTCGGCGCACGAGAGATGGGGACATAGCATCTCAGAGGTAGCGATAATCTTTTCTCATGAGTGTACCGTGGATATCGGGAATCCGGTAAAACATCACATCTTCGACATCGCTCTGGCCAGAAAAAGATCGTGAAAGAACGGGACAAACGACGACTGACGAGAATCATTAAACATGACAGACGTGCAACCNGCCAGAAAAAGATCGTGAAAGAACGGGACAAACGACGACTGACGAGAATCATTAAACATGACAGACGTGCAACCCATTCTCAAATTGGCGCAGATTGGAATTGTGGACTTCTCTGCAGGATTCATGGTGTCAATTGCCTCCGGCATACCTTCNTACCATGGTGGCCATCTTGGATGACATCACATTGAAACTCTATGCCCTGTCATTCCTCGTTAACAGCAACCATCTTGTTTTTTTCCAAAGGGATTTCACTTTTTCGATTTGTACCCTCGGATTTTCCCTATTTCCAGCCTTCTTCTCTATATTTCCACTTGAGTTTTTTCAAGCTCTATCATTTCATCATGGTTTTTTTCTTACTCTATCATTATTTCCTGTCTCCCTTTCGCAAATGTTCTTTCTCTCCTGCTCTATCCCTTGGTTTTCTCATGTGTCTTCACACCCCTTTTCTCTCTCTTGCCTTCTATGTCCTCCATCTTGGAAGTTCCCTTATCATCTGTAGGCGTCTATCAGGCNTACCATGGTGGCCATCTTGGATGACATCACATTGAAACTCTATGCCCTGTCATTCCTCGTTAACAGCAACCATCTGGTTTTTTTCCAAAGGGATTTCACTTTTTCGATTTGTACCCTCGGATTTTCCCTATTTCCAGCCATCTTCTCTATATTTCCACTTGAGTTTTTTCAAGCTCTATCATTTCATCATGGTTTTTTTCGTACTCTATCATTATTTCCTGTCTCCCTTTCGCAAATGTTCTCTCTCTCCTGCTCTATCCCTTGGTTTTCTCATGTGTCTTCCCACCCCTTTTCTCTCTTTTGCCTTCTATGTCCTCCATCTTGGAAGTTCCCTTATCATCTGTAGGCGTCTATCAGGCCAGGCTTACCACCAGTAGTCTGCTGTGGGCGGCCATCTTTAATTCTCATGCTTGCCACCAGAGCATTTGAGTGCTGATCCCAAGTTCTACTGTTCGTGGCTAGGGGCGCTGGTATGAATGCGGCCATCTTGTGTTGGTTATCGCGTCACCTGCAGGGGTGTCTTAGCATCAGGGAATTTAGTTCTAACAGTGGTAGCTACGAGCATTGGCATGTTTTTATTTGGTTGTTTTGAAACTCAAAACATTCCAGAGGCACATGGGATCGTTCTTCACCCTTTAGGTAGACAGCCGAGCAACCTGACCACAAGACTAATACGAAACGAGGATGTCTAATGACGAATACAATAGGTATTGCCATCCCGTCATCCGGAAAAAATTAGGAGAGGCCGCGACTATTTATAAAAGTTATATAAAGTAATATATAAAATATATCGTCATTCTGCTATTCAGAAAATAAAATTTATATATAAAAAATTTGGGCAGGCCGCGAATTTATGAAAGTTAAATAAATTACATATAGAAAAAAATAGCAAGACCCATGTCCACACCTTTATGTATAAAAGTTATACATAAAATTAGTAGCACTTGTACTATGTATATTACGGTCCATGTAAGCGCAGGCAATTAATTACAACTACAGTCGTATGTAACAAGCAACNCACTTGTACTATGTATATTACGGTCCATGTAAGCGCAGGCAATTAATTACAACTACAGTCGTATGTAACAAGCAACTATAAAGAGATAATTGTGCAGCGACATACTACATGTGCAACGATAATGCACGAACACAGACACATCTGCATCTGCANTATAAAGAGATAATTGTGCAGCGACATACTACATGTGCAACGATAATGCACGAACACAGACACATCTGCATCTGCAAAATGTCTGTGCGGCATGGAGCAAAGACAACCAAGCAACTCTAGATGTCACATCATGCAAGCCGGCTGCGCGACCGTATACAACTATACAGCACTGTATCAACTAGATGTAGGATCAAAGCATACACACAAATTCAATCGCACCACAGACCCGCATGCATACCTACAAAAATCCTNATCAAAGCATACACACAAATTCAATCGCACCACAGACCCGCATGCATACCTACAAAAATCCTTGTGGCTGGTGGTATCTAAGTCCCGACACTTTGGTAACTATTCCCACGAGAGAATTTGTTATAGCCAAGAAGCCTGATATGTAACCGAGCCGAGATCACAGATTACAAGGAAATGCTCGGCTACAAATTCCGATGAATGTCACCCCTCCTTAACCCGACAGTATGGCCGTGGTGGCGGTGGACCCCATGCCGATGAGAGACNAATTCCGATGAATGTCACCCCTCCTTAACCCGACAGTATGGCCGTGGTGGCGGTGGACCCCATGCCGATGAGAGACAGAGCCCCACATGCACTAAAAAATTCAAGAGACACACACAGCTGCAATATTACACCCCACCACACATATTTATCTTGAAAACACAAAAGCACCACACACCGAGATGGAATCTTATGAGCACAGCCAAGTCTTTCGCACCAGAGCAGGTTTAGATATTCCTTGCTTCGAGTCGTGAGAACAGGCCCACCATGTGCCAGGCCTCACACGATCTTACCCAGTCAGTATGCACTTGTCTGACTACAAGTATAGGAAATGATAAATATAAAAAAAAACTTAAAAAATGTTTATAAATAAACTTTATTCAAATCATTTTTAAAAAACAGTAGGGTACATACATATACATTCAGCTAGCCATATCTTTCTCTGGCAATGTGACGTCCATTTACCAATCGGTAATTAGATAGTGGCATATCCAACCATTGTAGGGTGAATCAAAGCTGAGCCACTTTACAAGCAGATGATCGCGCGACCATCGAAGAACGTTTTCAAAGAAATGTGTGTCGGGAAATCGTGTAAGCTGTATCTCTTGTTCGTAAAAAACTTCTCGGAGAAAAGTGCTGTCCAAGTCTTCAAGATAATAGGTCCTTGGCTCGTTATGTTGAATCTTGATAATCCTGTATACTTCAGTGCTCCAACTCGGTTCATAACCTTCGGCAAACTTCCCCTTGTCTTGCGAAATGCGAACATAGTCACCGATGTGTTCTCTCGGCTTCCAATCTTCTCGATCTTGTACACAGTTTGCAGCAACAATATATCCTTACTTTCCAAAGGTCTCATACATAGTGTGATGTACTTGGCGATTATAGGATGTCAGCAGGTGAGGCAACATGTCCAGTCTCTTGTAACTTCCCCGAGACAAAAATTTTCGCCATATTACAGTATTCCGATCACGATTAAACAATTCTATGATGGATATCTTCATATTGCTATGGGTACAGTAATGGTTCACTTCATGCTGCATCAGCACCTGAATCATAGGATAGAATAATTTTCCCCTCATGTCAGTCTGTAAATGCTTAGGGGCTTCTCTGTCTTGCAAAACAGTCTTCATTGTGTTGCTAACAATGTGACCATGTTTCCGATTAAATGGAACTGCAAATGCATACTTACTGTAAAAATCTACGACTATCAACTTATATCTGAAGCCTCATTAACAGATGCATACATTATCATTTAAACAAGTTTAGCCTGGTAAAGATCTTTCAGACCAAACACTAGTATTTTCTTCCTTGGATAATTATGGTGGACTGGCCTGTGGAGCTCGTCAGCGATATGAGCAAGAGACATTTTAGTATATGTACCCACCTCCATGTAGTTCTTCTTAAATATTTACAATCTCGTTCATGTGGGAATTATTGCCAGCCTGCTGAGGTGCAATTAGCAGTCGTAGATGTGATATGAGCTCATTAGCATCATTCCAATAAACGTACTCAAGTCGAGTGCTTCCATCCAGTTTCGATGTCAGACACGAGCCAGTTGATAAGCCAACACCTGGAAACAGATAAGCAATAATGACGCAATTTGGGCGTTTCTTCTCCTTATAAGCATTTCTGGAAGAGTCATTGTCAGCCAAATCCACACTCGTAAGGGTAAGTAAGCACTGTTATTGGCGATGCGCCTCGCGTGAGTACTGGACAGGCTCACATTTAAATAACAATTCATAGAGGCCTGGAGACACATGCATAGCTACATCACCAATACGTATAAAATCGTTTGGCAGAAAAAAATTTGCCTGTTCCCCAAGAACCATTTCTTATTCTGTCTATAAACATCATATGTTCCTTTTTAAAACCATGTTGTGTACAATGTCAGTAAATTGCGATCGCTCATGTTGCACAAAGTAGGCTTGTCCTCTTTATGTTTCCAAGCAGCCAACAGCTAATATTATTCATCAGCTGTAGTATCTTCCGGAGGTAACTTGCACTTCCTGTCGGCCCTGTGTTCGATGCCAGGTTCTGTCTTCATTTTAGCAGAATGAACAGTGTGTTATTGTAAAATATTTAGCCTCAATGTGATCGTTTGGAACATCTCTTCCAAAGTAGAGCCATGCTCCGATTACACACACTTAGCCAGTAAATATTTATATCGCACACTTTAGATTACACAGTGTAAATCTTTGGCAGCGGCAGTCATTGTACTGAAGCAGCTAGCAGGGCGTACATAGTATATATAACACACAAAAGCATTTAGGTGCGACTTTGTTGTGCCCATCGGATTGGGCCCATGACAGTTCCTTCTGTCTGTCTGATTAGGTTCGTGAAATATACTTCAGACCTTCTAATACGGCAGGATGTGGCATCTAGAACATGCTTGTAATTAAGCCACAACTCGTCAAAATTTGTATCGTACAAGGCACGAAAAATCCTGGTTAACTACCTGTATACCCTGGCCTCGAGCCGACCAGTGAAATCAGAGAGTTCGCTCACCGCCTCAGTCAATGCACTAACTTAACAGTCGAATTTAGCACACAACATAGCTGTCCAGACGAAATGATCATCAACAGTCGTGAGCTTTTTGTGTAAGGCAGAGTGTTTGTCCACACTCTCCATCAATGCTTTCAGTTCTGTGTCTGTATTTGCAGCCAACACTTGTAGAACATTGCCAGAAATTCTCTCCCCATAACATTGAGTTTCGGCTATTAAAGTGGGGGGCCGGTTCATTCCAGACATCAGTGTGCGAAGATAAGCCTCAGACTTAGTTTTCGATGCCTGCAGTATTAACAATGGTTGCAAAGCATTTGAAGAGATGCTGCAAACAAAGGATGCATCAGTCGTATCACAGTCATGTTTCTGCCCTCCAACATTCTTGACTCAATTACCTACGAAACTACAGTTGCCATCACCAGTAGAAGTAACACAACTATCCTATACATTCTTCAGGTCACTATGGCCGAACTTGAATATGGTGTAGCTCGTCATTCACTAATGAACGATAATGAACTGATCGAATCCCCTATAGTATCTGTCCTTATGTAGTGGGAATTTCTTAGCTATCACAATAAAACCATGAGGTTTTCGAAAGCAACATAAGCACATAACTTTAAACCCATNAGTGGGAATTTCTTAGCTATCACAATAAAACCATGAGGTTTTCGAAAGCAACATAAGCACATAACTTTAAACCCATCAAAAGGCGTATATGTAATAATTAACATGATCGGAGTAAACATGTAGTAAATTCAGGTCATCCATGTGGAATAGAATGAGGAAATTTGCATTGTCACGCAGGAGTTGTTTAGGCATGCGTGAATAAGTTTGACAAAGGTAAATCGAATTAACCATTACATGGTGACCCATGATGAAATACTGATGCATGGTCGACTGCTTCTCACAAACCACATCATCGAAAACAAACACAGAGTTTTGCAAAGCATCACTTGCCGCCACAACTTCTTCATTGTCGCTATATGGAAAATAGTGTATACTGTTTACCGCTTGAAATATTTGCACTGGTCGTTGGTACTTTGGCTGTTGTAGTGATTTAATGTATATATAAATGATCTTNGGTGTATACTATTTACCGCTTGAAATATTTGCACTGGTCGTTGGTACTTTGGCTGTTGTAGTGATTTAATATATATATAAATGATCTTGAGCCGAAGACCATTGGGTTCCTCCAACTAACTCAGAAGCATGCGTGTCTGTCCACATTTGCTTGGTCCTGCTATGACACCTTACACAGTGTTTTGCAGCAGTTTTCTAAGGCGTGATTCGTGGGAAATAGTTTCGTCATCAGAGGTGATAGAAACAGGAATGGTGGTGGTCTATGGGACAATATCCATTGAAGTGATACATGAACAGGCAAACCTCTGGTACTTATGGCATCACAACCATGTTCGAGGCCCAGTGAGGTAGTTGCCCATGCCCGATGTCAGGTGATGTGGACAGCCAAGTTCAAGGGTGGGTAAATTTGACGGCAACATACAATGAAACAAACATATAAAGTAGATATGTTTTTCAAGTTGTGTATGTCGTTGTGCAGTGGTAGTAAGACCAAGAGAGGATGCGGACTGGTGAATAAGATGATCAACAAACTTCTCTTCGAGGCACATATTCCCAGCTACAAAAACTGCTGGCCTCACATGCATCTTGCATGTCAATTGAAACATGGCAATGTCCCTGTCGATTCGTAGGAACGATGCATGCAAGGAACACAAATCGCCTACATGAGTAGTAGCAAGTTGGAAGATAGGCATGTGGCTGATGCTGTTCTTGCCAAGAAAGCAAAGTCGATAGTGAGGTTGCCCAAGTCCAAACTCGGCAAATGTCTAGCTGCCTGGGGCATGTCCAAGATTATGAAAACTAAAGTCAAGAGGAAAATGGGTTTGCCGTTTGGAAGGAAGAAAAAAACAGGGAAGACATGGAGGAAACCTCCTCGCAAAGTAGGGAAGCGAGGAGGAATCTAACTGCTTGTTTTGCTAGCACTCGACGCCCTCTGCGGTCCTGTCAGAGGCACAAGTAGTATTGCGAGGGCAGTGAACATGACTAAGGAAGAAAAAAACCGTTGGCCGAAGCGATTCGACACAACAGACATATGGAAGCACTAGCTAGATAAAAATGTGGTGGTCTGTACCTATGTCTGTACCATGTAGGTGGAGGTGGAAAGAGAAAATAGACGAACAAGCGGCAGAGACAGTCTTAAAGTCACTGCCCAATCGTCCTCTCACAAGCACACACTTAGAAAAGTTTTCCCTTATTTTTACATGAACAATTTCCGAACCGTATACCACACAGTCCGAGACGAGTGGAAAACTGCATAGTAAACCTAGATACCAGCCGTGGGTCAGGGACTCATTGGACCGCGTATAAAAGTGTGGGGATATGGCAGAGTACTTTGACAGCTAAAGTAATTTAGGGCACCATCGGAACTGAAAAAGTATTTAAGAGGCAAGATATTACATTATAACTACGAAGCAGAGCAACTGCTATGGGAATGCAACTGCGGTCAACAGTGCCTGTGCTTACTTTCAAGGTAGATAAACAAATTACAATAAAGAATTATACTTAAAGGTACGGACTGCTTGTAGGCATCAGTCATGTTCGTAACCCAGATCGTGTCGGGAAATTGCTAGGAATTGTGCTCTATACACTTCCCTCCACTGAACCTGGAAGAGGTGTGGTCCATTGTGCTCATAGGTTTTGAAACCTACTTATCTGTACCGAACATATATGAATGCGATTGCATGTTTCGCTACGCCAAGGAGGATGGCAAGAGTGGTGAGGTGCATGTACCCACAGGTTCGTATGAGATTGAAGATATAGGCGAGTACCTTAAGTGTTTACTGGAGCTGGTAGTGATGTTAGTGCTACGAGGTAATGCTAACATGCTGCACAGCGAGAAGCGAAACCCTTTCTACAATGCTCGGATTCACGAACAAGGAGTATGAAGTGCAGAAAGCACATGGATCCATCTGGCCAGTAAATATTTCCCCCTTAATATGATAATAAAGTGTAATTTGGTTACCGGATCATAACTTAAAGGTAAGCCCAGCCAAATACTACACGAGTTTTCTGCATTGGTACCTCCATGCTTTAAGCTGGTAGATGTACCAAAGATGGCCATTTATGTCCCTGTCGTGACAGAGAGTTTACAGGAAATGGCCGTCTCTATAGTAGACCAAGACAGTCGTTTGATTAATTTCCAGTACGCCTACTTTTACAGAAATATGGGTCTGAAATTTTAGGGAATACTAAGCTAATAAAGGCAGCTTACGGTACCAAACAGGAAGTCAGTACGAGGCGAGCAACCAGCATGTTAACATTTGAAAAAGTGCATTTCCTTTGAAGATTGGGACTATTGGCCAAAAAATGTGGACATGGAAATATTAAATGTAGACGAGCCAGTGGGCTTCGAAGACACAAACACCAAGGCAGAAATCAATATATAAATGGTCGATCTGCTGGGTCCGTATGTACTCTCGTCCGAGGTTCCAATCTCGGTACAAAACCAAGATATATACATAGTACTGTGTAATTCATATTTGAGATTATGTGGGTCGATTACAAAGGCCGGTGGTGCTGTACCTGTGCCAACAAAAATAATCAGAAATGATCTACTGCACATATTAAGTATAATCGCATACCAGCTGAATGGATGTGAAGTGGATATGACAAGAGATGTTGTAATTACAGCCACCATAAAGAAGTATCTTTCATTGATGCACAACCAACATCCTGCAGCTAAAATGGCAGGCTAGAGGTCCGAAGAGGACTTAAACGTTCCTGCCTACGATGGTGGAAAATTCGAACTGTGTATCCCGCTACCCATGCTGCTAGGTTTCGTCAAAGACTACAAGCATGTAATTAATAATTCCAAGCAGGAGTTAGTTATTCTCTTAGCCAACACACAAACAAACGTGGTCCTGGATACGGCTGCTGCACCAGAAGCCAGGTAACTGACGACACGATCCATTAAATGGCTACTTCTACATGTCCAGATAAAAATTGCAGAGAATGTGACATTTTTTAATATGCAGAGAAGTGCAGGAATGTTGATGTTGCATTTAGTACATAGAGTTTAGAAATGTATACGAGTGTACCACGCTCCATGAGAGTAAATTGAAATGTCAAAATAAATTTCACAAGCTAGAAACCTGTCAACATAATAGCTGCATTTCAGACGGGTAAACAAAATATCCTCTGTGCAGACAAATATAAATTCGACCATGCGGACATAATTCATTTTTAGGTATTCCTCAAATCTGAGTGTTATCCATATGGATATTTAAACATAGATTTCACGAACGGTATGTATATGGTACCATATCAAATGTATGCCAACTTTTAGAGATTGTAATATGGGCAAACACAGTCTCCGACACTAGAATCTAGTGAATTCATGAACACTGACCCCTGCTAGTTTTTGACGATAGCAAACAGGGTAATAGACTAAAGTCTGGCATGACTGCCTGAAATGACCGCTGCAGAGAATTTCTGGGGAATACTCAGGCATACACCATAATAATTCACGATAGGCCGGTCATGTAAAATGTTCGCGACAGAGTAGTTGAAATACTAATGTAATTAGCATTCATAGTCCAGTCTAAATAAGACTGCTGTAATGTTCGCGAACATTCAGGGCTGCATGTCACTGTGTGGATTCATTATTAAGCATGTCTGCATTGCATATGTAGACGGTAGCATAGCTACATGTACATTTCTACCTCCGTTTCAATGGAGGATACTCGAGAGTAAAAGTAAAGTAACGAATATGTGGCTGGGAAAACATTGTCCTGGTCTCAATTGGGACCAGGGTGATGTGAATTACAAGAAATTACATGACATACTCACCGATAAGTTGACAGTGGAGGCAGACAGTGTGGTCTTCATTGCTGGTATGAAGCTGAAGGGATGGTTAAGCATTAATTTTGATGTGAATATAACACTATGCAATCTGCAGTCAGGGTACAGCTGCCCATTATTAAAAACCTTGAAAGCTCAGTAGACGAAAACTAAACACGACTGTGATACATGCAGACTTGGGTGGTCATGTCTATGCTTGAACACACTGCTGCTAAGGACGTGAACCATAGAGTGTGGTGGTGATGATGGTACATACCACTGTGATGGTGGGGGAATAGTAATTTCGTTTTTTCTTTCTTCTAACAGCAGACGATATAAATACAGACACGTCACTGAGGTTAAATCACAATACTATTTGGGACTGCCTGCTCGCATGTGTAGCTTGCTTTCTCTCGCTTCCCTACACTTACACGTGAGTACCAGTTGCCATCATGGATGGGCTTATAGCAAAGCTTAATGGTAATGCCCAGTATAGGTTACTGTCTGGCTTGGGGATTGTGAAACGGTACACTGCATCAGATTTCCGGCTGGTGGATACAACCTACGGCAATTACATGACATGTATGATAAATGCAGAGTTCCAGATACATTTGCTTACATGCTACGTTCGACAGATATTAAAGACACACATGAAACTTTTCAACAAGACTACGGTGCACACAGTATATGGTGGCATCAAGCCTATCACTAATGGCCAGAAAACGCAGGTGCTGGAATTCCTGTAACGTGTGTTTGTAGGAAGAAATAGTACCTCACCTCAGTAGAACTCTTGCTCTCCACATGTAAACATCAAACATGTACATCACATCCACTGGACATGACCAAGTACAGCGATGTTACAACTGGGTACTGCAGTGTTCACTTCAAACTTAATGGACTGCCCGAGCAAGTGCAAAACTGTAATGGTCTCGAACACTAGGTGTGACACAACGAGAGCAAAGACACCATGCAGTGTTGTTGCGTGTCCTGTGTATAACCTGCGCCTGGACACTAAGCTGCCTTGCACCATCTACAATATGCCAACCAAGAGAATATACAACAGGTTTGGTTTACGCAGACAATTGCATATGAGCTGCACCATCCTAACAACGACGTAATTACCTGTTGGTCTGAGACCTATACAGGCGAACGTCACACAACCATCATGAAGCATGGAGCGGTNTACAATTGCATATGAGCTGCACCATCCTAACAACGACGTAATTACCTGTTGGTCTGAGACCTATACAGGCGAACGTCACACAACCACCATGAAGCATGGAGCGGTTATGTGGAAGACAATGTATTCTCCGCTAATGTGTGAAGTTTACTTGGCTACAGTAATGTGAGCACACTGCCATGCACATATAATTAACAACGAATATTACATTTCGCCAGCAGTCGNCATTAACAATATTTTCGACAAACACGACTGCGTACAGTTCCATCCTGTAAATGTCAACATGTACGATCGGTACTTTGTTTGTAATAGACGAGTGGTATTTAAAACAGCATTTGAATACGAGCAAGTACAGGTATGTGATGGTAAAAATCATATGTGGAGATATGATGATTTGTACGATATTTTCCACAGTAAGATTCTACTATGCTATAAGTACGATAGGTGTACTGATGGTAATCTCCATCCGAACAGTCAGTTACATGCAAGTGCGCAGTGCACACAGAATTTAAAGGTATTACCGAACAGCATCACGAGAACAAGAAGGCGAACTTTGTCCTACGCGACATAGACAATGGTGTATTCTGTCGATTGATTGAAGAGTGTACAGGACACATACATACCACTTCACTGGAAGAATGTGGAAGCATAAGGATTGTACCCTGCGTGGCCGAGGTCTGCTGTGTACACAAATAAACAGATTATTTAAATTATATGAGCTGCCATTACATCACGGAGGCATTGAGTACAGACACGAACAATGCAAGTGTTGAGGGCAAACTAAAATGTCATAGAACTTAGTATAAGTGTATGGACTCCATCTCTGCCCTTGTTGCATGCATGCTAGCACTGTTGGCCATTTTTTTTAAAATAACTGTGACACTCTACCTCCACGACACAAATGAGAGAGAGCTATATAAGAAACTCGTATATGGCTCATCATCATCAGTGATCTGAAGAAGAAGAAGAGATGGCAACCTTCCGACCTGACACATGCACTGCACCAGTGTGATGCTGGGACACAGCAGCATGACATAGAGCTACCAAGCAGGTTAGGTGATGAGAACATACACAGAAGATTGTAACAGTGCCTTCCATTGCCTGTTGACATATGAGCTGATGTCATATGAAACCAGTCAACAACTGATCGTATGTACAACCTACGGCAAGTGTGCTGTGTTTTACATGCGGGAGGACACCTTACTGCCATGCTTGGAAGATGATGCATTTACTGCTGCATGCATACATGATGCTGTGGCATTTCACATACCAGATTACTGTCCAGCAGCAGAGGAGACCTCACAGCCGTTAGAAGCAGACACAGTCCACGTCGACAACGATGGTGAAGCCACACAGCCATTGCCTCTGGTCAACAAAGTGGCCGTCTCCGTATCAGTAACATCCCTGCCAAGATGCAAGCGGGCTGCGAAGGCAGTCCTAGATNTTCCACGTCGACAACGATGGTGAAGCCACACAGCCATTGCCTCTGGTCAACAAAGTGGCCGTCTCCGTATCAGTAACATCCCTGCCAAGATGCAAGCGGGCTGCGAAGGCAGTCCTACATGTAAGCGCGCTGGCGGATCCAAAACTGCAGCAGCACGAAAGGCACTGTGTCACCTCAGGCGTCGGGACATCAAGNGATGCTGTGGCATTTCACATACCAGATTACTGTCCAGCAGCAGAGGAGACCTCACAGCCGTTAGAAGCAGACACAGTCCACGTCGACAACGATGGTGAAGCCACACAGCCATTGCCTCTGGTCAACAAAGTGGCCGTCTCCGTATCAGTAACATCCCTGCCAAGATGCAAGCGGGCTGCGAAGGCAGTCCTAGATGTAAGCGCGCTGGCGGATCCAAAACTGCAGCAGCACGAAAGGCACTGTGTCACCTCAGGCGTCGGGACATCAAGNATGTAAGCGCGCTGGCGGATCCAAAACTGCAGCAGCACGAAAGGCACTGTGTCACCTCAGGCGTCGGGACATCAAGGCGACCAGCAACTCTGCAGCTCCTGCCAGTAAAGATAATCGTAAAATTTGTCCGACATGATGCCTGATACCACCTAGACAGTTGCCGGCCACTTTCCCAGAACTCGCTGCGATGCCTGCTACATAGGTAAAGGATTATCTAAGGTGGCTAATGAACAGTCTTATTGACATATTGTAATTAACAGTCTCCTTGTAATTTTTTTCATGTATCCACGTTGGAAAATGTGATTTTACCTTTTTAAAGAACTTCTACATTGTGTAATGCGTTGATTTAATTTATTTTTGTGACCCTGAGGAAGCTAGTATTTTATTTGTATGTCATATCTTTTGACATATAAGGGTTGTATAGAGAAACATTCCAATCCGGATTGTAGTTGGAGTGGACTAAAGAATCTCGATTAAAACTTTACTGTAAACACATCCGGACTAGACTAAAGTAGGAGTGGAGTGAGTAATCCTCTCCAGTTGGAACCCACCTGACCTCACATCTTAGGCCTAACTTTCAAATGAGATTTGTGAACCGATAGGAGTGAACTGGGAGTGAGAGCAAAACAAATTCCATCACAGGTTTTTACACACGAAGTTTTAAAATTTGTTTTAAGCGAATTCTAAACTACAAGAGTNCAAAACAAATTCCATCACAGGTTTTTACACACGAAGTTTTAAAATTTGTTTTAAGCGAATTCTAAACTACAAGAGTGATAATGTAAAAAAAAATTTTTTTAATATTTGTCCCGAAATGGGCGTACAATTTTTTTTTTAGAGTAATATTGAAGAGACAAATTCAAAACTATATAATGAAATAAAACAGTATAGGAAGTGATANAATTTTTTTTTTAGAGTAATATTGAAGAGACAAATTCAAAACTATATAATGAAATAAAACAGTATAGGAAGTGATAGGTTATTGATATTGTAAGAGTAAACAAAAACGCTGGCTTCACAATAACTCCAGGGCAAAAACAAACAGATAAACTGTCGTATATTTATTTTTCGAGTAACGTTTGTTTTCTAGTTCACGTACTTGCCGAAAGATGTCCCTACACAGCATTCAGTCCGTGTTCACTTCATCTTCGCACTTATTTTCATGTCAATCCGGATTGAAAATTTTATCTTAAATGCGACTTTCTATCCATGTTCTCTCCGTGTTCGCTACGGTTAGACTCCAGTTCGAGTTACTTCCAGTCAAAAATTTTACTCTATAAACGTAGTACTGGCCAGTTAGAGGAATGAGCATGGTTAGATGAGGGGACTGGAGCACTGGCGGAATGCAAGGGTGAGAGGAAACGTGAGTTCGTGAGATAAAAACAGNAGATGAGGGGACTGGAGCACTGGCGGAATGCAAGGGTGAGAGGAAACGTGAGTTCGTGAGATAAAAACAGACCCGTGTGTAAGCGGTATCATCTGGTACGATTCCAACGCGCGAAAACCTGGGAGCGACCCCACTGGGAATGGAACCCGGCTTGCTCTTTTAGGGCGAAGTAGAAGTGTGAAGAATGAGCTGGCCTTGAGTTGGCACCACTGCGCGAATGTGCTNGGCTTGCTCTTTTAGGGCGAAGTAGAAGTGTGAAGAATGAGCTGGCCTTGAGTTGGCACCACTGCGCGAATGTGCTTGTTGGGGGAAGGACATTGTGCGGGGCGCAAATCGATATGATACGAAGGTAGCAATCTAGCCGCTGCATAGTCTTTGCTGACTCGAGAGCATTGCCTTTCTTTCCCTGCTAATTTTTGCACTTATTTTCCCCTTTACTCGTGTCATTTCAATGGAATGAGTTGAGCGAAAATGCAGGTTGTTTAAAAAAAACCGAAAACTATTTTTTTGCAATTCGGTTACTCCTCGTGTGATTGGNTTGAGCGAAAATGCAGGTTGTTTAAAAAAAACCGAAAACTATTTTTTTGCAATTCGGTTACTCCTCGTGTGATTGATGACGGTATCGATCGAATTTTTAAGGCACAGGAATATCGCGGTGATCATTCTACCCACTCCATTGAATTTTCGAGGTGGACGTGTGATTGTATTGCCGAATTGAAAGAGTTTATGACGGAGCTTAAGATCTGAAATCGTAGGTGTCGATTAGAGTAATTTTGGCTAGGTATATTGCAGCAATAAAACGTTGGGTGGAGTTAGTTATACAGGAGTACCTCGAAATAACCCGGTCATCAACGACAACGTCCATCGCAGCTCCCCCAATCAAAAATCAGGGTGACTCCTCCAGGAATCGAACTCGGTTCGTCTTGGTGGCAGGCGAGCACTCTAACCACTGCACCTCCGAGGTCCCTGTTTGTAGTTAGGATTTCAGCCCTGCATCTTGTAGGTAGTTGTGCCAGGTAATCATATTGTAAGGGTGCCTGGCCTCCTCGGCTTTGACAGGAATGTGAGAACTTCAGTTGGGAGTCCGATGCCATTTATATATATATATATATATATTTTTTTTGTATTTCACTTCGGCAATTTTTTGTAACCATGTTTCAAAAAAATATCTTGAATTTTTTATATTGTGGTTTACAGAGGAGAGTTCGCAATTATGTTTGCGTGGGGAAAAAACTTACGTTTATTGCAGTCGCATTTTTTGTGGTAACAATATTTACATTATCTTTTGTGAAGGATGAGGTGCGAAGTTGAAGAGATCCGCCTTCTGTAATCGCAGTTAATCATGGGCCCATTTGAAGCCAATGGTTAATGTCGTTTTCAAATTCTTTAAAATGAAGGGCTGTGTTAACTGGTGTGGAACAAAGGTACAGTTCACACTATATCGCCCATACCAACCTCAACGAACTTACCGCGCCTACCAGTCGCACTGTCCATTCCGACCATATCGGTCACGGCGAGCATAGCGACAATACAGAATATACCAGCCAGACTCTATTTCGCTGTTTTTTTTTCCTGGGTCGGTATATTTCTGAGTTCATGAGTCACCTCGAAACATTTTTTTAACCTGATGCATTCCCGTCAGTAACCTGCTAATCATGCGCAGGTCGCTGTCATCATATGATGCGAGAGTATGTTAAAACAGAACAGCATGTACTGAGTCCAACATAGGCATTTTTCCGCGTTTGGTTACGAAGAGCCTACATATTATAACTATTACATAAATGTTTAATTATTGTGGAATAAGCGAAAATGTGTTATTTCCCAGCAAAAATATAATTTATTTCATAAAAAAAAACCGGGAGTTTCGTGTGGATTTAACTGTAATGACCTGCTGAGGCTGTGAAAATATAAAGTACCACAGGAAGACACGGTGTTCTATGGCAAAGTGCGCCATTTTTTTCTCACGCATAAAAATGGGGAGCGTCAAGTCGGCAATCAAAACTGTATCAGCATTTATTGGAGACGAGTCGTCTGACCACTGCACCACGATAGACTAACTACCACGGGTCCCTTAGGGTAGAGGGATTCATAAATGGGAGAGCAAGTCCCTAATGGGGAGGGGATTGCTTGCAAGACAAATAAATCGAGTAATGGGCGATTTCTGCTAACTTAAATTAATTTCAGGCCCATCTGTTTTGGATGGCATTGGCAATATATGCTCAGCTGTGAAGCTCATTTGACGTTTAGAGCAAATATTCACAAAGCTGGGTCTCGATCCAATTTGATACATTTTTTGGAGGCTGAGTTCGAGTTGTGAGAAGATTTTGAGATCTGGCTGGTCGTTTGTCCAGTGTACATACAGGATGATTCACGAGGAGATACCGCCACTCACAGGGTATATTCTTACATAAATTCGAGCAAATGTGTCATATAAATGTGGGTCACATTCCCACTTATTTCAAAGTAATTCGAAATATGGCAAAATTACGAATAAAATAAAATAATATTACCCCTTTCAGAAGTAATTGCAGTGATGAATTGTCTTATAGTATGTACAGACGTACGCTCGCTGTGGGTTTAAACACTAGGAAGCGAACCACTTTCCCATAATGTGCTGAAAGTCCTTTGGATTGTTTTAAGATTTGGAATCATGCGGTAAGGGTACCGCCTGTGATACCCAGCGGACGCAGCAGTAGCATTACAATCACATAATCCCAAAACAAACCATATCGGCGTATTCTTCCGTGGGAAATGTACGTGTCATTGTAACATAATTGACATCTCACAACCACAGGCTACAACCACAATGAGCAGGAACGCGCCGTGTTCACGCAGTAAGCCATGAAACAGACAGTCACACTTCACGATGATCAAGGTAGCGTGCTGTTCACAGCAATAGCCAAACGGGCAGCAATATGTCACAGTGGCCTAAGTCACGAGTAGTTCTTTGTAAGGCATTTCCAAATTTTTCATTGCTCTGTAAATATTGGGAATAGGACCCACATTTTCATGACATATTTAGCTCCATATGATGTAAGGAATATGCCCTGTGAGTGGCGGTAACTCCTCGTGAATAATTCTGTATAATAACCGTGGCGTATCCCGTCATTTGGCTTCCAGATACAGACTGGACCCTGCTAATATCACATTGGCATCCTATAAAGTTTTGTGAAGGGATTTTCCAGGTCATTCATATATGTGGTAATAAAGGCGCATACGGTTTCAGACGACTTCGTAACAAAGCTGTGTTTGGTGACGACCAGAATGAGAAGTGTGGCAATGACTATGTGTTTATCAACTGCATATTTTAAATTGGTTTTTCATCCCTTCTCTTATTTAACATAACTGATATTTTTCCTGTTAGGAATATGTTTTAACGTTGCTGGTAATGGCTCGAAACATTAAAGCATATGGGACGGACACACAGACATGCATTTTTTTCACACCGAGTCACATATTTGAGCACGCAGAAGCCCTGGTTGGAATGGTTTACGAAATCCCCCTAGCATATTTCTTCCTAGTAGAGGCAGGCCATAAACCGTATGATATAAAGTGTCTGTAACGGACCGGGGTCGGAGTGCAATGGCCGCTGGAGCATACAGTGCTTTGAAAATTGTACCCAGTCATAATTGGAAAATATAAATAATAATAAAAAGAAGCTTCGTAAAGGCGAGAACTGTGGATGCGAAGTTGGCGAAATATTTCTGTTCTGATCTGATATGAAAGCCTTTCCTTACACCAAAAGGTAAGTGAATTGTTGGGCCATTTGTCATGTGAATTGGCACTTTTATATTTCTTGTACGGGCTTGGTCATTTTGCTGACTTGCATCCAGACGTTTCAGTATGGCAAAAGAGCTCACGTATTTTAATGGATCTGCGATGGAATGTAAGCATTCTAAATGTGGCTGTTATAGTGATGCATGCACTTCTTCATCTTNCTTTCTTTTGATCGAAGGTGACGTTGCACGTTTTCTTTTCTTAAAGAACAATTTTTTTTTTTAAATGTTTAATGCTGCCTCAAGTGGAGAGTGAGGGGGCTCTTAACAACGGGAGTGTTGAGAAACGATAAGGGGGAAACGAGTTCGATATGGGGCGATAAGTAAGCCGTACCTTCATGTGTTTTCAAGCGAGTATATATATTTTTGGTACAAAATGTCTTACGTTTTTTCGATACTACAAGATTAAATCTGTTTGCCTTTTTTTCCACGAAGGGAGGCCTGCACTCGTATTTGCGGATGTATGTAAATCGAATTTTTTGTTAGTTCCCCCCCCCCTCCCCCTGGTTGAGAACTATTTGATCACTATATTTAAAAAGAACTCTTAGTGTGAAATGTTTTTTAATATGTGCATTACGGTATGAAAAACTCGTGCATTGAGTCGATTCGGTATACAGGATTATTCAACTAAGATTTTAACCCCAAATATCTTCCGAACCGCTGAAGGTTTAGAAATTTTCATTTAGAATTCATAAATGGCACAACGAGGCTCATAAGACACCGTATATAACTGTTCCGAAATATAATTAATTATTGAGATAACGATATAAATTTTCGTTTTTTAAATGGGAAAATACACATTTCTGCCAAAAGCATAACATGTTAAGCGACGAGTTCAATGACGTGAATATTTGATAACCCCACGAGCACTTTTTGAGATATAAAGGAGTGTTAATAGGTGTATGCATTTGACTGTAGCTCTGGCGGGTTAGGTTGCGTCATTAGCTGGGATGTCCAGCGCAGAGTTCCTATGCCTATCTCACTGCACACATAAAGCGAAAAAAACGAAGTTTAAACGTGCTCCGTACATTCCAAAATACGATGTACTGCAAGGTTTCGACACTATTGTTCCATTGGATGGGACTGTTTAACATACACGATTTCTCGCTGACTTATTTGTAATCAAGCTATGAACATTAAATTAATTACATGTTTTATTTGTCTGTAACATGAACAACAACACCAACAAACAACCTACACCACCACAGCTACAGACCAATGCATACACCTATTAACACTCACTTATATTTTTTAAAAGTGCTCGTCGGATTTTCAGAATAATCACGTCTCTGAACTCGCCCCTTAGTAATGTGTTATGGTATTTGGAAAAAATTAGTATATTTCCACTAAAAAACCTAAGTTAATANTAAAAGTGCTCGTCGGATTTTCAGAATAATCACGTCCCTGAACTCGCCCCTTAGTAATGTGTTATGGTATTTGGAAAAAATTAGTATATTTCCACTAAAAAACCTAAGTTAATATCGCTATATCAGTAGTAAATGACATAACGGAACAGACATAGACTGTGTATTATGAGCCCCTTAGTGCCATTTACGAATCCTTAATCAAAATATCCATACCTTCAGCGGTTCAGAAGATATGTGGGATGAACATCTTAGCTGAATATGCATGTATTTTTCTGACGTTATCCAATGGACCAACAAGTCAGGATGTTATGACTCAGTAAAGGCGGACAAACCTAGCGAACTGCAGCGACGCGCCGGTATCCTCTGAGTACGAGGATCTCAGACCTTGTGACAGGGTGCTCTTGGTGGAGCTTGTGTATCAAGTTGGGGCTTCGGACTTGGTTACCTCAGGTGAATGGCTGGGACACCTGTGTTGAGAGGGCGTGATCCCTCTTCCCTGCCGATTGGGCGGCCGTAGCGCGGTATGACCGCAAGGCTAAGAGCGCTACATAAAAATAACAAATCTATGGCTCAAAGACTGTATGTTTGCTTATACTGTCAGTCTGTCTGTGGACCCACGCCAATATGTAGCCATTAATATGCAGCTTTGTGTGCCACTCATCGCCATCCGAAACAACACAACCTATGGCGACGGTATCTTTCAAGTAAGTCATATACTGTAACAGATTAGAACCTCCCTCGCTAATACTTTATGTTTATTGTATCTAATAATTATTACTTTAAATATGTATTCTGTCATCATTATTTATTTCAGTTATTCCCTCGTAATAGTTATAAACCTTCCGTAGTAACTGGTACAAAATATTATAATCATAACAAGGTGCAAATTGGTAGCTCTAAATACCTCAATAATGCAAAACGGTAGTTCAGAATACTTGAAGAATGCAAGGGAATCGCGACAAGAATTATTTATACTAAATAAATATTTGTGCTCACTGTAGCGATTTATCCGTCGTATTTACTAGCAATTTGTGATTTTTCTTGAAGTTTTCCTTCCCCGAAACGAGTCAGGCTCGTAGCTCTGAAAGCTGTATGCAAACATCGCAAATTATACGGGAGAGAACATGTTGAAACCCCCTTCCTTTTATAATGAATGGAGATGATTATTTTTATTTCTGTTTTCCCACTTTATTTACATGAATAGTAGTGCCGATTTATATATTTTTAATGGTTTGCAGGATAAATTTGTGGAGTTTACCGAATAGGAAAATTCGTATTTCACGAGTTATAGCTTTATCTCGTTGGGGCAGCTGTGGAATGTATCGATAGACTCTATATTATTTGCTTAAAATTTTGTGCGTATGAAGGTCCACGACTTTTCTTAAAAGTATATTTACTTGCATGTTTGGTGTGGAAATTAATGATTGTGGTATGTTACGATAGCTGTATGTGTCTCTCTTTACTCCGATTTGTATTGGTGGCGAAAATCTGTCTATCACTTGAGAGATTTGATTCTCGGGAATAATACTATGATAATGATTTCCATTCACATTATTAATGAAAAGTGAAAATAATTTATGTCGGCCCCGTGCTGAGATGGAAGAATGTGTCCACACATGTCTACTTCTCAACTTTCATATGACTAAAGTAATGCAACAGTGTGGCGGTGTATGGGGAGAGGAGGGAGTGGGGAGTACTACTGCACCTCATGTATTCTATTTGATTGAGCGCACACACATAAAAATACTGTAATTTTTTTTTGACAAAGGTGGCAGTTTTTGTAAGGTTTTGTACTTGTGGGGGGTGTAACTTTATGCTATCATCTCCTCACAGATTATACAATTTTTCCCCACAAAAGTTTTGTGTAAATTATTTGTGAGTATAATTTGTTTTATATTCAGTCTTTGGTGGCTAGTGATATGATTGCATGTAGGGTAATCGTATGGAAATAAATTTTTCAGGTGCCTATATTTTAAAATATACTGATTTAAAACTTGTCGGTAAATTATTTAATGCAGGGTATCTATGCATTGGTGGGGGAAAGCACAGGATCCGCAATGTGGATATCATATACCATGGGTGCAGGGCGCAGGTTTTGACTCGTTTATTGGTTATTCAAGCCTTAATTACATACTTTTAGGAAAACGGCATATAGCATCCATCCACTACACAATTTTTTTCCAATATGAACTAAAACAAATAAAATTCACACGGTGGGGTAGGTATGTGAATTTGAGGAGGGGGAGAGGGAGGAAATCATTATTTGATTAATTTTCGTCAGTATTTAACCACGATTTTCGTCGGTATTTACACTTATTCATGATGAGTTTTCCTATATCAGATTGAAAAAAATTTGCGATATATCTGCCTTTATACGTGGCTTTATTTTTCGTTTCAAATGCCTGCCTTTCGTTGAACAGTGCTGGTTTTGAAAAGTTGTGTTCCAGCCGTAAATTAAATTTTATTGCCGGTATGATTGTTTGGAGAACAAACAGCGATTTTTAAAGGTTCATCTTCCTAGACCGTGTTTTTTATTCATCCCAGAACCTGCTACGATTATATGGGGATAATGGCTGCTCGTACCGTGATGGAATTTTATCTCAAAATATTGCTGTGTATGGTGATGAATCACGTTTTAGCAAATTAATGACTCGCAGCCCTAAGGAATTCTCATGTCTCTACGGATTACCGTTTTGAGAAAAAAATGTTCGCCACATTTGTCAAACTTATGTGGGTCGTGAGCTTTATTCTTCACATTACTAATCCTTTCATGTTTTTGAGCACAATGGTGAATGGAAACGGGCAGTAATAGTAGCGATGTGCACTCTAAATATGAATCAGTGAGAATTTCACTGTTTCAATCAGTGAACAGTACATGACTGATACACCAGTCACTTCAGTGAATTTAACTGATGAATCAGTGAAAAAAATGCTCATTTTCTATCACTTATTGATTTAGTGCCATTTTCAACTAATTCGTCATTCATTTTTTTCACTGCTTTTCAGTGGCTTGTTTTATGACTGATGGATCAGTTAAACAGAGTGTAAAAATGACAGTCAAATAAAGTTTAAAAATGGCTGCTAAACAACCTGTATCAAGTGAAATAACAATGAATAAACAAATAAAACCAATAAAAAATACCTTATAAAATATTTTCCGTCTTTCAAACACTATTTACGAGGCATTAGGAAAATTCAGCCATTTCATTCCGTTTTTACGTCTTTCATTTCGTTTTAATGTAATCATCACAGTGCTCTGTTTAAAGTTTTAAACTGCATATATTGCGGCGAAGGAAGAGAGTGCATTCATCTATACATATTATAAAACTCAACGTCTCTCTATCTGTCTATTAGTGCGCTTATCACTCGAGAACCACTTATCCGATTAACGTGTATTTTTTTATTCATAGTTGTTCTCTGGCTATGTTTTAGTCTATATTTTGTTACGTCAAGTAACATAACGAATAAGCAGTGACGATACTAGTGAATCAAGTCGGAAAAAAGTTTGCCGCCAGCGCGTTCTCTTGCAATACGCTGTCAAAACCAATTCCCGCCTACAGTTTAAAGTTTTGTGAAAAATTAATTTTTCGCGAGTCGGTTGAACGTACGCGGACGTGGAGAGCCATGGCTGCGGTGGGTGGATGGGGCCGTAGGGTTGTACGGTTACTTGAANGCGCTCGGCCGGCACTCAATCGGCTCGCGTCGTTAGTGACAAACTAATCACATTCGAACATGTACGTGTATTTATTGCGAGTCCGCTGCAAATTTTTATTTCGATTATTTACTTAATAAAAAAAAACCTCAACAATAATTCTGTATTTCACGCGAGCGGAGCCGCTGGCACAGCTATATGCTATTAGTTTTAACGATACTAACGGTACCAATTAAACCAAAAAAGAAAAGAATGGGTATACAATTTAAAACTACATGCTTTCTATAATGAACTATAAGACATATATTTTCCTCTCATTTATCATCTTGACTTGGTAGCGCAGATAGTCTCTGCCCCATAGCTCAGGGGCAGAGTGGCCGACTTGTAGTCGGAGGTTAGGGATTTCGCTCCCCGATTCCTCCGCGGCGGATTTTCAGTTCGTATTTCGCGCACTTGTATACTGTGAATTTGTCATCAGGTCGGTCTAACTTTAGCTCGTCAACGTCACTTTCACACACCTACAAACGACACTTACCAACGACACTCACGCTCTGTCCGACGGCTTATGTATCGGTCAATAATAGTCAAAGAAGGAAACTTTAAAATAAAATATGGTGAGGTAACGGCCTAAACGCGACGTTGAAAGGGTGGGTGAGTTCAATCCTGGCCACCTCCGGACAATTTTATTACTTTTTTTAATTATGGTCAATTGCGCAATATTAAAAGTAAACTATCGTAAATATTTTTTTTTNGGACAATTTTATTACTTTTTTTAATTATGGTCAATTGCGCAATATTAAAAGTAAACTATCGTAAATATTTTTTTTGTCGTAATAATTTGGCCAAATTCAATAAAAACAATATTTAATTCGCCACTGCAGTTGGTCGTAACTTANTTTTTTTTGTCGTAATAATTTGGCCAAATTCAATAAAAACAATATTTAATTCGCCACTGCAGTTGGTCGTAACTTATTCAATCAGTGAAATTTTTTCACTTAAACAACCAGTGGTATACCACTGATTCTAAGTGGAGCCATTTTCACTGATTCAAGTAGTTGGATTTCACTGCGAATCAGTGGGTTTCGGCTGATTCGAGCTTAGAGTGTGGGTAACGCAGCCTCCTCAATTTATACAGTTCGCACAGTGCGAGGGCAACCAATTTCCTGTCGTTGTGCTTGCAGGGATCTTGTCTCACGAACACGCTAATGCAGTCGTTTGAAGAAGAGGTGAGATGGCAATAGTCTAATCGGAAAGCCTTCGGCATATAGGTGCCTTGCAGCAAGACGATTGCATCGAGTCTCCCCATACAACAGATGCACGTCCGCCAGCTCAGGAATGTGAGGTCTGCTATTAAAAACCTATCGGAAATAGCCTTGTTATTGTATCTATGGTACACTTATCCTTACTAATACTTGAGTGTTGTGAAACAATAAACACGACATGCAGAGTATAGTAAGACATGGAGGCTTACATTTCTGTGCTTACCATCTATGTTGCGAAACACGTACTGTTGATTGTCTTCGAACAGAAACAGACTGCTCTTGAACACATTNTGTGCTTACCATCTATGTTGCGAAACACGTACTGTTGATTGTCTTCGAACAGAAACAGACTGCTCTTGAACACATGTCGACAACGGTGCCCGATTTTATGCATACTCTCACGGAGGATGTGTGCTCCTAGGCCTCTAAACCATCATATGTGCCCCTAACAGCAAAATGGTCGAAGTACATGNTCTCACGGAGGATGTGTGCTCCTAGGCCTCTAAACCATCATATGTGCCCCTAACAGCAAAATGGTCGAAGTACATGACTTTCGGTACATAAAAATGTTGTTATTCTTGACTTCCTCTATCATCCCGCAAACATTATAAACGGCCTTTTGTTTCCACTGTAAGACATAATATTCACCTGGGTGAAATGTTATCAAATAATGGTATATAATTCCTTAATACACCTATTCACAAAAGTCAATAAAATAATCATTGGTGTGCTATTGAACTTCTACACCTGTCATTTGTGTGTTTCATATATTTCAAATTTATTATCATCCTGGTAATGCAGAGAGCCAATTATAAACCGAAGAGCCAAAAAACTCGTACATCTGCCTAATATCGTGTTTCCCTTCCCCCTTTTTCACGCAAAACGAGCACGCAGAAGTGCCGCAAGACGACGTGGCATGGACTCGACTAATGTCTGAAGGTATGCAGGAGGCAATTCACACCATGAATCCTGCAGGGCAGTCCACAAATCCAATCTGCGCCAATTTGAGAAACGGTTGCACGTCTGTCATGTTTAATGGTTCTCGTCAGTCGTCGTTTGTCCCGTAGAAAGTGCTAGAAAAAGGCCGGCGTCGCTACAGCTTCTACAGATGTTTTACCGGTTTCCCGATATTCACGGTACTTTCGTTAAATGGTCGTACGCGAACTTCCAAATGTTATCGCTACCTCGGAGGTACTATGTCCCATCTCTCGTGCGCCGTCTATAACACCACGTTCAAACTCACTCAAATATTGATAACCTGCCATTGTAGCAGAAGTAACCTATCTTGCTGCCGACCACATCGCATTACTCTGATTGGTTCCATACCTCTGTTATTTGCATACGCTCGCCTACACCAGTTTTTTTGGCTCTTGTGTGTATATTGGCTCTCTGCATTACCACGATTACTCGATGCAATAGTCTTTCTGCAAGGCACCTATATGGTATATTGAATAAACAAATTTTTCTAATTCCATTATCTGATCGGTTTTGTCTTTAAAAATACCAGATTAATCAAATTAATGTTGACACTTTTTTTATCGGTATAACAGAGAAACTATATAACAAATTCGGCTGAGACTGCATTTATTTGAGCGGCAGCTCTACAACTGTACAAGGAATGGTGGAAGCGACAAGTTTTCTATTGAGCAACGTAAATGGATTATGAAGTGTTATTGGTGATATATGGAACTGACTGTGGTGCAGAGACTATGGAATACAGAATTAAATACTGCAATATTATCATTTATGTCACAATGACACGATTATGACAATTTGGAGTGGAACAAAGCTCTATGTAATAAGAAGAAAGGATGGTAAAAAGGAATAGAACGACAATGGACGAAGGAAGTGTGGAGGCTGTGTTGCGCATATTTACACATTCCCCTGGAAAGTCGAAGTCTTTACAGCAAGTTTCACACGAGTCAGGTGTCAGTAAATCAAGTGTCAATCGCATTTTAAAACAAGTAGAGTGGAGGCCCTACATTCCCACATTAATTTTCAGAGAGACAGCCAGATGAGAGTGTGTTGAGAATCCACCGAGATCTCCAGCTTTAACGCCATTCGATTTTTATCGGTTGTGAACACTGGAGAACACTGTGTATGGTACAAAGCGATGGTCACTGGATGAAATGAGAGGTGTGACTATGGTCGCCTGTGAATCCACTCTCATGGAAACCAAAGCTACTCTTTGTCGTCCTGTTTTACAGCATTACAGACGAAGTACTATTGTTGATGGCTGTCGTTTTGAAGAACTGTAACTTGTTGTTAATGTTCGCACACATGCCACATTTTATTTAGAGGGTTAAATACAATAAATTACATCAGATTGGCTTGAATAATGTTTCTGTTACTCCCATTCANTTTATTTAGAGGGTTAAATACAATAAATTACATCAGATTGGCTTGAATAATGTTTCTGTTACTCCCATTCAAAAAGGGTAAACATTAATTTGGGACATATGATTTTGCCTGCTGGATAACTTGCCAAAACTGAAGGCATGCAGTCTTTATACTGCTGTTGTTGTTATATTATATTGATATATAAATCTGTATGAGTGATTTATTTTCATATATGATAGCATCACAGATCATAAATATTTGCTTGTTGCAGTATCACTAGTTAGAAAACTGTTCTACATACCACTACTCACTAGCTGATCAGTCACGCAGATTTTAACATTATTTTTACTCACAGAGAAGAATGTTTTGTCCGAATTGATAATACGTTTTTCTCAATAAATGTTGCATTACTTTGTTCGATAAATCTTTTTAATTAATAATTTCTGTCCTGATGAGTCAAGAAAAGCCTCAGGAGAGTCCGACGAGCATACATAACACACCATAAAAAATTGTGACGTACTGACACAACATATTTTGGATGATAACTGCAATTCGCGATGTTGTTTTAACTACAATAATGAATGTGCTTGTGTAAGACATAATCTGATAAAATATCTTATCTCGGGCAGTTTTCTGTGTGGAAAATTTTTAACATTAAGTGTGGTAAACTTTGTACTTACTTTGAAATGCAGGGGAATGAAATATAAATTTTCCTGAGATAAGAAGTGCATTCTCGAATGTTAATAATGATAATTTCATAAATCAGCAAAATTAGCTATTAAGGTTGTCTTAAAAGTTAACATGGAATAATGAACCCATGTTGAACAAGCAGACAAGCTGACCAATAATACTAATGATTTTTTCATAATTATGGATAGTTAATGTTTGGCATTGCATGGTCTGGTTTGTTTGGACCTAATATGCCTGACCTAGTTATAGAATATACATCCGAGCACAATGACTGCTGGCTAAGGAGCCGAGAAGCCATTTGTCATGTTGGATATTGTCACCAGATATTTGGCTTTCGATAAAGCATGCCTCGACCCCAAAGTCCACCCCCCACCACTACATATATGCGTTGTAAAAAAGGGAAACAAGGTATAATGACACACATTCGTGGTCCACATCGGAAATGTACTGAATCCCTCCACGATCGAAAGATTCCGAAACTGTACCCCTCTCAACCTACAAATATCCTAGAAAACCTACCCCCTTTCATCGCAAACTGTAAGGATCAGCCTCCTCCTAATTTTGCCCTTGCCTCACCCCTCTTCACCTTTTGCACGCGAGACAGGCAAGACAAGCTTAAGGTGGCAGAGAACGGAATCTTGGAGCAATCCGACATTTAGGAATCGGTGTTCAAAAATAATTAAATTTATTTCATTTTACATTTTAACATCTTAAAATATTTAAATATACAGTATTACATATATAATATTGATTTGTAATGAAAAATATTTTCTAAAGTGAAAACTATGTAACATTTACGGTATCCCATGACAGCAGCAAACATTAAAAAAAATAATAATTTTCACTCTGAAGCTGCGGGAATTGAACTAGCAACCTGTCGTTCACTAGACACATGCACCCCTACAACACAAGTGCCAACTATAAGTGGCAACTATGTAATGTTCTATATATGTTATAGAAAGAACTCGGCCCATCCATTCTTACCGATACTTATAATTCATTAAACCTATTATTAGTTTTTTACATTTATTATTTACATTTCAATTTATTCAACTAATGCATTAATTACTCAGAGCTTGTCCACGATCGCGGTTATTCCAAACTATGTTTATAAAAAAATGTCTTAGAAAATTAAATATATTTTTTAACTTATCATGTTAAGCATATTTAAAAATAGTTATACAAGGGTATACGAAGTGACGTATGATTTAACTTATATTTTTCAGTAAGAAGTGAATCTTAAAACATATTATGAGCCTATGTCCAGAGTCCTATTGAATTAGTACACTATTGTTTGTGAACATTGCAACACCCAGAAAGAATGGCCCAAATGAATCCAAACTAGGAGGATTTGTAGAACAGTGTACCGGCAATAAGTATGTGCAATTGCAGAGTGATGGCGTACACGTAGGCCCGGTAGCGTCTTCTCTTGTGTGAGTAAGAATGTCCGTGTTACGCCATGCTCAGTCAGTGAAGAGCCGTCAAACGAAGTGAAAGCATGTGTCATTATGCCTCGTCGACATGAAAGGGCGCCATAAGAGCATGCGAGTAAGTCCGGAATGTGCAGAATAATCGATCTTCAAGAAAAGAGGTTTGTCATCCCGTAACATTTAGGCTCGTACAAATCATGCAGCTACGACAGCGATGCGTGTGTGGAACCAGTGGATATGAGAGGGTCATACGCAGCAACGAGCGAGTACTGTACAACCCAATATGACTACAGTACGGGATGACCACCATTTTTTTTGTCCGCATGGTCGTAACAGACAGGACAGCCTCTTCCACAGTGTTAGCTCGACACTGGAGAACTGCAAGGAGTGTGGACCTGTATGTATCGACGATTCGACGCCGTCTGCTTCAGGCTAGACTGGTGGCATGCATGCCATTGCGTCGGCTTCCATTGTCCAGAAACTACAGAAGTCTTAGAGTGCAATGGGCACGTGAACACCGTCACTGGCGGGCTGAGTGGCAAAATATTTGGTTTTTGGACGAGTCTCGCTTCAACCTGTACTAAAGTGATGGCCGCATTCGTGTTAGATGCTACATTGGTGACCGAAATCTGGCAGCCTGCATTGTGGAGCAGCAAAGCGAAAAAAAAAAAAAAACCAAGTGTAATGGTTTGGGGTGCCATTGGATACAACATGCGATCTCGACTTCGACTACTACATATTGAGGATAATCTGGACAGTAACCCCTATATCAGGGAGGTTTTAGGGCCCGAGTTACTGGCCCTCCTTCAGGTAACTCCACATGCTATATTTCAGCAAGACAAGGCCCAGCCGCAATGTGGCGAGGAATGTGCAAGCCTTCTTCAATGAACAACGGGTACCACTGCTTCCCTGGCTCGCACATTCGCCTGTCATGTTTCCCATCGAACATGTCTTGAATTTGGTTTGTAGACTACTTGTTCGTCACGGTCCTCCAGCAAAAACTGTTGATGATTTATGGACTCGCATACAAACCGCATGGAAAGAGTTTCCCCAGGAACATATCCAGGTCCTCTTACATTTAGGAGATATGATTGCAGCACATAGGGGCTTCACAACATACTAAATTCTCAAGGTAATAGATGATGTAAAGTTCTGTCATGTACATAATCTTTGGTATAAAGTACGAGTATATTTCAGTCACATGTATTATTCTTCGTGTTGCATTTTTCAGAAACGTCAGTGTATATTCTTTTGAAGTAATTAGGCCGAGGTTTATGAAACCAACTCAAGCTGGTTTCAGTGTAGCGACCATATTTTTGCCACTTGTGTTTTAAGCATGATCTACCAATTTTATGTGTTAATAGGTAGGTGAATAACCTTCGCGAATTGTTAGAACCAGGCAGGTAAAATTCATTATGCAAGCATCATTTATGTCCCTGAGAACACAAATATGCCTTATTAAGTGCAACAACAGGGAATGAGCATTGGCGAAAATCATTTTCCAAAGGTTAAAACAAGGCTCCTGAAATTCAGTTTGCAATCATTAGTTCTGACCCCAAGAATGCATGTATGGATACGTCCTACATAAATATGTAGGAAAGTTGGTCAGCTATACATTAAATAATATATTTTCATCATCATGTATTTTTAAAATGAAATAATTTTTCTATAAATTAGGAAGTTTACCCAATAGGGTCAAAACAAGAAAATAAATATTAATTTTTTTTTTAATCTATTGATTAATATTTATTACAATGCAAACTATTAAAACAATTATGTTCGTTTGTGCACCATGCATGCCCTAACAGCACATACTACCTACAGTTATAATTCATTAACACAAGACAAAGTTTTTCCATGCACATAAACTTTGTGTCGGCATGCGGCGAGCTTGAAGGCACAGTTCTTTCAGCAAACGCGACACTGATATGCTCTCAGCAGTGCTGGTGTTGGTGCATTGGTGGACCCAGATGGTTTGGCCAACATCCCGTTCGAAGTAGCATGAACCATATTCTGCAGTGCCTTCATAGAAGATGCCAAAACAGGCGATGTCACACCCAGTGATGAGTTGATGGGCTCGTCATTCATACTGGTCGTTGCCAATAGTGGCAGAGAGGCCATAGGATCGAAACTATAATACTGCCATTTGGCACATCATAAATGGAGAATGCAGGGAGTGTCTCTTGCATAACTGACACCGAAGCGTCGATGAGGTCCACATTCCAACTTTACATGGCCTTAGAAATTTGCAGAAAGTATCATTCCATAAAGAACAGCGCCCTGCAATGTAAGAAAAACATTTAATGTAGTTATTTGTAATATATCCATGGATTTCATGCAGTCGTACGATGTGTTGGTGTGAAAGTAATTTGTCAGACTAGGTGTAGCAGTAAGATTTCTCTGGTGAATGTGATACAGCTGATAACCTTAACTCTGTCAGAGACGACGCAGCTATGCATTTAATTAATCGGATGGTACATCCAAAGAAACATGTTGAAGTAAGAACTGGCGCTGTAAGTTCGCCTGAAAGAGAGGTCGATTCTGTTGAAAATGCGAATATGTCACAGCGGAAGAAGTCGATAGCGCCGTATGAACCCCTGTCGATGGCGCTGCTGCTTCCCATGGAACAACTGCCTACATCTCCATTATGTGTATGTAAGTTTCTTTCACCTGCTGAGAAGATATGCATTTCACTTCGAATACNATGGCGCTGCTGCTTCCCATGGAACAACTGCCTACATCTCCATTATGTGTATGTAAGTTTCTTTCACCTGCTGAGATGCATTTCACTTCGAATGCNTCACCTGCTGAGAAGATATGCATTTCACTTCGAATACTGTAAAATTAAGCTCCTTAACATGTGCTCAGCAGCCTATATATCCATATGATAAAGTAAAAATGACAAGAATTACCCATCATATTAAAGGCGACCCTTCCAAATCATGTTTAACCTAAATATTACAGCCTCTCCAACAAGACACATTCGGTCAACATTCACATAGCGTTGTATTGAGATCCTTGGCACTAGTCAGGTAAGCACAAGACCTAACAAACATAAAATATAAATTTGACACCAAATTCCTTTTAAAAATTTTAACATTTAAAAAATAAATTGTAATATAAATATTTTCAAAATTTAAATTTAAAAAATATTTAAGCCATAATAGAGAATTTCTGTCTCATCAGTAAAATCTGTAGTCACCATTGATGCAAAAAATTACAATACCACTTAAGACTGTTACATCAGCAGTAAAATCTGTCGAGACCACTGACAAAAAAATGTACTTTTTAAAGAAATTGTCATGAGTATCCGATTAGCAGCGAAATATTAAGCTACTACTGATAGAATAAAATAACAGTTACGAGAAAATTTTATACAGCGATAATAAAGAAAAGATGCCCACAAATAATCGGAAAGTCTCAACTCAAGTCACAGCCCTACTCTGAAATGTTAGTTTACACAGTATGGTCCAGCATGAAAGTGAGAATTTATCGGAAGAAGGGTACTTCTGGTGATGTGTTGGATGTATCATGAAATGTAATACCATGACCTGATACATATCTTAGTATTCTTTCATCTTTATGTGTTTGGCCGCCATCTGTCTCAGAGAGCTGGTGGAGCCTTCCTCCAGAAACCAAAATACCAGCACCTGTTGTGTGTTCTGCAGGCTGCAGATGGTATGAAATATTTTCCGGATCTATGAAGAAATGCAACTGTGGGAGAAAGGGAAGCACACAGGGAAGATCGTTGACTAATGAATACATCCTCCATGTTTATACCGTATTGAAATCTGGATAGGCCGCCCGTCGGGTATTGAACCTGGTTCACTGTGGTAGGGGCGAGTAGTCCAGCCAATGCACAAAAACAAGGCTCTAGGTTTTAGAGTAAACGAAGCAGGAAGCCATGGCTCCGAATGTTGTTACGTGTAGGGACTGCCAGGATGATAGATATAACTAAATATAAAGGGAAGCCTTCTTAATTTAATACCAGGTACCTCCGTTTTGTCGGTTGCATGTCATCGACTGTGAATATTATTTAACTTTGGATGGAAATGTGCAGAAAGAGGGACTTAGTTTTATTTCGAGGCAAGCAGGAAGTTCGAAAGATTTTGAGTTTTGATGCATGAATGTGGCCTGGTGTTTCCCTTTGCATAAACGTAGTAGCCAATATTTAAGAATGTGAGAAGCCCTGTCGCTATATTAAATTATGCTTCTGGAAGATTGGCTACTTGAAAACGCTCATGTATAGTTACGAGAGTACCTGCATGCAGCACTGGAGATTTTCGCACTCACCCTCTGTCGTACGAACTGAGGAAGCTGCTCGTGGTCTGTTGAGAGCCTGGAAATTTAGTTGTCTTCACATGAACCCTACAACAGATATTCATGCCAGAAACGTAGATGTGGTGTATTTTTTTTCAGCGAGTACGCTTGATCTAATAATGGATTGTAGGAAATTGACTTCAATCGATTTATTGTTTACTGACTATGTCTTCTGTTGCGAATCTTCGTAATGTGCGAGTGCAAAAGCTTATGGTTATGAGCATTTCATATGAAATTTAGTTTTTGGTGACGATGTGCATGGGGAGTGTGGCTGGCAAATGCTAATTCTAAACATCGCTTGCATGCATATGTACAGATTTTATTTACCAGGTGCCATGCGGGTGCAGACCTGTGAAAATTGTGTGGAAGGCCGTACACATTCATGTGTGGGAATCCTACCTATCTGATAGTGCACAGGCGCATACCGGTAAGTTAGCACATTGAGAAGGATGATTTCGTACCTAAGCTTTTTTAATTTTCGCTAATATAGTTTTTTTTTCAGATATATCTTTTGCTATTAGTAAAACTCCTATAATAATTTTATGAAATGGTATGGCCCAAGCGATTTCATAGAGATATTAATTAGTTTTAATGGCTATTTATTAACAGGAATTTGAATACGTCACATACATATCTCTAAATTATGATAACATATTTATTGTTTACAACCAAAACCCCAAACATGTTTTACAATGCAGAATAAACAAGTGTATTTTTGCTATACACACCTCATAGTAGCTGAATATAAACATATTTTCTGTCAACATTACAGTTTTTTGTTTTATTTATTCTCGAGTCTCCCAATTGCATTTTCTCAAACACACACACATATGTATATATATATACTAGCAAACCCGGCGAACTCCGTTTCGCCACCAGATGGCTTCGTTTTATGCAACATTTTNTATAGCGTCAGGAAGGAAAACCCGACTTATTTTTATATAGTAGATATATATATATATATATATATATATGTATATATATATATGTGTGTGTGTGTGTGATTTTTAACACTGTTTCGTCCAAATGCTTACCAAACCAAATTATGTTTTTGACCTTGCCACAATTTTTTTAGCATTCATCACTAGCATGCGCTGTAATGTATTTTTTTCACATGAACTGTATTTCTGCATCCGTCTAATGATTATGCCGATTTTGGCATAATGAATTTTAAATGGTGCAAATATGTACTCCAGAGTAGGAGCCAGGCACCAGCCGGCCATCATGTTATGACGTCACTCGACCAACATATTGGATCCAGGTAACCTTTGACCTTGACCCGTATCCTTGAGCTTGACCTTGAGCCATAACCTTGACCCGTAACAATGAGCTTGACCTTGACCCATGACCTTGACCTGGTCTTTCAACCATAACCATATATGACCTTGTAGCCAAAATATTCTAAAAAATCCTAACAATTTCCTAAAAATCCCCCCAAAAAAATGTTAAATTCTTTAAAAATTATTTTTGAATGTACATGTAGGAGGTACTTTGTTCGATGACAGGTGGATCGACTCAGCTCCCGACACGACCGACCCTCGCCAAGTAGACCGGTGTCCATCTCGTTAGCCATGTTGGTTCCAAGTGACCTTGACCCATTACCTTGACCCCAAGCTCATTACCTTAAATTGCCTTAAACCCAAAAAAGTAGAAAAAGACCCAAAAAAAAATAATTATTTTAAAAATTTTGAAAAATATTAAAAATTATATAAAGATATACATGAAAGAGGACTGGGGTTTGACAACAGGCACATATGCTAAGCTCGCCAGGTCAGCCGGTGAACACCTCGTCAGCCATGTTAGATGTCGATAATATACACCTATGACCTTAACCCACTTCCTAAAAATACAAAAATCTCATAAAGTTCCAAACAATTCCCAATGACCACGACACTTTACTCATTACTCAAGACTCTAAACTCAAGACCCAAGAATTAAGACCCAAGACTGAAGAATCAAGACTCAAGATTCTTTACTCAAGACTCAAGATCCTTGACTAATGACTCAAGATCCTTAACCAAAATACTCAAGACCCTTGCCCCAAAACCCAAGACTCTAGAAACAAGACCCTTGGTTCAAGACACAAGAATCAAGTCCTTCCTAAGATTAAATAATATTGACCATTGACCCAAGACCCAAGAAACTNCCATTACCTTGACCCCAAGCTCATTACCTTAAATTGCCTTAAACCCAAAAAAGTAGAAAAAGACCCAAAAAAAAAAAAATTATTTTAAAAATTTTGAAAAAAATTAAAAATTATATAAAGATATACATGAAAGAGGACTGGGGTTTGAGAACAGGCACATATGCTAAGCTCGCCAGGTCAGCCGGTGAACACCTCGTCAGCCATGTTAGATGTCGATAATATACACCTATGACCTTAACCCATTTCCTAAAAATACAAAAATCTCATAAAGTTCCAAACAATTCCCAAAAAACCACGACACTTTACTCATTACTCAAGACTCTAAACTCAAGACCCAAGAATCAAGACCCAAGACTTAAGAATCAAGACTCAAGATTCTTGACTCAAGACTCAAGATCCTTGACTAATGACTCAAGATCCTTAACGAAAATACTCAAGACCCTTGCCCCAAAACCCAAGACTCTAGAAACAAGACGCTTGGTTCAAGACACAAGAATCAAGTCCTTCCTAAGATTAAATAATATTGACCATTGACCCAAGACCCAAGAAACTTCACCCTTGACCCAAAACACATGACCCAGGATACTTGAAACAACATCCAAGACACATTGCACAAGACCCAAGACCCTTGGCCCTTGACACAAAGCCCTTGATATAATACACTTTGATGCGAGGCATGTACATGGGATAGGCATTACGCTGTTTCCACATCCTGCTATAGTTATCCAGGGCAGGTAGCCAGCTAGCCAGGGCAGGCAGGTGACAACTAAACTTCAGGGGAAACACCCTCGGGGAGTCTCGATGCGAAAGGACACTCGGGGAAGTACCGAAGTCGAGAGAAACAGGGTAAGTCTGACCAGATTGCTCAGGGAAGAACCCCATGTAACGCGACAGAATTAGCTGATATGTGCCCCTCGACGAGGGAAACTGGGGGTGCCCCCGACGAGAATTTGTGCAGAACCAGCTCTATAGGAATCCACGCCACAGTAAACACACCCTCCCTACACCCTGGTCGGGGAACACAAGCTGCTGACGAGACGCAAAGAAATCATGCACAAAAACGCGCGAGGTGCACAAGGGATTTCCCGATTTCTCTCTCTAGAAACTGCTGACAGGTAACTTGAATATAGCGGGACAGGAGTTAAATTCACGAGGCAGCCGAAAGAGAGAGGCAGTTGTTCAGGGCGGTTGTTCAGGGCAGTTGTTCAGAGTCAGTTGAACCCACGCCGTCGAGCAGCGCTGGACCAGAGCGTCAGTGAGAATCAGTCAGGCAGACATATCACACGCAGAGAGGCGGCAGTCAGGTGAGTCAGCGAGGCCGGGTTTTGGATCCTGGCCGAGTCAATTGTCGCCAGCCTAGACGGGAGTTGTTCGGCGGCACAGCCGCGAGACAAGTTAGGTGTTCAGCCGAGACGGGAGGCAAAGAAGACACGGAAGTAGGCAGTCTTGTGATGGGAACAGTGCCGAGAACTTAGGAGTAAATTCCTGGAAACGAGTGGCAGCCCCATACCGAGGGGCGTTATTCCCCGAGAAGACGTAGTCGTGTGCCGGATGGCGACGAAGCAAGCAGTCAGTCAGTCAGTCAGTAAGACAATTGTGACATCACTGGGGAGAGAACCTTGGAACAACAGAGACTTTATGTGTAAATTTCCGAGACACACCAAGTAGAAGTGACGAGAACTTATGAGTTCATTTCCGAAAACGTAGTGGCAGTTTCTGAGGCAGAGAAGTCGGGAGCGCAAAACGAGTCGTGGCAGACGTCGATGTAGGAGAGGGGACGCGAGGTCTCCGACGAGGAACGCCAGCCGAAGTCTCAGAGAAAGCACAAGTCCTGGGAAACCAATCCCGGACTTCCGAGAGAGTCAGTCAAAGCCGAAGGAAGAAACCAGTTGAGTACAGCACGCCAACGAGAGCCAGTCCGAAGGCATGAAAAAGGGCCACCCCACTCACCAGGCCTCAACTACCAACGAAGACAACTCACCAAAAGCTGCAGTCACAGATAAGTAGAAATGTCTCCATTCAAACAACCTTCCCCGACGCATAGAATTACGCCCACCATCCCTTCAGGCCTACGACTTGTAGGGGGGCTCATTCTCGCCAGTGTGTGTAAATACCTATCTTACCTTAAGACAAATAAAATACTGGTGTGTTAAAAAAACGGAGAATACGAGTATTTGTTTACCCCTAATGCAACAACAGGTACCTTTAGTCTGCACCAAAGTAAATTAACTAAGTAGCCTTCTAGCCATCACTCTGTATACCTCAGGTGGCCTAGTAGCGACAACTTGACCCAAGACACATGACCCTTGACCCAGGGTGCTTGACTCAAGACACAAGACACTTGACTTCTTACAACAATACACTTGACTTCTTACAACAATACACTTGACCTAAGATGCTTGACCCAAGATACAAAACACTCGACCCTTGACACCAAGACCGCTGACCCTTGTCCCCTAAGCCTTGACTTCAAACAAAAAAAAATTAAAATTTAAAAAAAAATTTAATAAAGTAAAAAAAAATTAAAATATGTTTTGAAAATTAAATCGATATTTATTGAAATAAAAATNAAAAAAAAATTTAATAAAGTAAAAAAAAATTAAAATATGTTTTGAAAATTAAATCGATATTTATTGAAATAAAAATAGGTTAACATACCTCGCTGCTCATGGCATTCTGCTTGCTCTGAAATTTAACCACATACAAGTTTAAACCATGAGCTAGAATTTTATGTAGGTATAAGTATGCTACTCAGAGTTATTTTAATATGTGTGTATGTGATTAATCCAAGCCCTTCATAAGAATAGCAACCGCCTGCCCAAGTCATGTTATAATCATGGTATGGATCAGCATCTAAAATCACTTTTATAGAGACACTTTGCATTAATTGAAAAACCAATACTGCTAGTCCCTTGAGACTTGGAATGTACGAGGGTAATAAACAGTCTTAATTCCCATGGTCTTCTTAAACATCAATCCCTTAATAGTCCAATCATTCCATCAGTAAATCACAATCTTTCGCAATCTTTCACAATCTTTCACAATCCTGCTCCTCAGTAATCTTTCCATCAATCTTTCTCAGTCTGTCCATCAATTTTCCCATATTTCTCTCAATGTTCTAATCTTTCCACTAATCTTTCGACCAATCATTCCATCAATATTTCGCAATCTTTCACAATATACCATCAATATTTAGCAATTTTTCGCGAAACTCCTCCTCAAAAATCTTTCAATTAATCTTTAGAAATCTTTTCATCATTCTTTCGGAATCTTTCCATCAATCTTTCGGAATCTTTCACCAAATCTTTCATAATATTTTCATCAATATTTCTCAGTCTTTCCATCAATCTTCCCATCTTCCCCTCAATGTTCCATTCTTCCCATTAATATTTCTTCGAATCATTCAATCAATCAATCACAATCTTTTGCAATCTTTCGCAATCTTTTACAATCATCCTCAGTAATATTTCCGTCAATCTATCTCAGTCTGACCATCAATCTTCGCATATTTCCCTCAATGTTCCAATATTTCCATCAATCTTTCGTCCAATCATGTCATCAATCTTTTGCAATTTTTCACAATCTTTCCATCAATCTTTCGCAAACTTCCCAAAAATATTTCCATCTTTCCCCCAATGTTCTAATATTTCCACCAATCTTTCATACAATCATTCCATCAGTATTTCACAATCTTTCACAATCTTTCATCGATATTCCGAAATCTTTCGCAAATCTCCTCCTCAGCAACATTTCAATTAATCTTTAGAAATATTTTCATCAACCATTCGCAATATTTCCATCAATATTTTGCAATATTTCCATTAATATTTCACAAGCTTGTCATTAATCTTTCTCAGCCTTTCCATCAATCTTCCCATCTTCCATTCAATGTTCTAATCTTCCCATCAATCTTTCGCCCATTCATTCCATCAATCTTTCAAAAATTTTCGTTATCTTTCATAATCTTTTGCCATCCTCCTCAGCAATATTTCCATCAATCTTTAACAAACTTCCAATCAATCTTTCGAAATTTTTCCATCAATATTACAATATTTCGTCCAATATTTAAATGTTTNCTTTAACAAACTTCCAATCAATCTTTCGAAATTTTTCCATCAATATTACAATATTTCGTCCAATATTTAAATGTTATCAATAATATTTTAATCACTATTGCAATCTTTCCATTAATCTCACAATCTTTTCCTAAATTTTCCACTCTTCCCATAAATCTTTTGACCAATCTTTCGATTAATCATTAATCCAAAATCTGTCCATGTGTTTGTAGTCTATCCACACATNCTAATCTTCCCATCAATCTTTCGCCCATTCATTCCATCAATCTTTCAAAAATTTTCGTTATCTTTCATAATCTTTTGCCATCCTCCTCAGCAATATTTCCATCAATCTTTAACAAACTTCCAATCAATCTTTCGAAATTTTTCCATCAATATTACAATATTTCGTCCAATATTTAAATGTTTTCAATAATATTTTAATCACTATTGCAATCTTTCCATTAATCTCACAATCTTTTCCTAAATTTTCCACTATTCCCATAAATCTTTTGACCAATCTTTCGATTAATCATTAATCCAAAATCTGTCCATGTGTGTGTAGTCTATCCACACATAATAAAAAAAAACATCCATTCGCCAACTGACACCCCACATTTGTACATTACGACTTCATTAACGCTTTGTATGCAGTACACAATCTATGCATTTTTTTAGCTTAAATACTTCATTAATAATCTGTCCATAGATCTGTACTTCAGGAAACGAGTGCTCATAGAACCACTTTCAAGTTATGAGTGATGAAAGGATAGAACACAAAAATATTAATACAAAATAATTATTAAAAGCATTTGTTATTTTGTATTTACCATTTGAGAAGAAAGCGGTTCATCACCTCATGCGATATAACCCCTTCCCTTTAGTTCGCTTATTGTAGATATCTCAACAATGTGTGAGAGATCCCCATGTTTTTGCAGGTCAATAAAATTTCTGAGTTTATCAAAAAGTTCATTCTGGTCTTTGGGAAATGGTTAGCCAGTATTTTCAGCATATTCTGCCTTCTTCATGTTGTGTTTTGCAGCAAATGTAGTCGTGGACTGTGCCAGTGCATCGAGAAAATCGCCATCGTCTGCAGCGCTAGAACTGTCTTCACGTTTATTTTCATCTTTGCTGTCTTCATGACCGTCTTCATCACCTGTCTCATCCTCAATATCAAGTTTACTTTTGTTTGTAGGAGTCGCACAGTCATCATCAGAATTTAGACCCGACAACTGTTTATTCTGAAGTTCGTCGACTTCATGCGAACACCTTGCAAGTGTACAACCCACACATACTGACTCTACCAAACCTCGTAGGTCTCTCGTTCCATCATTTGCATTAAGTGTATCGTCATAATCGTTTGCGGAATCAGAGTACATCGATGCAGCAAGGGGTATTGACGACATTACTTGCTGGCTCTCAAACGAGGAATCCTTGCAGTTATTGATATGGTTCCTCAATATATCACCTTTCATAATATGCATGTGTCCATTTTTGTAATGCTTATTCGCGCGAAAAGGACTTTTTGACCCATGTGTCATTATGGGTCATTTATGGGTCATTCTGGTAATTTATGTCCATTATAGGTGATTATGAGTAATTACTGGTCATTTGTGAGTGATTTGTGGTGTGTATCGTGCAAAGATCGGTGCTAATTATGGTGTGTGGTGCTGATTGTGGTGTGTGGTGCTAATTTTGGTGGTGTGTGGTGCTGATTGTGGTTTGTGGTGCTGATTGTGGTGTGTGATGCTGATTGTGGTTTGTGGTGCTGATTGTGGTGGTTATGGTGCTGATTATGATGCTGATTGCGAAGGGTCGGTCTAGCAGGATTCGGTTGTCTGCTTTAAGTGTGACTTTGATTTCAAGATGAGCGAAAAATTTGACTGGAAGAAACAGCTGAAGAGTTAACTGCATGGTAATGTGATAAACGAACTAGAAAAAATGCCTGGTTGAATAAAGGCTAAAAATGCTTTAATCTCACTGCTGAAATCTGTTTGTAAGAGTATATATATGTGTGTATGAGTAAACGTAAAGCAATATCTATTCCAAGTAGATACACGTTTTGCAACTGTGAAAAGACTTCGGATTGTTCATGAAGATGATGCAAGCCAATAATTGTACTAAGGAACTTGTGGAGCTTACCTCTATGGATGTACCTTCTCCCACTGCTGAAAAATTACATAAAAAACAGTGTTGCAACTGTGGAAATATCTTCAACAAAAACGGTCATGCTCGGCGACATGAGAGAACCGCCTGTACAAAGAGTCCTTTTCCCGCGATGAAGCATTACGACAACAGACAGATGAAGTTTATGCATAGTTTTATATTGAGGAACCACATCAAGAACTGCAAGGATTCGTCTTTTGAGAAGCAGCTAGTGATGTCGTCAAAACTCCCTGCTGCATCGATGGGTACTGATTCCACAGATTACTATGACGATACAGTTAATGCTAATAACGTAATTAGAGACCTACGAGGTTTGGTAGAGTCAGTAAGGGTGGAATGTACACTTGCAAGACGTTTGCATGATGTCGATGAACTTCAGAATAAATATTTGTCATCACTAAATACTGATTATGNTGTACACTTGCAAGACGTTTGCATGATGTCGATGAACTTCAGAATAAATATTTGTCATCACTAAATACTGATTATGACTTCGCGACTCATACAAACAAACGTGAATTTGATATTGAAGATGAAACAGGAGGTGAAGACAAACATGAAGACAGCAAAGNGCGACTCATACAAACAAACGTGAATTTGATATTGAAGATGAAACAGGAGGTGAAGACAAACATGAAGACAGCAAAGATGAAAATAAACGTGAAGACCACTCTAGTGCTAAAGACGATGGCGATTTTCTCGATGCACTGGCACAACCTGTGACTGAATTTGCTGCACAAGCAACATAAAGAAGGCAGAATGTGCGGAAAATACTGGCTAACTATTTCCCGAAGACCCGAATGAACTTGTTGATAAACTCAGAAATTAGATTGACCTGAAAAAACATGGGGATCTCTCACACATTGCTGAGATATCTGCAATTAGCGAACTAAAGGGGAGGGGTTATATCGCATGATGTGATGAACCCNTCTCTCACACATTGCTGAGATATCTGCAATTAGCGAACTAAAGGGGAGGGGTTATATCGCATGATGTGATGAACCCCCTCTTTTGAAATGGTAAATACAAAATAATAAATACTTTTAATAATAATTTTGTTTTAATATAGTTGTATTGTATCCTTTCACCCCTCATAACATGAAAGTCGTTCTGTGAGCAATCGTTTATGAAGAATAGATCTATGCACATGATATTAATGAAGTATTGAGGTATAAAACCCATAGATAGTGTGCTGCATACAAAACGTTAAANAGATCTATGCACATGATATTAATGAAGTATTGAGGTATAAAACCCATAGATAGTGTGCTGCATACAAAACGTTAAAGTAGTCGTCATGTACAAATGTAGGGAGACTGTTGGTGAATTCATGTTTTCTTTAATATTTATGGCTGGGGAACAGACTACTCACAAATCGACTGATGTTGGATTAGTGAGTGATTGTAAGATTGGTAGAAAGATTGAAGGATAGGTTGGGTAATTGAGGGAAAGATTGGGGGATAAATGTAAAGATTGCGAGAGTAATTAAAATAACAATGAAAATATTTCAATATTGGGTGAAAGATTGAAAGATGGATGGAAAGATTGCGAAAGATTGATGGAAAGATTGCTAAAGATTGATGGAAACATTGCTGAGGAGGATTACAAAAGATTATGAAACATTACCATCGATTGCGAATGATTGATGGAATGAATGGATGAAAGATTGATGGGAAGATTTGAACATTGAGGAAAAGNATTACCATCGATTGCGAATGATTGATGGAATGAATGGATGAAAGATTGATGGGAAGATTTGAACATTGAGGAAAAAATGCGAAGATTGATGAAAATATTGATAAAAATAGCTTAATATTGATGGAAAAAATGCGAAAGATTGATGGAAGGATTGCAAAAGATTGATAGTAACATTGCTAAACATTTATAGAACGATTGTAGAGGAGGAGATTAGCAAAAGATTGAAAAATATTAATTGAAAGTTTCCGAAGGATTGCGAAAAATTGATGGAATTATAACATGAAAGATTGAAACATCGAGGAAAATATTGCAAAATATTGATGGAAAGATTGCTAGAGGTTGTTGGAAATATTGCTGAGGAGCAGAATAACAAAATATTGAAAAATATTTATTGAAAGTATGAGTAATATTGTGAAAGATTGATGGAAATATTTCTAAAGATTTATGGAAATATGGCTGTGGAGGATTGTGAAAGATTCTGAAAGATTACGAAATATTGCGAAAGATTGAGGGAATGAATGGACGAAAGATTGATATGAATATTGGAACATTGAGAGCGAAATGGAGAGATTGATGGAAAGATTGAGAAAGATTGATTGAAAGATTGCTAAATATTGATGGAAAGATTTGTGAGGAAGATTGCGAAAGATTGTGAAAGATTACCAAATATTGCGAATGATTGATGGAATGAATGGACAAAAGATTGATGGGAAGATTGAATCATTGAGAGTAGATGGGAAGATTGATGGATAGATTGATAAATATTGATGAATGTTTGCTAAATATTGATGGGGAGAATGTGAATGATTGATGGAGAGATTGCGAAAGATTGATAGGAAAATTGCTATACATTGATATGAAGATTGCTGAGGAGGAGATTTGCAAAATATTGAAAAAGATTCTTTCAAAGTTTTTGAAAGATTGCGAAATATTGATGGAATGATTATAAGAAAGATGGTTACATCGAGGAAAATATTGCGAACGATTGGTAGAAAGATTTCTGAGAAGTGTAATTGCGAAATATTGCGACAGATTGATGTAAGATTGTAAAATATATCGAAAAATTGGTAGAACGATTGGATGAAAGATTAATGGGATGATTGGAACATTGAGGGAAATATAGGAAGATTGATGGAAAGATTGAGAAATATTGTGAAAGATTAATGGACACATTGGAATATTTATGTAAATTCGGAGAAAAATTTATAAAAAGATTAAAGGTTTGATCGAAATAATCGAAATATAGAGGGAAAGAATTGCTGAATATTATTGGGAAATTTGCTGAGGAGGAGGACTGTGAAAGATTGTGAAAGATTACGAGATATTGTGAATTACTGATGGAATGATTGGATGATTGAGAAATCGATGTTCAAGAATACAGTGGGAGATAAGACTTTTTATCACTCTTGTTCTTTCAAAGTCTCAAGAGACTAGCACTATTAGTATTTCAATTAATGTCATTTGTGTCTATAAAAGTTTTATTAGATGCTGATCTTTACCATATTTATAGCATGACTTGGGCAGGTGGTTGCTACTCCTACAAAGGCCTTAATTGGTCACATATACATATATTAAAAAAAATTCTTAGTAGCATACTTAAGCCGACATAAAATTCGAAATGTGTGAATGGTTAAAACGTATGCAGTTAAACTTGAGAGCATGCAGAAGGACATGAGAAGCGAAGTATAGTTACGTCCTTTTTCCATACATATATATATATATAGATTAAATTCATTGGCAATACATATTTCTTTTTGTTTTTTTTTACTGTTTTCTTATGTTTTTTTATTTCCGATTTTTTTGGATTTAAGGTCAAGGGTCTTGGGGTCAAGGTTCGAGTGTCTTGGNGATGCTGATCTTTACCATATTTATAGCATGACTTGGGCAGGTGGTTGCTACTCCTACAAAGGCCTTAATTGGTCATATATACATATATTAAAAAAATTCTTAGTAGCATACTTAAGCCGACATAAAATTCGAAATGTGTGAATGGTTAAAACGTATGCAGTTAAACTTGAGAGCATGCAGAAGGACATGAGAAGCGAAGTATAGTTACCTCCTTTTTCCATACATATATATAGATTTCATTCATTGGCAATACATATTTCTTTTTTGTTTTTTTTACTGCTTTCTTATGTTTTTTTATTTCCGATTTTTTTGGATTTAAGGTCAAGGGTCTTGGGGTCAAGGTTCGAGTGTCTTGGGTCTTGTGTCAAGCATCTTGGGTAAATGTTTAAGTGTTTGGATCTTCGTTCAAGGGTCTTAGGTCAAGTGTCTTGAGTATTGGGTCAAGGATCTGGGTCAAGGGTCTTGGACCTTGTGTTAAGGATCTTGGGTCTTGTGTCTTGGGTCAAGGGTGAAGTGTCTTTAGTCTTGGGTAAAGATTATTGGGTCTTGTGTCAAGTGTCCTGGTTCTTGGGTGCTAGGCCAAGGGTCGTGAGTATTGGCTTAAGGTTTTCTTAAATTTTGTGTCAAGGGTTATGAGTATTGTGTCTTGAGTCTTGAGTCTTGTGTTTGGGTCTTGGGTTTTGAGTCAAGGGTTTTTGGGAATTGTAATTTTTTTGGTAATATTTTGTGGTTAAGGTCATTCAAGGTCATGGGTCAAGGGCATCGTTTTCCAACATGGCTGACGAGTTGGACACTGGCCGACATAGTGAGGGTCGTTCGTGTCGGGAGCTTAGTTGATCCAGCTGTTATCTAATCCTAGTATTCCTACATCTACATCCTTAAATGATTTTTTTTTATAATTTTTCATTTTTCTTTAACAATTTTCTTATAATGTTTTATAATATTTGTGGTTGTGGTGGTTTTTTTGTGTTCAAGGCTATTAAAGGTCACTTGTATTGGGTCGAGGTCAATGTCACAGATCAAGATCACCCTGATATAACATGGCTGACGAGATGAATACTGGTCGACCTTGCGAGTGCTGGTCATGTCGGGAGGTTAGTCAATCCACCTGTCATATAACCCCGGACATCCTACATGTACATATTTAAATAATTTTTGAAATATAAGAAATGTTAATATTTTTTTATTTGTAAAAACATATTTTTTGGATTTCTTAGAGCTTTATGAACTTTTTAGAAATGTTATGCTTCAAGGTCATCCAAGATCAAGTTTGAAGGTCAAGGTAACGGGTCAAGGTCAAATGTTACCTGGATTCAATGTGGTTGTCGGGTGCTGTCTTAACATGGAGACCTGCCGTTGCCTGGCTCCTACTTCGGAATCCGTATTTGCCCATTTAAAATAAATTATGCCAGAATCGGCATAATCATTCTACTTGCATCCTCGTCCAGCGAACTTGTCTTGTCTTCGACGAACGGGACAGTTTCTGCTTCTACGTCCGGTACGAGTATGTGTGTTTCGCCATCGCATTCTTCTGTGAAATGAAGAACTTTCTCCCGGCCACCTCTTGGTATTGCGTAGTCCCTACACTGGATGTATTTTCTGATAATGATGGTTTCGCCCTCATCTAGCTCGATCAGATCATTGGTGCTGCGTGGTAGGGCTGCATCCAGCATCATGTAAAACGAAGCACAGATTTGGTCATCGCACTGGGTTCTGCTCATAAGATAAACTTTAGACTTGCCTTTGAAGTTCATGATGTAGGCCTGTACCAGGGCGTAATAAAGGCGATTGTGACTCACATAATTGCAGTCATCTATGGTTTCAATGTCACTCTCATACCGTGGGTCGACCAGCCAGTACTCCACTCGCCTGAACTCCATGATGGTGTTAGGATACCAATTGACTATATCTGGCTCACAGTGGCTTGTGTACATCACCTCATGGCTCATGGGTCCTTGTGGTGATGCGATACGAGTAGCTGTGAAAGGCGTCAATTAACAGCTGCTGCTGCCGACACTGGTCTGTGTGGTGCCTTCGGGTGATGGTATCCAATCTTCGCATATCGACGAGCTAAGAAAAGAAGTAGCCAGGTGGAGCTGGGACCGGGGCGGAGGCGTGATGTGATCAGCTGCACGAGGTTGGCAGTTTCCTGTTTTTTACTGTGTAGTGGTTCCTTCCTCTAGGCTGAGCCATTTGTCTTTGTAGTGGCCTTTGTGGCACTGTGGGCTGTGGAGGTTATGGAGAGGGTGGCTGCGCGAAGTCGTGTCTTGTACTAGCCGCAGGAATGTCGAGTGTCCTGAACTATGGTGGTGCAGCGCTCGAAGCCGTCCATGCACAGTAGGCAGTCGCGAATATCTTCGTCCTGCTGTGGGTACACGTACTGAAATTCAAGGCTTCTGTACGTTAGCAGGAGCTATTTCCACAAAAAGTCGAGTTCTTTTTCCGCATCTAGGTCTGCGAGCAAGCATAGCCTTNGTACGTTAGCAGGAGCTATTTCCACAAAAAGTCGAGTTCTTTTTCCGCATCTAGGTCTGCGAGCAAGCATAGCCTTCATTACGTGAAGATCGCTTAAGTTATTTTCTGCGCACTGGAATGGCACACAAACATCTGGCTTTTGGTGATGCGACAATTACAGACGAGAAACAAACTGTATATTTAAAGCCAGCTATTTGAAAAGGTTACAATANGCTTTTGGTGATGCGACAATTACAGACGAGAAACAAACTGTATATTTAAAGCCAGCTATTTGAAAAGGTTACAATGACGGTAGCTGCAGGCAGGTGACCTGACACCGAGGCCTCTTTTTGTGCTGATATGTGCATGCGATGAAGAGGGGAGTNACGGTAGCTGCAGGCAGGTGACCTGACACCGAGGCCTCTTTTTGTGCTGATATGTGCATGCGATGAAGAGGGGAGTGGTAGATTTAGTAGAGGGGAGAGGCTGAGAGGTTGGCGACATGAGTGCACTCTTGTGTTAGATGCTGAAAACTTCAGTTGTCATGGTGCTTTAGTTGGCACTACCGAGGGATTCAGGGAAAAATGTTAAGGTGGATGGAGTGGAGAGGATTTGCGAAAGTGAACAATTCAAGCCGACTATTTGGTGGTGGTGGAATGTAGACGACTGATTGGTTGAGTTATAGCGAGTAATTGGTGTTGTGGTGCACCTCTCTCTCTCTCTCTCTCTCTCTCTGCTATTCGATAAATATACTGCGCATATGGCTATGCACATATACATTTTTGTTCTAATATATCTCCAACATTTGTGTATCTTTGAATAATCGGCTCTCCATGACAAGCTGGAATTATTTATTTTCGGTGTTTCGAATATCACAATGGTTTTGTGACCCCTCCCCCACCCCCTCTCAAATAAACGTCGTCTTCGATATATTTTCTTTTAAAAGTTAAGGACTTGACTTTATTTTTTCGCTGCTGACACATGTTCAGCACTTGGTGCCTTATCTATTCCTGACTCTAAATTTACATATATTTCCCTTAAAAATTAATGACTTACCTGCTTATGTAATTTGGTATTTCGTTTGTTGTGTCAGTTTTTTTCCCTGAACAGTTTAGCAATATTCTTTTTGTAGCGTGTATTACGGTACTGTGTGAGTTGTAGGTGCATAAAAATTACTATGTCATTGTATTATATATATCATGGTGCATGAAATGCTTCATAGTTAGAATAAGAAGAGCATAAATAATAGAGAATTCGATATATATTTCTTATGCTATGAGATTGGTCTCCATACGATTCCAAAAGAAAAGCATTGCTTTGTATGCCTACACCTTGTGCAAGTTGTGAAGTGCGAATCGTAACAAACATAACGATTTTCCTCTATATTTACCATTGCATGTATTTTTTCCCCAGATAAATGTCCACTATATTTTTACGCACTGAGATATTCTGTTTTTTCTTCCCGAGCAGAAGATGGATCTGGTTTTGGATTGCATGTAGCTGAAGTCCAAGTTTCGGTGTGGCGCGATCAAACACAACGAATACAATTTATTTTGTTCGTCCTCCCATTTCCTTATACTGGGCTCACACACGTGTATATTTAATTTGTGTTCAGCTGATCTCCTGTAGCAAAACTGTAATAGTTTTTTCAAATTTTTAAGCACTCCTGGTCTGGAAATATTCACTTTGTGGACAGAAAAAATAGCGATCACGAGGGATGCCTTCGTTACTTGTGTGCAATTAAGAAATAACGCAAAGAGACCTACAGTTATAGTATAAAATTCCTGTTTTCCTGTTTGTTTGTATTTTCGCGACTATGGCACATTTGCTTTCATGGATGTTTGTAGAATTGTACTCATGCAAAATTACTATTGCTCTGTGTCTGTATGAGTGCTTCCTATACCAGAATTAATAGTGTGGAATTGTTATGTAAGTATCCCGGGTAACTTGCATCTCTGGATAAAAAATTCGTCTGTTTTCATGTTTGTCATAAGGGATGACGGTGACACGATGTCGGCCCTTACGCGTGTGTGTGCATGTGTACACGCCTGCATGATCAGATTTCGCATAGAACAGATGCAGTAGAGGTGGAAGGAGAAGTTTAGATGTACCCCAACTCGGAGCACATATTTAACTTTTTTTTTGACCGCAAATATAATTTTTGTGTGGAAGGCAATTGTATTTTGCTTACGTACGTGTAATGATTAATTCGCATAATCTCTGTAGTTCAGCACCTCTGAGTGTTCGTGGACTTATTTTCCTTATTTTCTCTGTATTGCCTTTTTCTCGAAATTGTTATTTTTTCTGTCATAGAAGATTTCATTGCTAATGGGATTTCTAAATATTGCAAATTATTTTNAAATGGGATTTCTAAATATTGCAAATTATTTTATTTTTTTGCCATTGGTAGCTACAGATATTACTTTTCATGGTAGTTAGTTATCAAAATTTTCTTTTCTTTGTATAGTGGGCAAATATTTCACTGCCGATGGAACAGTCCTTAAAGATATTGTAAATTGTACTATTGCATTCATTGTGAATACATATTTTTTTCGATTGGTACAGAAAATANAGTCCTTAAAGATATTGTAAATTGTACTATTGCATTCATTGTGAATACATATTTTTTTCGATTGGTACAGAAAATATTTTTATGATTTTAATGTATTATAAAAATTTTCAAATTTTGTTTATTTTAGACTTATATTACAAAAATATTGTGGTGATTTTGAAAATTACCTATTGCCTCAAATTCATGTTGTATGCTTGCTAGGCCTCCTGTTATCCTGAAAAATTAGGATATTAATAATATGCTAGGTTAATGATGACCGTCTATGTCTTGTTGGAGAGGTCGTAATATTGTGGAAAAATATAATTTTAGGCAGATTCTCCTTAAATCCGATGAGTTATTCTTCTGGATTTTACCTTACTGTATGTATATATATATATAGGCAGCTGGGTTCATGTTAAGGAGCTTAGTTTGATAATGATCGAGGCGAAGGGCAGATCGTCACTCCAGTTGACAGTTTCTGACAAACATATTAAGGAGATGTCATTTATTGGTCCAACGGAAGAAGGATCACCATCGACAGATGTTGGTACGGCATTTTCGACTCCTTCAATTACGAGGTCTTCGCCATTTTCGATATAGTTGACAGCTCCTTGAGAAGAACTGAGAGCACAAATTCTTACTGCAACATTTGTTTCTTTGCCTTTATCATCCGGTTATTTTGACTGCGTAATCTCAGGCAGAGTACGGTTCATCGGCTGTATCACCTCTGCCAGAGAAATCTTTTCGCTGCAGCTATTGCGGCAGGGTATTACTGAACCAAAACACATCGCTTGAGAGCATTACATGCATGGCTGTATGAATTATTTCAACCGCATTAAATACTTGGGCTTGTGGCGTGGTTCGCTGTTCGTACACAACAATATTTTCTGCAAACATGTCAGGTAATTCAAAGTTAAACTCTGAGCGTCATTGATGCTTCTGTTTCAGTTCTGCAAGAGCGAGATCCCGCAATTTCCATCGGTGGTGCGACAAATTGCAGTATTATAATTTCGATCCTATGGCGCATCTGCTACCAACAACTTAGTTCAGTATTAATTACGAACCCACCAACTCACCACTGGGCGCAGTATCGCCTGTGTCGGCATCTTCTATGAAGGCAGTAAAAACCCTGGTTCATGCTTCTTTAAACGGGACCATGGCTGAAGCATCTGTGTCCACCAATGCATTAATTACAGCACTACCAGGAGCATATCAGTGTCCTGATAAATTCGCCACTGTGACTTATTTGGAAAGCCCAGTAGTCGAAGCTTTACATCCTCGACTGTGTCCAGTGACACCTTTGGACGACCCCCTTCATTCGTGAGTTTCTTTGCCAGCGCCCAAATGGTGGACCTAGTCTATTAATGCCTACCTCCAAACTTCTCCTGGAATGCCCGTTGACACGCTTAAATCGAGTTTGCTTTCCAATTTATACAAACAAGAAATACATAGTGCACCACAATATACCAAAACATTTCTCCCCTATTTTCCTATCACTTGCACTGTCGCCATGCGAAATTTAACACCCACTTCTGCCCACGAGACACAACAGGTGCCTATAGATATCCGCACCATATCAGAATGACTGACGACAACCTGGTAATGAGGCAAAGCAACAGTAGGAAGACACATTAAGCCACAATCCAAAATGTGATAAGACCTTCCTGCGCACATTTAACAATTTTATTTCGTTGCAACATCTTCATTGTGGATAATCGAGTTCAGCGTTCTTCGTTTAAATATGTCATGGATTTCACACAAAGCTAATAAGGTCTGTTTAAAATTTCGTCACATAAATTTNGCGTTCTTCGTTTAAATATGTCATGGATTTCACACAAAGCTAATAAGGTCTGTTTAAAATTTCGTCACATAAATTTTATTAATATTAAAGCTATTTAAAAAACCTGGGTTTGGCTTAGAGTTGGACATTCTGTACAATGGTTATATATTACCATTTTAAAGTTTTTTCAGCAGAGCAGTTAGCAATCTATTTTAATTGTTAGGTAACATGAACAGCCGTTCCTGTTTCAATAAAAAATGGTTCATAGAAATATCGACCTAAATAATAATTTATANTTAGGTAACATGAACAGCCGTTCCTGTTTCAATAAAAAATGGTTCATAGAAATATCGACCTAAATAATAATTTATATACTAGTTATTAGAAAAAATACTGTGATACTTCATGGCCTTCACCTTCCATCTTCGGGTGCACGCTGATACTACTGGTAACTGGAAAACTGAAAGGCAAAGGTAACAGACTGCAGCATATAATTGGTGCATGCTCTATAAGGCTATTGGAACTCATGCTGCTCATGTCTTTGAAAAGGTTGAATATGTAGGATTATAGTTGCAAGAATGTACTGCTGGTCATCGCCCTTGCCTCCCTCAGCGCGACTTAGATTTGCAGGAACCATCTGTATAGGCCCACTGGTCTACATAAGCCGTGATGGGCCCCCGAATCGGATGTCTGGAGCCTTGTTCGGCCTTAAGCGCCAGGTATGCGGTGCCAGCGAAGTTACGAGCGGCGGTGACGAGAGTGAACAGTGAGAGTGAAGTATGCGAGCATCGGCAGAGTGGAGAGTAAGACTGACCAGTGAAACTGTGGAACGGGATCTATGAGTAACATACATTTGTAATGATGGCAAAAGACTGACTGAATATGTGTAAATAGTAATTGCGGATTAAGTGATTGTAGTAGGTGTAAACAAAGTGATAAGGTATTTTAATAGTTTTGAGATTGGAATTAAATATTGCGATCAGTGAGAATAAGTGTTAATAGTAGAGATATGTAGATTATTGTAGTAAATAATAGCTGTGTGTATTTTATAGCTTTATAAATAAACTATATTCTTTCATATTTATTAAGAATTCCATCCCTGACGAACTCGGACGTGCCTCCTTGGCGACTTTCAAAGATACTATGAAGTGAAAAACATAACATGAATTTTGATATTCNATGAAGTGAAAAACATAACATGAATTTTGATATTCCTTTCAATATATCAGTGAACTACATAATGAATTTCATTTCTTATAATAACAAGCCAAATAATTATAAAAACGTCAAAATTCTAACATTAAGGGTGACAATAGTATTTCATGTACGTGGCCCATGTATAGTGTAATGCATTACTGTACAGTACCCACCCACCGAACCCAGCAGATGTCATTGTGCAGTTCTGAGTTTATGATGCAGTGGAGACCATCATCTTCAATTGCAATTACCCTGACCTCTGAGTTTGAACATTTCCATTTTTGTCCACATTTCTCATGCATTAAGAATATATAAAAAAAATGTTCATACGTTGTACGAAATTATTCTTTCTTACACTGTTATTCTGATTCGACAACATNAAGAATATATTTAAAAAATGTTCATACGTTGTACGAAATTATTCTTTCTTACACTGTTATTCTGATTCGACAACAGAAATATATTATACCATTGATGTAATGACTAAATTTTCAACAAATATAAGGTTTAATAAGAAGCAAATTAATTACAGNAAGAATATATAAAAAAAATGTTCATACGTTGTACGAAATTATTCTTTCTTACACTGTTATTCTGATTCGACAACATAAATATATTATACCATTGATGTAATGACTAAATTTTCAACAAATATAAGGTTTAATAAGAAGCAAATTAAATACAGNAAATATATTATACCATTGATGTAATGACTAAATTTTCAACAAATATAAGGTTTAATAAGAAGCAAATTAAATACAGAAAAAAAAAGATATGAAAATGACATATCGATAATATAACTCCATTCGCAGCCATACAAAAGTACCAACAAAAACGAAAAATAACAGACAACTTTAAAGAAACCATTTAACCTTACACACTACATATAAAAAATATAATAGATACTAACTAACGTAAGTCCTTACTTCACACATCGTATATATGAAAAATACACATGTCCATTTAAAATACATTTTCATCACACCACGAACATGCTACACAGAGACTCTTTTGTACACGTCTTGCATCACATATTACCTACTACACCAGAGCTCACACTGTATGTATGTCCATAGGATCGCTTGCCACATCCAACATTGTCTGGTAAAGCAATTTCACGTACACCATTAAAACATGGCACTTCCTTGTTGGAATGGGTTTTTCGTCATTTGCAGCAACCTTTATTGCGTGGTCGAGCTGTGTTTCCTAAACATTACGACAACGAACACTTTTTAATTCTGCTAAGATGGCTCTGTTATACTAGAGTTAGCTTCTGCAAACCTGAACAGTACTTTAAGAAATCTCTGCAGTACTCCAATGCCAAAAATTACCACAATTTAAAATACACTGGGCGTTGCTGAACAAAAATTTTAGCGCGATAAGTTCCTATTCTCACTCTGGGGTATGTAGAGGTATGTTACCTGATAAATGTGATAACTTCAATTTCTGTATCCTTCTTTCGATGGGCAGACGTAGTCATGCATTCCATTATTATTAATACATCCATCTTATTCCAACAAAAGGGTGTTACTTAAAACTCTTTTTATCTTTTCAAAATAAATATTCTTCCACGAATACTTCACTATCCACAAACGTTTAATTGTTTTTTCTTAGAAATTCAAAGAGATATAATATTATTATCAAGATCCGCCTACAATCATTATCAGTAGTACACTGAAGAGCCAAAAAAACTGGTACACCTGCCTAATGTCATGTAGGGCACCCCGCGAGCACGCAGAAGTGCCGCAAGAGGACGTGGCATGGACTCGACTAATGTCAGAAGGTATGCAGGAGGCAGTTCACACCATGAATCCTGCAGGGCAGTCCACAAATCCATAGNGACTCGACTAATGTCAGAAGGTATGCAGGAGGCAGTTCACACCATGAATCCTGCAGGGCAGTCCACAAATCCATAACAGTGCGAGGCAGTGGAGATCTCTTCTGAACAGTACGTTGCAAGGCATCCCAGATATGCTCAATAATCTTCATGTCTGGTGATTTAGGTGGCCAATGGAAGTGTCTTAAGTAAGAAGAGTGTTCCTGGAGCCACTCGGTAGCAACTCTCGNGTTCACACCATGAATCCTGCAGGGCAGTCCACAAATCCATAGCAGTGCGAGGCAGTGGAGATCTCTTCTGAACAGTACGTTGCAAGGCATCCCAGATATGCTCAATAATCTTCATGTCTGGTGATTTAGGTGGCCAATGGTAGTGTCTTAAGTAAGAAGAGTGTTCCTGGAGCCACTCGGTAGCAACTCTCGACGTGTGGCGTGTCGCATTGTCCTGCTGGAATTGACCACGTTCGTCGGAATGTACAATGGACATGAATGGGTGCAGGTGATCGGACAGGATGCTTACGTATATGTCACCTGTCAGAAACGTGTCTAGACGTATCAGAGGTCCCAATTCACGCCTTCTGCACACGCCCCATACGATGACAGAGCCTCCACCAGCTTGAACAGTCCCCTGCTGACATATAGGGTTCATGGATTCATGAGGATGTCACCATACACTTACACGTCCATCCACCCGATACAATTGGAAACGAGACTCGTCAGACCAGGCAACGTGTTTCCTGTCATCAAGAGTCCAATGGCGGTGTTGGCAGGCTTAGGCGAGGCGTAACGCTTTGTGTCGTGCAGTCAACAACGGTACACGAGTGGGCCTTCCGCTCCTCCGAAAGCCCATATCAATAATGGTGTGTTGAATAGTTCGCACGCTGGCACTTGTTGATGCCCCAGTATTGAAATCTGCGTTAATTAAGAAAGGATAGCTTGCCTGTCACGTTTATTGATTCTCGGCAGTCGTCGTTTGTCCCTTTCGTTCACGATCTTTTTCCGGCCACAGCGATGTCGAAGATTTTATGTTTTACCGGATTCCCGATATTCACGGTACACTCGTGAAATGTTCGTACGCGAAAATCCAAATTGTATCGCTACCTCGGAGATGCTATGTCTCATCTCTCGTGCGCTGACTATAACACCACTTTCAAACTCACTTAAATCTTGATAACCTGCCATTGTAGCAGTTGTAACCGTTCTAGCAACTTTGCTAAACGGTTGTTGTCTTATATAGGCGCTGCCAACCGCGTCCTGTTACTCTGATTGGTTCCATACCTCTGTTATTTGCATACGCACGCCTATACCAGTTTTATTGGCTCTCCAGTGTATNTACTCTGATTGGTTCCATACCTCTGTTATTTGCATACGCACGCCTATACCAGTTTTATTGGCTCTCCAGTGTATTACTACACCGGATACATGCACACTATTTTGCATCTCTCTTCTTCATTTAATATCAACATTCAAACATTAAAAAGTGTAACAATCATTATTATCAAAACTTTTTTTGCTTTGCTGAAATAAGTGTCGACAGCCCCCACCAGTCACTCTTTTTAATATTTAGTTGTCTGTAAGTTATAACCTCCCTGCGAAAATAAAACGGCAAATAAATGCAGACCCAAAACCAGCACATTATATTCTAAACTTTCAGTGGTCAAATTAGGGTTACATTTAATAATATATGAACAATTATGTAAACACAACTGTAACAACATATTGAGATATTATGTGAATGAAGAATAGCGAGTAGTAGGGAAATGCCGCCCCAGCGCAGGGAAATGTCACTTAATTCGGAGGGTATCCCCCAGGGGCTGTAATGACTTTTTGAAATTGATTTCGTCACTAAATTAAAAATGATTTCGTCACTAAATGAAAATTCATTTCGTCAATAAATGAAAAATGATTTCGTCACTAAATGATTTCGATGGAAATGCCGATCCGAGCTGCGCAAAAAAGTTGCTTCACAAATTGTGTTGGGTTTTTTATGTCTGAGCGCAAAAAAAATTTGCGTTTTTATCTAAATGCAATATTAGACGCAATTTTTTTATGTTTATGAGCGCTTAAAAAAATAAAATGTATAATAAATGAATATGAATTCAAATGAAAATAAATTGANAGCAATTTTTCTATGTTTATGAGCGCTTAAAAAAATAAAATGTATAATAAATGAATATGAATTCAAATGAAAATAAATGGATACCTAAATATACGAAGACGACTATGGCAATGAAAAATGCTTATGCAACTGGTAATGTTTGGAACGAATATAAATTTAAGCATTATGTTTTTGTGAAAAGTAAGAAGGAGAAACCGAAACAACCAATTGTCAAGTGTGAAACTTGTAACCACTACTACAAACAATCTCTAATAAAAAGTCATCTGAGAAGTAGATTACACAAAGGAANCGCAATTTTTTTATGTTTATGAGCGCTTAAAAAAATAAAATGTGTAATAAATGAATATGAATTCAAATGAAAATAAATGGATACCTAAATATACGAAGACGACCATGGCAATGAAAAATGCTTATGCAACTGGTAATGTTTGGAACGAATATAAATTTAAGCATTATGTTTTTGTGAAAAGTAAGAAGGAGAAACCGAAAAAACCAATTGTCAAGTGTGAAACTTGTAACCACTACTACAAACAATATCTAATAAAAAGTCATCTGAGAAGTAGATTACATAAAGGAAAAGATAAGCAAGTTAATTGTGAGGCTTGTGGACATAACTACAAACAATCTCTCATAAAAAGTCACTTGAGGAGCAAAGTACACAAATACACACTCAGATTCAGTGTTGAAGAAATTGAAGAAGCATTTAAAAGTAGGATCAAGACTTATGCTGTAAATAATGTGAATGCTTACAAAGACCCAAATCATTTCCTAAACGATATAAAAGTTACTGTCATCAGCATAATTAATAAACATTTAAAATCAATGGACCTCAAAGTGAACATGAAGTTTTTCGCTGAGTACAAAAGAGGAACTGGTGACAATATCGAATATGTAGAACACTGTTTAAAACCAAGAACGAAATTATACTGAAATCAACTGATCTAGAAAAATATTATACCGATAGCATATTAAAAATCATAGCTGAGATGGGTGCATTTGAAGCAAAGGGCTCTCGGTGGGTGCTCAATAGGATATTCAAGCTAGAGGTGCGAATAAATAAATATGTTCCATTTAAGGGTAGCTCTTATGTTGATCTTCCAGAAAAAATCAAAGCTAAGCTAGCAGCAATTAATGTTAAGAACAATTATCAAAAATGTTTTTATGGTCTATTCTATCCGCATTACATCCAGCACAAAAGGATCCTCAAAGAGTGAGCAAGTATTTGGATCATGAACATGAGTTTGACGAAGCACTTAAGGGTTTGGAATTTCCTATGAAATTGGATAGCATACCAACCTTTGAGAAAAGAAGCGGGTTATCAATTAATCTATATGCATATGAAGAAAAAGAAAACAAGGACAATAAGGAATATATAATCTATCCATTAAAACTAACAAAAAATAAGGTGGATAAGCAGATTAATCTGCTCTACATCAAAGATGAAAAGAATGACCACTACTGCTGGATAAAAAGTCTTTCGAGACTTATTGCATCACAGGTGACAAGGCATGCTCATAAAATATACATATGTGATAGATGCTTGCAACACTTCCACTCTGAAAGCAAGCTAAATGCTCACGAAGAAGACTGCCGAGATCATGATGGAATTAGAGTCGAACTTCCACATAAAGGAAATAACATACTAAGATTCAAGAACAAAAATCATTGTTTGAGAGTCCCTTTTGTGATATATGCCGATTTTTAAAGCTGGTTAACAAAAATTGAAACTTGCCAACGAAATACCGACGACTCCTACACGAAGCCGTACCAAACACTCGAGCCTATTAGTTTCAGTTACTATATAAAATATGAACATGATTACTATAAGGCACCAGTAACTTATGAAGGATCTGATGCATCTAGGGTATTCGTCAAGATGTTAATGGAGGAAGCAAGGGCAATAGGAAATGTCTACAAAAATGAAAAGCCAATGATTCCCTTGACCAAGAAAAAACATATTGGTTATGATACAGCCACCCATTGTCATATATGTGAAAAGACTTTGGATTGAGACTCTGTGAGAGACCATGACCACCTTACAGGTAAATTTAGAGGAGCCGCACACAAAGATTGTAACTTATCCTAAAGAAATCCATGTTTTGTTCCAGTGTTTTTACACAATCTATCTGGATAGGACACACATTTATTTTGAAAGGAGCTGGACATCGATGAAAATACAATTGACCTAATTCCTAACAATGAGGAAAAATATATTTCTTTCACTAAACATGTATGTTACGGCGTAAATATAAGATTTATTGATTCCTTAAAATGTATGGCCAGCAGCATCGATAAGCTCTCTAGCAATCTTTCCAGAAGTGTATTTCGGGAAATGAGTAAGCATTTTTTCAATGAACTTCTAGACCTTGTTATAAGGAAAGGTGTTTACCCCCATGACTACATGAATTGTGCTGAAAAATTTAGTGAGACAACACTGCCTAATAAGCATGCATTTTACAACAAACTCAACAAATGTGGTATTTCAGATGAGGACTACGAGTTTACAATAGAGGTGTGGGAATCTTTCAACATCAAATCCTTAGGAGAGTATACTCAGTTGTATAACAAAACAGATGTCTTTATATTGGCTGATATTATAGAAAACTTTAGAGATGTATGTCTCAAGACATATACGCTAGATCCTGCATGGTATTTCACAGCACCAGGGCTAGCGTGGGATGCAATGCTCAAACATACTAAAACATAACTACAACTACTAACGGATTACAACATGATTTTGATGATTGAAAAAGGCATTCGTGGTGGAATATCACAATGTTGCAAGAGGTATGCCAAAGCAAATAATAAAAACATGAATGATTATGATGCCACAGTTGAAGCTTCTTATCTGGCATACCTGTATGCCAATAACTTATATGTATGTGCTGTGAAGGAGGGTTTAAGTGGAGAAATACAAAAATAGATGTGACAAAAATTCCATATGATGCCACAAAAGGCTATTTATTGGAAGTTGATTTTGAGTATCCACATGAACTACACGACCTCCACAAAGATCTACTACTGGCTCCAGAGAATAGAATACCCGAAGGTTCGAAAATGCCTAAATTATTAACTACCCTATATGACAAAGAAAGATATGTACTGCACTACGTAAATCTTAAGCAATTTCTGACCCTCGGAATGAAGTTGAAGAAGATCAATTGAGTCCTGGAGTTTGACCAATCAGACTGGCTCAAGTCCTACATTGATCTTAACACAAATATGCGAACGAAGGCATCAAATGATTTTGAAAAAGACTTCTTTAAACTAATCAACAACTCTGTATTAGGCAAAACAATGGAGAACATTAGAAACAGAGTGGATATACGGTTGTGCACAAGCAGCAAGCAAGTGGATAAATTAGTGGCTAAACCAAATTTTAAAGATAGAACAATATTTACTGACTCTTTGGTAGCAGTTCACATGAATAATACAAAGCTGTGTTTTAACAAGCCAATTTATGTTGAAATGAGCATACTTGCTTGTCAAAGACCTTAATGTACGATTTTCACTATAATATGATGAAACCAAAGTATGGGAAAAATATTGAACTGTGCTATCAAGATACTGACTAATACATATATTGTATAAAAACGCCAGACTTCTAAGTGACATGAAAGAAATGATCGATCATTTTGATAAAAGTGATTATCCAAAAAATAATTGATATAACATGCCACAAATAAATAAGAAAATTATAGGCAAAATGAAAGATGAATGTAATGGGAAAATAATGGAAGAATTTATTGGTTTAAGAGCCAAAATGTATGCCTTAAATGTGGAAAGTTATGTAAAGAAAAGAGCAAAGGGAGTGAAAAATACTGTAGTCTGGAATGAGATCAGTTTTTATGACTACAAAAAGAGCTTATTTGGAAAATATATGTGGTGTACAAAAGTATGAATCTCATAAGATCTAATAAACATGAACTGTTTACAATAGAGTTGAGAAAAAAAGCATTAAGTTCCGATGATGACAAAAGATTTATTCTTAAAGATGGTATTACTACACTACCATGCGGGCACTACAAAATTGAAAAGGAGTGAAACTATGAAATATATATACCATCACCACCTTTAATAATGTTTGTCAGACTGCATGGACTGATGCTGTATTTACGTATCTCATTTATATTTTGTTTTTAATTATTGAATATTTAAAATAAAGATTTTTGATGGGAAATTACCCATTAAAAACTAATAATCATACATGTTTGCGCCCTAGTTAGCTTCAGTGATTCTTTCACTTTTAACATAATAGATTAGGTTTCTTTGGCTTATTAGCACCACATTGCAAATAGTTGTAGCTTCGATTGGCTTATTAAAATCAACTGTAANGGCATCGATGAAAATACAATTGACCTAATTCCTAACAATGAGGAAAAATATATTTCTTTCACTAAACATGTATGTTACGGCGTAAATACAAGATTTATTGATTCCTTAAAATGTATGGCCAGCAGCATCGATAAGCTTGCTAGCAATCTTTCCAGAAGTCAATTTCGGGAAATGAGTAAGCATTTTTCCAATGAACTTCTAGACCTTGTTATAAGGAAAGGTGTTTACCCCCATGACTACATGAATTGTGCTGAAAAATTTAGTGAGACAACACTGCCTAATAAGCATGCATTTTACAACAAACTCAACAAATGTGGTATTTCAGATGAGGACTACGAGTTTACAATAAAGGTGTGGGAATCTTTCAACATCAAATCCTTAGGAGAGTATACTCAGTTGCATAACAAAACAGATGTCTTTATATTGGCTGATATTATAGAAAACTTTAGAGATGTATGTCTCAAGACATATAAGCTAGATCCTGCATGGTATTTCACAGCACCAGGGCTAGCGTGGGATGCAATGCTCAAACATACTAAAACATAACTACACCTACTAACGGATTACAACATGATTTTGATGATTGAAAAAGGCATTCGTGGTGGAATATCACAATGTTGCAAGAGGTATGCCAAAGCAAATAATAAAAACATGAATGATTATGATGCCACAGTTGAAGCTTCTTATCTGGCATACCTGTATGCCAATAACTTATATGGATGTGCTGTGAAGGAGGGTTTAAGTGGAGAAATACAAAAATAGATGTGACAAAAATTCGAGATGATGCCACAAAAGGCTATATATTGGAAGTTGATTTGGAGTATCCACATGAACTACACGGCCTCCACAAAGATCTACCACTGGCTCCAGAGAATAGAATACCTGAAGGCTCGAAAATGCCTAAATTATTAACTACCCTATATGACAAAGAAAGATATGTACTGCACTACGTAAATCTTAAGCAATATCTGTCCCTCGGAATGAAGTTGAAGAAGATCAATTGAGTCCTGGAGTTTGGCCAATCAGACTGGCTCAAGTCCTACATTGATCTTAACACAAATATGCGAACGAAGGCATCTAATGATTTTGAAAAAGACTTCTATAAACTAATGAACAACTCTGTATTCGGCAAAACAATGGAGAACATTAGAAACAGAGTGGATATACGGTTGTGCACAAGCAGCAAGCAAGTGGATAAATTAGTGGCTAAACCAAATTTTAAGGATAGAACAATATTTACTGACTCTTTGGTAGCAGTTCACATGAATAATACAAAGCTGTGTTTTAACAAGCCCATTTATGTTGAAAGAGCATACTTGCTTGTCAAAGACCTTAATGTACGATTTTCACTATAATATGATGAAACCAAAGTATGGGGAAAATATTGAACTGTGCTATCAAGATACTGACTAATACATATATTGTATAAAAACGCCAGACTTCTAAGTGACATGAAAGAAATGATCGATCATTTTGATAAAAGTGATTATCCAAAAAATAATTGATATAACATGCCACAAATAAATAAGAAAATTATAGGCAAAATGAAAGATGAATGTAATGGGAAAANAAAAAATAATAGATATAACATGCCACAAATAAATAAGAAAATTATAGGCAAAATGAAAGATGAATGTAATGGGAAAATAATGGAACAATTTATTGATTTAAGAGCCAAAATGTATGCCTTAAATGTGGAAAGTTATATAAAGAAAAGAGCAAAGGGAGTGAAAAATACTGTAGTCTGGAATGAGATAAGTTTTTATGACTACAAAAAGAGCTTATTTGGAAAATATATGTGGTGTACAAAAGTATGAATCTCATAAGATCTAATAAACATGAACTGTTTACAATAGAGTTGAGAAAAAAAGCATTAAGTTCCGATGATGACAAAAGATTTATTCTTAAAGATGGTATTACTACACTACCATGGGGGCACTACAAAATTGAAAAGGAGTGAAACTATGAAATATATATACCATCACCACCTTTAATAATGTTTGTCAGACTGCATGGACTGATGCTGTATTTACGTATCTCATTTATATTTTGTTTTTAATTATTGAGTATTTAAAATAAAGATTTTTGATGGGAAATTACCCATTAAAATCTAATAATCATACATGTTTGCGCCCTAGTTAGCTTCAGTGATTCTTTCACTTTTAACATCATAGATTAGGTTTCTTTGGCTTATTACCACCACATTGCAAATAGTTGTAGCTTCGATTGGCTTATTAAAATCAACGGTAAGTTTCAGATTAGTTCGATTATTTACAATATAGGTTTTTCTGTAAGAACAATCAATAATATACAATGGTCTCCTAGAAACAAAAGCATCAGGGTTATAATATAGTTCATTGTTACGGTAAGGAGTATCTAGCTTAGTCTTTGAATTTCTAAAATCATTGTAGGCAATGTACATCTTATCGAAAATTTTATCCTCGATATCCAGGTTCCAATTCTCTTTAGGGAACACTTCATTCCTTCCATTCTTAATAGAAATATTTTTAACATGACTATGGTCAAAAATTGAACCATGTTTGTCTTGATCAGCATTTTCTTTTCTGTTTAGCAGAAAGCCAACAATGACAAAGTTAGGCATATCGAATTGGATTGAATTGAACTGATCCTTTATATCAAACTGGAATGAGTTTGCACCAGTAGGTACAGATTTTTTANTACAGGTTTTTCAAGACATTGCCAATAATTGAAACCGATGGGAATTATGTGTTGTTTGTATAGTTTTGCTTTAATATCGTCTCCATAATTCGGTTCATATTCAACAATTGGCCACATGANTGGCCACAGGATTTCCATTTTCTCAATAACAATTTTACCAGCATCTGGAATAATATCAGCAGCTCCTGCTTGTGTTTTAGGCATTCTGTAAATAGAAACATCATCATGAGAATTAAAAATGAATGTAATCTTGTACACGCCTTTCCAGAATATTTCATTACAATCCCTCATAAACACAAACAAATATCTAAATGGATAGACAAGTTCATTATATCCATCTGCCTTAAAATATTTGCCTTTTTCTACCCCTGCTAGTTGCAAGTACGATGATTCCGATTCTGAGCTAAGAAATGCATGCATCATAGTCGAAGTGATGCCAGGATTGTCAATACTTTAAATTATATTGCCATGCTTAGATATCTCTACTCTTGAGAACTGGAATGGGAAGAAATTCTCACAAAGGTCAATAGTTGAAGTTTTTTCATAACCCGCATTTGTATCTCTTTTAGTTAGCTTATACCGTTGGTACACATAAGCCTCATTCGGATGTGTAAATGCATCGCCAACAGGAATATCAAACTCAATGCGCTTGTTGTATTCATTTAAATTGTTTTTTGTCTGGTCGTTTGGTGGAAACGACTGACGTTCATAGCTTTCAATTTTTTGTATACTCATTTATTATATAGAAAAAAATTTAGTTTTTTTAAACAACTACACTTTCCTTATCAACCCAAGAATTATGACTACTATCAAAACCCAACCATTTAACAAGCAGCTTATTTCCTTTCCTTTGTAAAACTTTCTCTACTAAGTAGTCTTGATCATACTGGGTCTTAAGCAGCTCTGGTTCATAAAATATACCCTTGATGGACTCAGTTTTAAAATATTTTATTCTGTATGTTATGGGGTACGTGTACAATACGTCACATACATTAAATACTTCAATGGACCAGTTTGGTGTATAGGGCCTACCCCTTTTCAAACAGGCCTTTACTTTTACTTATACGGACTTTATCTCCTAAACAAACCGTGCTTTAGCCATTTTTCTTTCTCTGCCATACATCCTTGATTAGAATAGACCTTTCATTCTTAGCACTTACATTGGCAGGTTTCATCCTGATTGTGCTGTGAACAGTGTTGTTGTATTCACTTATTAATTTAGGCAATATATCCACCCATTTATAGCTTCCCTGCACAGTAAATATCTACCACATTTTCTCCTTCAATGTTCTATAAAATCTTTCTACGACACTGGCTTCCTTTCCGCTGTATGTTGAATAGTGTGTTATGTTGTTATTGACCATTAATGTCTTAACTTATTTATTGTAAAATTCTTTCCCTTCGTCTGTTTGTAAATGCATAGGACACTGCCATTCAAAATATTTTTAATTGCTAAAGTAACATTTTCACCTGTTTTATCTTTGACAGGTATTGTCCATACATACTTGGAAAAAACATAAATCACAGTCAGCATATACTTAAACCCCTTGTTAAGACTGTGTATACCTTTCAATGACCCAGAGTCCATCTCAACCAAGTCAGCCTGCCAGAGATCGTCGATGCCGAAAGATAGAACAGCCCTCCTGGGGAAATTTTTTCGCATTGGTTTATGAATTTCATTTGCAATATCGTCTTTTATACTCCGACCAGTGAACATTGACTTATTGGTACCACAACAGCTACAAACACATTTAATTCTTGCATTATTGGTAAGTTCATATGAAACCTTATCACTTAATGTATTCTTCCTACACTTGAGACAGTACACATTTAAGTTATCAATATTAATTTTATATATACATATAATAAATTATTACCGAAGAACNCGATGCCGAAAGATAGAACAGCCCTCCTGGGGAAATTTTTTCGCATTGGTTTATGAATTTCATTTGCAACATCGTATTTTATACTCCGACCAGTGAACATTGACTTATTGGTACCACAACAGCTACAAACACATTTAATTCTTGCATTATTGGTAAGTTCGTATGAAACCTTATCACTTAATGTATGCTTCCTACACTTGAGACAGTACACATTTAAGTTATCAATATTAATTTTAGCTTGTTCTTCGGTAATCATTTATTATATGTATATATAAAATAAGAAAACAACTAATTGAAAAGTTTAAGGCCTTCCGGAAACTACATAAAGACGAGTATGATAAAAATAAAAGACAGGAACAACCTTTGATAGATGCGATAAAGGACTTGGGACAAAAAGTTGAGCATATAACAAACGAGAATAAGAACTTAATCAAAGAACGTGTTCCATTTGCTGTAAAGAATTTGGACTACCCACGAACGCCTACGGAAACTTCATTTAAGAGGAATCTGTTTGGTAAAGCAGATACCGGTGACGATGGCATTAAACGCTATGACGATGGCGTTGAACGCTATGACGATGGCGTTGAGGTGTTGGAGCATTTGAAAAACGATATTGTAACATTAACTAACTATAGAACAACATTTATTGGAGAGAAAGTGACTGAATTCTTAAATAACTGCGATGACCATGTTTTTGGTCTAAGGCCTGATGGAAGCAAAAGGTATATTGGCGATAGCGAAGTAATATTCAACAATGACCGACTTACTGTAAAAGATCGAACATACATTGGAACTGATGGCTTGCTGAAATTGCTTACTCGTAAGGATGTATCAGAAAGTGACTACACTGCAACTGACTATGAAAACTATAGTCATATCCTAACAGATACAAATGCAGTTTTTCAAAAGAATGACCCCAACTCGGGAACACCAAAATCAAGCAAGGGCGATAAATGGAAAACTATCGTTAGACCAGTGTACGATATGAAAAAGAAAAACCGCAACTCTCCTCGTACAGGAACAGGTATAAAGAGATATCCCAAAGAATACATATGGTAGGATGATGTTAGGAAGCTCATTGATAGGCTTCTCGTAATTTTTGGTGAAGAGAATGCTGGAAATGATAACAATTACAATGAGAAGGTCGGAATAATGGATATGCTCAACAGCAAGTTTAGTGACTTTGTTCTGAATAATCCAAAAGGTATACCATACCTGATACGAATGTTGAACACAATACCCCCTTCTCTCTGGGAGTCGGAGCATCATAGAAAGAGATTACCCTATAATATAATAAATGCTCTACCTTTTGAGTTACATGCACCAGGCTATAAATTCCTAGGCCCAGGTACCAGACTAAAAGAAAGACTTGAGAGAGGTGATAAACCTGTTAATCCATTAGATGAAGCTGCAATGGAGCATGATATAGCTTATCATCACCATAAAGATCTAGCTGAAAGACACGCAGCTGATAAGGAACTGGAAAAGAAGGCATTCAAAAGATTGTTAAGCTGAGATGCTGATCTCAATGAGAGATTGTGGGCTAGTGTTACTGGATCTGCAATGCATATTAAACGTAAGCTGGGCTGGGGAATTAAAAATATTTTTTAAAAATATTAGGTATAATAAATTAAAGTAAAAAACATTGCTTTTCAAGTTTCTAGCGAGGAGCTGGAGGGCTTGAATATTGATTCTTTCCTGACGAAAGGCCAATTAGAACGCAAAACAAGAAATTGAAGGAAGGTAAAAGTATGACTATCACAATCTCAACTCCACAACTTAAGAAAATGTCTGAGGAAATAAAGACTGCAAATTGTTTGACATATCACAAGGGTGGATTTTTACATTTGATTTTCCCAGCATTGGGAGTCTAGGGGCATTGTCAGGAGGAGCTTCATCTATCGCTACATCAGTAATTAATGCTAAGAAGAGAGACCAGGAATTTGGAAGAACAAAATAGACGTAATTTAGCCATGGAAACACAAGTTAAGGGGGTGAAGAAAGCCAAAAAAAAAAAGAAGTAACTCCACTCAGTAACTTTGATATTGATATAATGGTTAAAAAATTAAACATTAAAAATTTTCGAGGTGTATTTATGATTGATAAGCTGCCTAACACGCCACTCGATAAGGAATGTGGGATTGTTAACCTAGATGTTTCAAAAAACTCTGGAACACACTGGGTATGCTACTGGAAAGAATCCAATAAAAAATATTTTTTCGACTCATTTGGTGGAGATCCACCCCGGGAATTGATTGCGTATCTCGGTGGTAATATTATTTATAACGATAGCAGAATTCAAAATTTCCACCAAGTAATTTGTGGCCATTTGTGTGTCATTGTGCTAAATCACTTTTCACATAATTTTAAATTTCAAAAAATTATTTTACTATTAATAAACGATGGATAGATGCGGAAATGCATTAATGACATCTTGTATTGAAGATCAAATTAAAGAACACCGGGATAATGATACAACTACTGAGAAGATCGATCCTAATGATTTTGTTTACCACCCACAGTTCAGTGACTTTATAACCACACTGACAAGAAATAAAAGATCCTTGGGTAAAGCCTTTCTTACCTACTTGGAAGAAGATAATAATATAGATTTTGAAAACAAAAGGCTTAGAAACGTGGGAAATCCTATTGCTCCTAATGATGCGGTCAATTTAGAGTACTATCAGTCTAACAGATTTGACATTATTCGTTTAGTCGGGATTATGTCAAGTTTCCTGTTTAATTTTTACCTGGGTAATAATCAAACACAATATCTTTTTATGAGAAGTGGAAGAGAAATTGAGATAATAATGAAACCAGAGGATTATAAAGGAATTATCAAATTATACCNGACTTTATAACCACACTGACAATAAATAAAAGATCCTTGGATAAAGCCTTTCTTACCTACTTGGACGAAGATAATAATATAGATTTTGAAAACAAAAGGCTTAGAAACGTGGGAAATCCTATTGCTCCTAATGATGCAGTTAATTTAGTGTACTATCAGTCTAACAGAATTGACATTATTCGTTTAGTCGGGAAATACAGTTCAAAGGACAAATTATTTTACCTGGGTAATAATCAAACACAATACCTTTTTATGAGAAGTGGAAGAGTAATTGAGATAATAATGAAACCAGAGGATTATAAAGGAATTATCAAATTATACCATAATTTAAAAAGCATCGCCATACATAAACCTTTCGATGTCGCGATTGATGATAAGATATTTTTTAAAATTCCAAAAGCTTTCAGTGTACCTGAAGGCACAGTTGTGTTTTTTGAAATAGTTATGATATATAAATACATTTAAAAAAGGCGCAGAGTCTGTTAGTTTTTAATGGAAATTTTTCCATTAAAAGCAAAGAAAAATGTGCTAATAATCTAAGGATTTAAAAAGTCTTTAATTTTATTACGATACTTACCATTATTCAACTTACAAGTTATGTCTATTGTTACAAAACCATATTCCTTATCCCAACATTTTGAACAAGTCTCCTAAATTTCTCAAATTGGGATATCGCCACCAACGAAATCGCTATGAATATGTTTCAGATTTGTATCATCTTGTCTGAATATGCAAAGAAAATTGACATTGTCTCTTATAAGCTGTTTAGGCACTTTTGAGTATGTCTGAGCTAAATAGAAACAATCAATATCTTTGTGTCTACCGCGAGTGAAGAAATCTCTTACTTTGTCCTGATTTTCAAGTATGACATCATCAGAAACAACAACAGATTCATTACAACATTCATCCACAGTAACCATTTCTTCGTTTGTAGGGAAAAGGTATGCTATTGGTTCAGATATTAATTTTGCTGCTTCCTCTGTATCTTCCTTTAAAAGGATATATTTAGGTTGGTTCAGACTTTTTGAACACACATATAATGTACCAAAGTTGAACCATCCTGGGGAATATATAAAATTATCAATCATAAGTGTAGTTATTCCACAATTTCTAGGGCCCACTATCAAACATCTAATTTTATTAGGCATTAATTCTCCATGATGTTTTGTCAATACAGTTCTGTCTGGTATCCTTATTTTAATATCCCAGTCTACCTGTTTCATGTTTCTGGAATTATTAATTTATTTAATAGATTTTGTTGTTGTAATAAATAATATACTATTCAAGATAACATATAACAAATAAGTGTTGAAGAAAATACTACATTATCTTTTACAGATAGAGGAGCACTCAGTGACTTTAGTTCAGTTCTTTACTGCATACCTAACACCTAACATTACCCCTGTGAAAAATAGGCTCTATTTTAAAAACCTGGGTGGTATGGAAACATCGGTTGATATTCCAGTTGGCCAATATAGTTTAAAAGATCTTGTAAAAACTATAAAGACAATTCCCCCATTTGATATAGTTCCAATGGGTGGGGGAGAAAATAATAGCATATATCTTAAGCTGGATAAGAAAACAAACGGGGTGAAAGTAAAATGTGTGTTTGATTTACAGTTTGGAAAATGGGGTTCGATAGGAGAACTTTTGAGTTTCACAGAAAATAAAATCCTGAAATCAAATCAGAACCATTTTGGAAACACAATTCCAAAATTTGTTCCCTTTGAAACAATACATATACACTGCAATATAGCTAATGGGATGATATTAAAACATGATGAATATAACCACAGAGAAACTAGCATAATTGCTACTTTTAAACCAAGGACGACATTTGGATTTGGTGACATGATATATTACAAACCTGCATATCCATAATTTTTTCCCGTGCAAACAACTCAAGTAAAGGAAATAATAGTTGAAATTAAGGATGACAAAGGTAAGTTAATAAATTTTGATTCTTCAGAACGAACTGTGGTCTTGGAGATGAGACCGTAGATACTTATTTTTCTATTAAAGAAAAAGGTATTTTTAGCTTGGAAGTACTCATATAATAACTTTAATGGTTATTTAAACCATTAAAGTTTCATATTAATAAAAACTAAAGAATATAGGTCAGGCTTGTTGATAAATGCAATTGCATCGTGTATCTGACTTCATCACACAGCTCACGTTCTCTTGGTGTAGGGACAGGTTTTTCCTCGTCATACTGTCGTACGGACCTGTTATCTGCCACGTTTGCTAACTGTGACGTAATATGTGAACCAGGATGTAGTAAAGTTTGATGTATCCGTGCTCTATACGTGTTTCATTTAACCATTCGACGCGACTCGCTGTATAAGATGTATGAAGAACCTCGCCTAACGTCTTGCCAGTTTTGCTCAGTGTTAAGACGTCCGACTCTTAACGTTAACGGGCTGAGCGGATAAATTTACAGTATGGGTGTGAAGGCACCTGCATCCACACTGTATGTTTATCAACCGAGCAGTTCCAAATCGGACTAATAAAATAAATACTCGTACTCTTAGCAGATCTAGGAGTAGCAGATGCAACAATATGATATATCTTAAAACCCAGCAAAAATACTCTCTACAGTAGTCAGTATTGTATCAGACATATAGCTGGGTAATCTTGGATGGTGAAAGCGCCACACCATCTGAGAGGGGTACAAGAACTTAAAAAAACTACTTCACCTCATCACTTAAAAAAAAAAAAGGCCGGCCGAGCGATGAGGTGGGGGATTTTTCCGCAAAACGGAGTTATATTGGCGTCAAAATTAGACCGTAATAATAATTAAAAAAAAGGTCCCTGGCGAGTCATAAAGTTGACCGTAAACCTTCTGCATTTTTTTCTTGTAAGATAATAAATATGGATAATATTTCTATAGACAGTGCAATTAAATATTTAGAAAAAGAATTAGGTGTTTCACCTACTTTAATATGTTGTATTTGTAGGTGCATATTTAAAGTTGTAATTAGACCATGTTGCACAAAGTCAGAGTGGTAATTATGTTTTAATGGTTTCACAACCATTAAAACCTTATAGAGATAAGAATGCAAATTAAAATAAACTGATGCCTTATTATACAAATACTTGCATTTACTCTTTTACAAACAGAATATAATGAATTTGAGTGTCACCATATGTTTTCAATCCTTTATACACAAGACTTGTGCCTCCTCGATTAACATCACTTATCAGTTTTGTACTGAAAATGTATGTCTGGTAGGGCCACCTTAAAATTTCCTGAAGTAACTTCCACTTTGGGACCGTACTTGATTTCTTATATTTCAGCGTGGTTTATCGGGTATGACTGCCCTATTGTAAGGTCGGAAAGTTTCATAAAATGGCGCGTGCTGTATAATGCATTTAGCAACTGATATATGCTTTTTTGTTTATTATACATTTTCATTTCTTTAAATGAAAAAAAAGCCTCGCTAGTAATTATTTTTGTGCTGCGCTCGTATCAGCATTTCCAAACAATTAATTTTAGAAGCAGGTTGAACACATATAGTTATGCTTATTCCATTAGTTTTTAAAAGTGGGTTGAAAACGTATGGCTATTTTTAATCCATTAGTTTTTCAAAGTGGTTTGAAAACGGGTGGATATTTTTAATCTATTAGTTTTAAAGTGTGTTGAAAACGTATGGTTATATTTAATCCATTTGTTTTTTAAAGTGGGTTGAAAATATTTCGTTATATTTAATCCATTAGTTTTTTTAAGTGGGTTGAAAACAGATGGGTATTTTTAATCCATTAGTTTTCAAAAGTGGTTTGATAATGTATGGTTAAAATCTATGGTATGCTAGTGCTGGGTTCGTATCGGAATTTGATATCTACTCACTTNTATTTTTAATCCATTAGTTTTCAAAAGTGGTTTGATAATGTATGGTTAAAATCTATGGTATGCTAGTGCTGGGTTCTTATCGGAATTTGATATCTACTCACGTNTAGTGCTGGGTTCGTATCGGAATTTGATATCTACTCACTTCTTAGAAACTAGTTTCAAGTTAGCTGTGGTTACTTTCTAGAATACAGAGTAAAAGTGATATTTGCTCTTCAAATGTCCTTCCTGTCATAATGTCATCAAAGAAAACCAAACAGACATCTAAAAACAGAATAATATTCATCAAGCATTCGAAGGTGGCAGAGGTATTACATAGTCTAAAAGGCATAACTTTGAACTGCCAGGTTCCTTTCCCTTGGACACAAAATGCAGTCTTATCTTGGTCTTCTGGGGCCATCTAGCACTGCCAGTAGCCACTCTTTATGTCCAAGGTGGAAAACCACTGCGAACCTGCTAGGCTTTTTAATGTGTAATTTATCCTTGGAAGTGGATAAGAGTCTTTAATTGTCACATTATTAAGCTGGCGATAACCTTCACAAAACCTCAGAGAGCCATTTTTCTTCTTTACAAGTACAATTGGTGACGACTGCGGAATAACTGATTTTTCTATCATGTTTAGCTCCTTTATTTCCTTCATAATTCCCTCAAATCCTCATGCAAGGCTAGTGGTAGTCATATTGGTAGCTCTTTTATGGTTCTGGGATCTCCTGTATCAATGTGGTGGTAGGAGACATTAGTCGTTCTAAGGTAATTTGATCCACACGAGAAAGCATCCCTATTTCTGTGGTTAAATCAGAGCCAGCATTCTCCTAGTCCCAGTTAGGATTATTTCTTGTTCGAACTAGCAGTACTTCTGGTAGAGGACAATCTATTACATCTACTCCAGAATCTTCTGGAACATTTGTAAGTATCTGTGTGAACTGCTTGCAAACACTTATCATGGTCCCCTCAAGACACATGGCACCTTCGGACAAATGTATCATTCTGGAGGAAAACAGTCAGAATTAGAAAAAACCAAAGTGCTTGCTACAACTGCTTTACCAGGAAGGACGCCAACCCTCCTTGCTGGGTCAATTAGACCGAAACGCCAGACAATGTTTTAATATATCCGCCTGTAACGACAACTTTACTAAAAGTGGGCAGCACAGTGGGTTGACAACAGACTACTGGGCAGCTAAGTGGGGAGGACAAATCATGCTGCGTTGACACCACCAACTATGTACTGCCTACCCGTAGCACACAAAGTCAAATAGCTATAGAGCACCCCATTTTATGAAGTGCATAAAGCCCCAAAATACATTCATCCTCTATTTCTGCTATGTAAACATCGTGCTCTATGATAAGGTCACCAAGTTTCAAGATCACATTCCTCTTACCTCTAACTAGTGTGGTCTCGCCTGTGTTACTTTAGTCAAATAGCATCGTTCCATGCTGTAGTTAGGTGACCGCTAGGGGTCGACTGCGGAAAGGGGGGGGAGGGTGGAAGCCCGTGGATGTCTGCTCTTACTACTGGTATGGTCGCCTCATGTTCTGGAAGCGATGCCCTTCACAGCCATCTGCAACTGCTTCAGTGTTTTCTTCATACTGTATTCGTTATATTCGTGCAGCGTCACTGCCCGTACCTAATGTCGGGGTGCAGCTCACAGTTTTGCTGACTCCACCTCCAGTGCTCGGGCCATGGTATTCTGCATGTTGTGGGGTGCAGCCAGACTTTCTGCTTGCCGTACCTCCATGTCTCTGATGGCATCTATGAAGAAGTCGACTGCGATGATGTCGTGCGCCTGCTTCAGGGCACTCTTCCAGAGATAGGTGGGATAGCAGCACGGTGTCTTGCCACAGCTCCTGCAGGGGCTCTCCTGATCGCTGGGTGCGTATCCGCAGTTGGGCATGGGGGCATGTTGCAGGTATCGGTGGCCGAAACGTAGCTCCAAGGCCGACACAAGTGCGGGGTACTCCAGTCGATGTCTCTCTGGCAGAAATTGTAGTATGCTCAGTGTGGAGCCCTTCAGCACAGCGGCGACGTAGAAAGCCGGCTGTTCGACTGTCCAATCATTTAGTGTGGCGAGTATTTCAAACTGTTGTTGGTAATCCCGGCAAGAAGTCTGGACATCGTAAGGGACGGGCTTAATTGAGACCCCCTTCCCCACTCATGTTTGCGCGATGCTAATGCTGCAGACCTGCTGATTATCCTCCGAAGTTGCTGTGTTGGTTTCGGCTTGTACTGTTTCCTCACTTCTCTCGGCTGGCGATGTTGTGATAGTAGAATTCCGCAGCAGCATACATTCCTGTATTTCTTTCTTCATCGGACTTATTACCTGTTTCACTTCATTCTCCACACTACCCATACTTTCACTGACACTGTTTATCTTGTTGGTTACACTGTTCACTATTTCGTTACACTGTTCATTCTTGCGTTGAAAATGGCAATTTTCGTGTTCACTAACCAGCTAATGCCTTCTATTTTCCTGTCAACATTGTCATTTACTGTGTCTGTTTTCCTTTTTACATGATCTATTTCGATGTCTACATTTTCATTTACACTGTATACATTCTCGTTCACACTCTATTCACACTCGCGCTTACACTGACAATTTGGCTTCCAATACCCTCAGTTAATGCTTGGAGTGTTTCGAGTTCTGTAGACATTTTTCTAGTTAACATTAACTGCGATGGTTGTACAAAACAATCACACTTTTTTGCGAAAATCTATACAATTAACAAAAAAATTTTAATTTCTCTAATTATTAACCTCTTGCATAACTTAGCTTACATTCGATTCATTAATAATTGCCTCCGTCCCATTTCTGACACCAGTGTTGCAAGATGCCAGGTGGGCATACCTGAGTTCGTAAGGGATGGAGGTCCTAATAAAACCAAAATAACTAAATCTTATTAAAATTTTTTCACGCAGATATTATTTGAAACATTAATAAACCTATCCCAAATATTACTGTTTTTATTTCTCAGTGCGAACAATATTTAATGTCTAATTTACTGTAATTAACGTTCTTCTTGATGCCTCAGTTTTGTTATAACCAAATAAGTCATACTCATCACTGACACACTTTGTCTGTATGTTGCCATTACTTGTAATGTCTTTCCCTCACGCGCCCAGTCCAATAGCCCAGCCTGCCAGTCGTACTTTGCACTGCGCCGATCCTTGTAGTAGCAGATTTTCCTCCCACTAGTCACTTCTCTCACCGCTCATTTCGCTCGTCGTCTATCGCTATACACTAGCCGCTCATCCACTCATAAAATGCTGGTTCGGGAGGCCCGTCACACCTTCATACTCGCTGGCCTTGACCTGCAAAGTTGGACGCACCCAGAGTCACGCTGAGCGAAACTTGTGTAGCAAATCACCAGAAAATTCTTCAAATAAACACGGTAATTCAATCACCTGAATGGCAGGAGCGTATACCGCAAATATTTATCACAGGACCACGTCCCGCGGCAAGCCTGTGTAAGCTGATATTCGTGTTCGCCGCCCGTTCTTGGGTTACATGGGTGACCATCACACATTTCCGCTCTCACAAGGTATGCGAAGCAGTGGGCGCGTAACAATACGTATCTTAAATATTCTGTATATGATTTCGCCATTTACTAAATAAAATTATTTTTGTAATATAAGAGTTTTTAAAGCTTTCTTCAAAAGTAATTATTTCAATAATATATGAAGGAACTAACAAAATTTATAATATTTCACCATACACTAACTTTATTCGTACACATAATTGACCAGAATTTATAAAAAAAATATATATTTTTGAAAGGGAATAAAATTTATGTTCTTGGCACATATACCTATTTAAGTTTAATATGGCCTGAAAGCTAAGCCAATTCTGACGCATGCCAGCTATTACAAATAAAAAAATTGCGCAATCGAATTACTTAGTCCCGAGTCAAGTTTAGACGATATATATTCGCATGCTTCCAACAAGTCTATAAAATAATAATTCGTTTTCTGATACGAATAAACTATTATAAAGGGTATATATATAATCTTAATTTTTCCCACCAACCTTATGAAGTACGTTAAAGTTTTCCAATATAGTATGCGTTAAGGGAACTACACACGTAACCGGAAACTGCAATAAAGTGGTTATCAATAATTAAAAGCATATACAGTATAGAGAATTACGAAGTTCACAACTACAATATATTGTGAGACAGACAATCCGATAGAAAGATAAGAGTACAAGCTAAGAAAAATTGTACTCAAAAGGAATGTTAAGCCTGAGATACATTTATTTCACAAAAATGCGCGTAACTGAATTCATTTAATATGAAAATGGAATTGATTATCTCAGCAAAATACACATTCCAAGAAACAAAATTGAAAACTTAACTAATATTATACCAATGTAATATTAGGGTACTTAGTACACGTGCATCTAGCTAAGTAATCAAGACGAGTGGTTATGCAGTTTGGCGATTACCGCTTATGTCTGCTGTAATGTTAACACGATCGCCAACTAAATTCAAGCCATTCCTTTGACATTTTAAGAACGCTTGAACCAGGTGCATAAGAATGAACTCGTACGTCCTTACTTTTAATTAAATTAAAATGTGTTAAAAATATGTAACATTTCTCAGAAAATCTGTACATATGAGGAGGAGCAGATTTAATCTGATCTGAAGGAGCATTTGTAATTATAAAGTTTGTTGGTTAATTTTATATTTTATTGCAGTGCCGTAAACCGTTGCGTCTTTACCCTTACATGAATCATATGCACGCAGACAAGTATATACTGGGTCTTTTATGAACATAGATTTTATAAATAAGCAAAAGCAACCTTTACACAGAGGACATTATTATCTGTACTGTTTGTACAGCGTGTGGGCAGTCGGGTCTCCTGTGCCTGTGACTTAAATGTAAAACAGGAGTAAATTCCAGTGCAACGTACGGCGTCTACAGCGCCCTGCACTAGTTTTTATTCAGCCACAAAGTCACATCAGGCATTTTAGCCACTTCAGTCGTTAGAGTAATCCATCCTGTGCACACCGGCCAGATCCCATCAAAGTCGGGAGCCAGACTATAATATGGTACTACCGTGCTTTAATTGGCTGCAGCTGAAGGCAATCAAATAGAAGAAGAGTACGCTCCTTCCAATCGCGGTGGGTGGGCGTGGATACCGCCTCACCTATCAACAGCATCGTTCAGAGTTGAATCTGCACGCGCCACCGCGAAGAGATCGAGGCCTATCCAACCTCTACGAACGCGCTTCGTAAACGAGTCCACTTACTAGGCGAACCAGACCGCCGTCCCTTCGTTAGCGAGCATCAACCCTTCGAAACTACCGCTGGGGCCGGAGACACGCCACTTTACTTCCCCAAGAGTTACTCGAGCGACAAGAGCACATCACCAAACCTAGCACTGTGTATCGTGGAAGTCCGGTAGGAGGGAAAGCTGTCTTTCTCCCCGGCTACTGAGGCCGCACGCGCTGTCGTTGCAGCTCCCCAGCTTCTACCACCAGGAGCAGCTCACCAAGCAAATACCTGCCTCCAGGCCTCCTCCCAGCGGTAGGTTCAACCAACTGCTCTTGCTGTCTCTCATCACGCCTCCTGAAATTAAAAACCCGCCACCCAATAGCTACTGAGTTTGTGTTTACACCAGCAGGAACGCCAGATGCACAGACGTAGTTGGACTGCGACTAAGACGGCGCGGTCGGGTGTAGGATGTCAGTGACATTGTTTAAAAGCAGTGATTTTTCCATCGTCTTAAGTTATCTGAGATAGTTCGGGTGTTCGGTTTTCTAGTTTTGTAGCCTGGGAAATAGAATAAGTGTTGATTTTGCGGTATTTGTTTACTGCAGTGGTGTATCGGCAAGTTAAACTTTGCATTACACACGAGCTCTGCGTCACCTTAAATGTACATATCACCATTAATACCACGCAATGAATTAAACAATCATATTTCATCTCCTAACACAAATGTAACATTTTTACGAAAACATGTAACAGGGGCCTTTGCGTTAGTGGCAACGTCAAATTGGTTCGATATTCATGAAAAGGAAATATCTTTCAACATATTATATCATGATCATCAATATGATTGGTAAATGCAACAGAAGAATAGCTTTATTGGCACTGAGACGCCTTCTTTAAAAGTGAATTGTCGTTGGTGATCAGATACTGGATAGATGCAAATGAGTATTTTAGGCTTCATGAAAAGTCAAATAATATATTGTCTTAAAAAGTACGATTTCGTGAAGCATTATATGTAAGCTGGGCAAAGGAATAGCATATATTTAAACAAAGAGTACAAAATAATTTGAATAAATAACTACAGCCTACATAATTCTATTCTACAGTTAACTTTCAAATCATTAAAGTATAAAAAATTATCACTAATGGCAGATTAAACAAGTGACTGCGCGGTGACCATGTGCAAATGGTTGTTATATAATTTTATGACAGTCAAAATAGAGCAGTTCACACATTTGTGGGTCATAGTGAAAGGCCCTGCCAATTATCTGCAGTGCAGTGCAGTGCCGACGCTATTCTGGAATTTGTTTGGCTCATGTGACGGTGACGTGACTGCAGTGCAGTGCAGTGCTGTGCTGTGCTGGTGAACTGCTTCAACTTTTACCTCGGGTGGCCGCAGATCAGCAGTCTACTTGTGATTTGCCAAGGTATGTGCGTCACAAAGTCGTGAGCCAGTTAAATGTAGATTCGTTATGCGCATGAGCGCGCAAAGAGCGGGAAACACGTCAACTTTTCAGATTATAAGCAAATGTATATCGAAGCGAGTACACCGTTGTTGATGTGTTAAATATTTATTTTATTTTTGTTACACGCCGATTTTGACGCAGAGTTGTAAAATAATTGGTATGTGTAAGCTATTAAAAGTTATTATAAGCCCAGTAAAAAAACATCTTATAATCAACTTCTATGGAATCAAATTTTAAAAAACGAGTTACAGTTTCTCGAGTTCTAAACAACGTGGAAACATTGAAAACAGAAATTGCGTGGAAATGAGTTTAAGAAAGTAAACATTCAACATGAAATAAATATTTGCGGAATGAATGAAAATAGTAAAAATTGCTCGGCGATCGTTCTGTCGCCTGTTCCGGGCCATAAGAACTACGCTCACTAGCTGACCATCGGCATTTAATTGTAGCACGTAGCAACTGAGGGATCGGCCCTGCAGTCGCCAGCACTGCGCTGCAGATGATCGGCTCATTGCCGCATGGCCTTGACCTGTCTCGAAAAACATTGTTCAACAACTGAACACAGCAATGGAAGAATAGAAACAGAGCTGGAAATGTATGCTGTCTGTATGTTCTGATGGTGCCGCTGTAACGATGCAACGATATTCATTACAAACTGCATGTGATTGTTTTGCTCACTGCTTGAATTGGTTCGTATTTAACAAGATTTGAAAACAGTTCAATCTATGCAACTGTTCAATTGTTGTACATGCTTATAAAAGGCTTCTGAGTTGTCGAGTAAACCTCAACAAGTGTTAACACAAAACTGAGAACACTGAAATCTCTCTTAACCACATGATGGACACGTATATCCGAAGCAGTTGTTGCAGACTGTCATATTTTCTCAGCTGTAGTGAAAACTGTTAAAAGTTATCGAAACTACAATCTTTACAGAAGTTAAATTAAGTAGCTAACATTATAGTTTGTATAACTTCATCTTCTGGATTTTTTTGAGTTTAATTAATGTTTAACAGCATTTCATTTTTAAGACCCAAATAGCTTAGTTAATTAAAATTAAACAATGTATTGTAATTATAATGTTAGGAGAGCCTTCCAAAGTTATAATGGATTTTTGTGGTTATTTTAATTTTTGTAACGTAAGTTCGTGTATTTTATTTTGCTTTGATCATAAAAAATTTAAGCGACTTGAGTGATACAGTTTAGCAAGGCATATGCCATTGTTTTGTTTCTCTTTACTGCTTAAAATTTTGCATTAAGCTTTAATTGTATCCGAAGGTTATTTCTTATATTTTTTCCGGAAAGTAATATATTCCGCGTACATTTTGATGGGAATACATGGATTGTTGCCTGGTTTCTGCTGTCGTGGAGAGACAACGTATGACGAGATATATCTGTTTATTGCTGCGGTGCCATTATCTTCTGTTGCCCTGAAGGAGGGAGTGGTTCGACGCCACCGACTTCTCTTATCGTGTGATGTGAAGGTTGTATGAACTGTCACCATTTTTGACGTTTGCTCCACATTCATTTATTTATATTGTTTTCCATTAGTTTGTTTTAGGACTAGAATTTTTCATAAAGTTATATCTCACTTCGACTAAAGAGGGACTGATATGGAGGAAAATTATTAATAATACACTGCCGTCTGCTAGTAAATGAAACCCGGACTTCTTATAATATGTGGTTAGTTCCGATGGATCTTTAGTTTTATTTCGAGACCAAGCAACGTTTTTCCAAGAGCAAAGAAAAACAATATATTATATTTTAATTTGTTATAATTTTACCATTTGTTCCGAAAGGATGGCTATTATACTACACTAGTAGTTCTAAAAACACTTCATGATCAGCATGATTTTCTTTCAATCTAATTGTGTCCCAAAATAATTTAAATTTCACTGAATATTTTATTAATATACAGGTTTTCCATTCAGTAATTAGAAGGATGCATGAAATATTTCTTTATCTCTTATTTATATTTCGTTTATGTAGACATATACATGCTTGTGTTCAACGTGAAGCTCTTGTCTACTGAGTGCTAATAAGAAATAGTTCCTGCTATTAACATAGTTGATTGAGGTATATATGTAATAAGAACACTGCTTAACAGTAAAGTCAGGAAAAACATGTATAAACAATTGCCATTATTACTACAAAGGGAAAAGCATTACTTAAGCAACTTATTAGTTTGGAGTGTTGTGTAGGCACTGAGTTCATGCATTCTACTCCACAAACAATTGTTAAAATCAAAAAGTACTTTAGGATAGCAAATTATTTTTTTGATTATCATAAGAGAAGTGTACAATTTGTGACCTTATTTAAATTTAAGCATTCTTATGATAAATATTTCAATGAAGCATGCAATGCAGTCGCGAAAAATTGTGAAGAACATGAAGCTAAAGTTTCTTCCAACAAATGAAAAACAGGTATCCCGGTATTTGAATGAAAAGTGGCAAAATTAACATTTTACAAAAACGAAAAAGGGGAAAGTCATACAAAAGTATTTTACGCCATTCTGGATACTATGATTCGAGGCATTAATCAATTGTTAGGTAAAGAAATAACTGTGACTGTCACACCGGCAGGAAGTTTGTTAAAATGGCTTTAATACAAAATTAAATTATTACTTCTTCAAAGAATTTTGAGTTCTCTCACGTTGAGCTGGAAAGAGAACTAAGATTACTGAAAGCAAGTGCGAAAAACAAAACTCGTTCCAAACAATTGATAAGGTAACGAATGAACAAAGTGGTAACAATAGCAGTTCAGCAAATGCATTTACATAGTCCAAGAAGGCTGCTACTGAGTTTGGTATAATGTATATTTTGTGACCGAACGTTTATCAAATTGGTTCATATAAAATGTAAGCATAGATCAGAAATTAAACAGATTACGAACGACTTGATTAATCTGTTTAATTGAAAAACAACTTGCGACAAAGGAAAATAGTAACCAAGATAGTGCCCAATAAAAAAAAAATATANCCGAACGTTTATCAAATTGGTTCATATAAAATGTAAGCATAGATCAGAAATTAAACAGATTACGAACGACTTGATTCATCTGTTTAATTGAAAAACAACTTGCGACAAAGGAAAATAGTAACCAAGATAGTGCCCAATAAAAAAAAAATATATATATATATATGTACCACTTGAACGTTGTTTGTATTTGCAGTTCAGACATATGATTTTCCTTGATATATGTAATTAAGTGGTATAGGTTTCCATGCAAATGAAAATGCCTGCAGAATTTCTAAATGTGATGAATTTACTGTGATAATTGTTACCAGGTAAACATATATTATTATAAGAGCATAACATTTTATAACACATTTGTGTGAACACTTATATACACTGAAGAGCCAAAAAACTGGTATACCTGCTAATATCGCTTAGGGCCCCCGCGAGCACGCAGAAGTGCCGCAAGACGACGTGGCATGGACTCGACTAATGTCTGAAGGTATGCAGGAGGCAATTCACACCATGAATCCTGCAGGGCAGTCCACAAATCCATTGAAGTGCGAGGCGGTGGGGATCTCTTCTGAACAGCACGTTGCAAGGCATCCCAGATGTGCTCAATAATGTTCATATATGGTCATTAAGGGGGCCAATGGAAGTGTCTAATATCTGAAGAGTGTTCCCGGAGCCACTCGGGAGCAACTCTTGACGTGCGGGGTATCACATTGTCCTGCTGGAACTGTCCACGTCCGTCGGAATGCACAATGGAGATGAATGGGTGCAGGTGATCGGACACGATGCTTACGTATCTGCCACCTCTCATAGTCGTATCTAGAGGTATCAGGGGTCCCATTTCACGCCAACTGCACACGCCCCATACCATGACATAGCCTCCACCAGCTTTAACAGTCCCGTGTTTATATGTAGGGGGCATGGATTGATTCATGATGATGTCTCCGTACCCGTGCACGTCCATCCGCCCGATACATTTGGAAACAAGACTCGTCAGACCAGGTAAAGTCTTTCCAGTCATCAACAGTCCAATGGCGGTGTTGGCGGTACCAGGCGAGGCATAAACTTTCTGTCGTGCAGTCAACAATGGTACACGAGGCTCCGAAAGCCCATATAAATGATGGTCCATTAAATAGTTCGCACACTGGCACTTGTTGATGCCCCAGCATTGAAATCTGCGCCAGTTTGAGAAAGGATTGCACGTCTGTTACGTTAATGATTCTCGACAGTCGTCGTTTTGTCCCATTCGTTCACGATCTTTTTCCGGACGCAGCGATGTCGAAGTTTTGATGTTTTACCGGATTCCCGATATTCGCGATACACTCGTGAAATGGTCGTAAGCGAAAATCCAAATTGTATCGCTACCTCGGAGATGCTATGTCCCATCTCTCGTGCGCCGACTATAACACCACGATCAAACTTACTTAAAATCTTGATACCCTGCCATTGTAGCAGCTGTAACCCATCTAGCAACTTTTCTTTTTCTAACCTACTCTAAAACTAAGTGTTATATATTAGTCCGCGGTAGGAACGGGATTATTGCGTATCAGGGCTAGCCCCTTACGCTTATAAGGGAAGGAAAAACATGCAAGGAGATGTGCATCGCGGCAAAGAGGGATTGGGTTTCTCATGGCGGAGTTTGGCCATGAAAAACCTCCCTAATATACTTATAGTTAACTAACTACATCTAGAAGAGAAAGGGAAAAACCGGCACAGACAGCGTAAAAACCCTTCCGACAGGAAGGAATTAAAAATGGTTACATCCATTATGAGAAAATGCTACAGGAGAAAGATAGGTGGGTACCAAGCTCTTTATTATTGGGAGAGGAGAAACTAGTAGAGAGGTGGCTGCGATATTTTCTTAAGTGGCGCTGGTTTAACCAGAGTGATGTGGAACATCACTCTGGTGAGAGTGATGTGGAACATCACTCTGGTGGGGGGAGAGCGCGACTGTGCTATCCCCCCCCCCCATAACCCCAGTGAATCCTGATAGGAACTTTGCCAGACGCTTGTTGTCGTATAAAGGCGCTGCCGACCGCATCACGTTACTCTGATTAGCTCCATACCTCTGTTTTTTGCACGCAAGCCTATACCAGTTTTTTGGCTCTCCGATGTATATTCATATATACATATGAAGGGTACATGGGGAAAAAGATTGTTGTCCATTTTTACAGAAAATGATGTTGTGGTGTAATCTGATAAAGAATCGTTAGTAGTGTTGGCATGGCAAACCGTAACGGTTAAAGGAGATACGATTCCGAGATAACAGGCCGCGGAAGCAACACTTCCAAGGAAGGAGTTTATACTTTCGATTGCAGTTTACTCGAAACTAGCAAATATGGACATGCATTTTTTTGCCTCTGTTCGCGTCATATACACACATTCATAAATAAATAAATATATATATATATATATATAATTTCTTCTTAAGTCACATGAAATGTAGCGGGCCTCACCCGTAATGAAAATGTCCAGGCACGCCTATGTCCAAGGTTCATGTAGTCCAAAAACGAATAATAAAACTTTGAGTGTGTTCACAAGAGTTATTTGAAAGAATCTTTTAATGTAACTAACATATAAAACAATTTATTTTGTACATATTAAATGGAGTATGTTAAAAATAATGTTTCGTTCAAAATGTTCACAAGTGTTTCCTGACAACATTGCGATCATCATTTGTCTTTACAATCATGAAATGGACAAAGATAATTTGAAATTACGAATAGCAGTTATACAGAGTAATTCATTAAATTTAACTTATTTACCGTTTCATCAATGTATATTGTTCTAACGAAATTTATATTATAATACGTAGGCCTAATGTGTTTAATACGGAGTTTTCATTAATGAACATTAGCTGTGTATAAACGTGATTTTTTAAATTTCCAGATGGAAATCTTCATAATAAAACCTTTACTTCTCAGGTATGACGATGCCATTGAAAGAAAATTTGATTCTTTCCACGAAATTTTTAGATCAGAGAGCTCTGATATATCATGCGTCTTTAGTGCGATTCAATAAGTGACTGTGATAAATCCTTGTAAATGACACAAATTGGTTCAAAGCCATTCCTCTTGTTCATTCCTTAGTGTTTCAAATATTATATCAGATCAGCGTGTCAAACATACAACAAATCGTACCTTTTCAGTCTGCACTGAATATTTTTAATTGAAGTTAACAAGATTTGAATCCGTCCCGTCACCTACCCCAAAAATTTCTGCTGGCTAATCAGACATTCTTCAAATGTTTCTAAAAGAATTAATCAACGAACCTAGTTAACAATAATAATATTTCGTTATGGAATGAACTCTTTTGTCGTTCGTGGCCAAATATCCTTTATCTAATCTTGCGTTCGGTTATAAGATTAATAAACATTTGAAAGACACCAAAGTTTTGACAAAAATTAAAGTAAAATCAACTTCGCCATCAAATGTAAAATTATTGACGAAAGAAGATTTAACTCACATAAAATTTCTTATCCCTATATCACGCATGTGAAGAATGAAAAATTTCCACACACATAACATGTAGTGAACTAACTAATGTGAAAGTATGTTATTTATGTTGGAATGCTGTAACCATATCGCTTACATACTCGCGTATGTACTGCGAAACGAAATGCATAGCGTAATGAGGACGTATCAAAGAAAAAAAGACGAAATTGACAACATAGCAACTAACAGGAATTTAACTCCTTACTGTGCTGGATTCCCGGGGACGAAGTTGTAACGGAAATAAAAACTCAAAACCAGCTGCATACTAGTCTAAGATAAAGACCCACCGTGATGCAGTTACATGCCACACAATGATAGTTGTTATGATATTCCTTTCATGGTAAAGAAACACGTTTCTGAAACCGACCGTTTTCTTTTCACTAAAACACATAACTTTCTGCACTTCCTTGTATTAGTTTTCGGAATGCAGAAGCACTAAAATTGAAGCTTCACGGTGTCACACAATAAAAATAGATCATTAATGTACCATTTAGGCACATAATGTTCAACTTATACATATCAGGGGAGACGTTTCCGTCAAATAAAATAACAAATTGCCAGTTTCAGTATAATCACGACATTATTGCTGTTTAGTTATTCTTTAATAAGATATAAAATAAATAAATATCAAATAAAATGAAATATGGAATGTATGTTTAGCAAAAAATTACGTCGCAGGACGTAAATGTCTGTTACAGACTATACATTATAGACAACATTGTTTATATGAAGGTATATAAGAAATTTAATAACATTCCCCTGTGTGATTACGTAGAAATCTTTGTAGTAACTAATGGCATATCTGTAGCATTTGATGTAATTTCAGCTAGTCAATTATTTACCATTTAAAAACAATGAATTTATAGTTCTCTTACGTTATTACTCGACCACTGATAGGTTTTTGCTTGAGACGACGTAAGCAACGTTCACAACTTGGCCACTGTTTAGATGAAATAAAACATTTTCAATCATTTGATATATATATATATACCCCTACCTTCACGATATCTAGCCACTCTACATTTTCAACTTATTTTATCATATCAAATATGCTAATATAAATTTAAATATTTAATCTGAAAAAAAAAAAACCTATCAGCGGTACATGTTGTCAGATGTTGTTTGTATTGTGAGAAATTATTGATTCGCAATATTATAGTCAAAGCTTTTCATATATGTAAATTTATTAATTTTGAAAAAGTGTTAGTTGTGCATTTTAATTCTCGTTTATACATTTCGCCCTTCAGTCATTATTCTTTGCTATAAAAATTGTAATATTGCAGTTGATTTTTTTAATTTGTATAAAATTTTTCCTACAGAACGTTGCAAATGATGTTCGAAATTGTTCTGGTAATTACTACTACGAGGTATTTTCATATGAAATGGCTGTTTAGGGGTTACGGACGCCACAAATGTGTTATGCTACTGGTGTACCCCAGGTTCGTACTCATGGAACATTTCTGTACTTCTGAAAGTCTCAGGTTTGATATATGGTAGACGTTGTGGGCTAGTAAAGTTTATTTTTTTATAACACTCAGCTCTCAAGACCACAATGTTACAAGCCAACCAAATCTGTGAACTCCACTCCACTCCATTGCACTCAAGGAGAACTGATACTACTGAGCGAGGTTTAGAGTCAGTATAACGCCAAGATGCATGGCGCATGAAAAATAAACAAAACTATAAATAAGATTTTTCAAGTGGCATGGAAAGACGTCGCCAAGAGGCTAGCTTTCGTCAGCACTACACACAGCGCGTGTCAAGTCAGCGAACTAAATATACTTTGTCCGAGCCATATCACCGGACGTCATTTCAACCAAATGTTGCAAAGTCGCATTGTGCTTTACCGCGTGCGCTTGTATGNGGTAGACGTTGTGGGCTAGTAAAGTTTATTTTTTTATAACACTCAGCTCTCAAGACCACAATGTTACAAGCCAACTAAATCTGTGAACTCCACTCCACTCCATTGCACTCAAGGAGAACTGATACTACTGAGCGAGGTTTAGAGTCAGTATAACGCCAAGATGCATGGCGCATGAAAAATAAACAAAACTATAAATAAGATTTTTCAAGTGTCATGGAAAGACGTCGCCAAGAGGCTAGCTTTCGTCAGCACTACACACAGCGCGTGTCAAGTCAGCGAACTAAATATACGTTGACCGAGCCATATCACCGGACGTCATTTCAACCAAATGTTGCAAAGTCGCATTGTGCTTTACCGCGTGCGCTTGTATGNCCGAGCCATATCACCGGACGTCATTTCAACCAAATGTTGCAAAGTCGCATTGTGCTTTACCGCGTGCGCTTGTATGTGTTAGGGCGCAACTGGCGCGTCAACTGCGTTGCAGTGTGTGTTAAAAATCCGCGTTTTTTTTTACTAAACCAATAAAAGTGACTCTATGATACCAATACACCAAATGAAAACACACTTCAGGTGAAGCAGGTATCAGTGTCTTACTTATTGCTCTCGTGCTTCCCTGCCTCAAACAAAACCTCCCAGAAGGCGTCACATTTACAACAGGAGGGGAAAGGATGGAGACAAACAGGAAATGCACCTATTTGACACGAGCGTACAGAGAGCGACACTAACAGCCCTCGTGAAGTTACAAGGGAAAGAATTACGACTTCCAGGTAATTGTAGCACATCGCCGGACGTTGTTGTCTCTGAGACAGAAAGCGCGACTATTTTAAAACTACTGTTACAACTCGCCTGGAGCACATCATAGTTCGTAAGGGATAGAGGTCTTAATAAAAACAGAATAACTAAATTTAATGTCTCAATTTACTTTCAGTGTTATAAAAATGCACACAGCTACAATTTAAAACATTAAAATGCCTATTTTTAACTTACAATTCCTATCAGTGAGCGAAATGTTGAATGCCGATCTCAAAATATAATTTACGCTATTATCTCTGTCTTTGTACTAGCCACAGTCACTTAATCCACCCTTATATGTTACTCATAAGTTACTCATAAATACTCAAAATATCCACTGCCATACAGTAACACCATTAAAGCGTCGCTCACTCATATATCCAGTACCAGTGGCCCTGCTGGTCAGTCTCACTCTCTCTACTCTTCCGATGTCCGCAGACTACGCTCCATATTCACTGCGTCGTCGGCCGTGGTTCCGATAGTATATCAGGCCTGGTGCTAATGGCCGTACTCCACTCCATACTCTCGACAAAGAGGCAGGCCGCGGCTTGCATAGCTCAACCTACCCGGCCCAGAAGGTTATTTGCAGCATGATTCGGGCTGAATGGGAAGGGGGACGATGGCCTGGAAATTCACGCAACGACTGCCAAAGCCATTCCACGGAGGTAACATCAGTCCCGGCTTCACTATCATGAATAGTGATAGCGATAGAGATGTCGCGGCTAGCTTTGTAACCCTGCCCACTCTACTCCGGATNGCTTCACTATCATGAATAGTGATAGCGATAGAGATGTCGCGGCTAGCTTTGTAACCCTGCCCACTCTACTCCGGATTCCGGTGATGTCCTTGGAGCACTGCACTTCGCACGCCCGAGGTGGGAAAGGCAATGTACGCAGAATGGGTGCATGCAACAATATGGTNCCTTGGAGCACTGCACTTCGCACGCCCGAGGTGGGAAAGGCAATGTACGCAGAATGGGTGCATGCAACAATATGGTGTTACATGGAACACATTTTATAAATGCAGGAAAAAAGTACCATCAGTACCAAGAAAACTGTAAACACTGTTACGTGAGTCCGCTCGCCTCTGACCCATTCACTCGTCGANAAAGTACCATCAGTACCAAGAAAACTGTAAACACTGTTACGTGAGTCCGCTCGCCTCTGACCCATTCACTCGTCGAGCTTTGTTGATATCACCGGTTACTGGAGAAGAGAATGCACGGTTACAAAATGCTCTTAGTGGAATACTGAAAAGTATCTCTATAAGGTATTCGGAACTAATTCCGCTCCCAACCCTGGAATATTAGTTCACGTGGGTAGTCTTTTGCGCGAATTTTCTGGTCGTCGCCGCCCTTCTCCCTCAGCACAACATGGTGGGTGAAGGAACTTCAGAGCTAGTTAAGCTATATAAGAAGCAGCGTGCCTCTGAGTAAGGTCCGGAGACTTGCACGGCCTTTAGCGCCAAATNAGCAGCGTGCCTCTGAGTAAGGTCCGGAGACTTGCACGGCCTTTAGCGCCAAATGTGAGATACCTTCGAAACGACGGGCGACGACGCAGTGATTAGCCAGTGTAGTCTGTGAGCATCGGAAGAGAAGAGAAGAAGAGTGATCGGCTGGATTGAACCGTGGGAAAGTAGGACTAGATGCATGAGTGGCAGACAATGGCCGATGATGTTAATTTATAACAATTGACATTCTGATCGTTNGAAAGTAGGACTAGATGCATGAGTGGCAGACAATGGCCGATGATGTTAATTTATAACAATTGACATTCTGATCGTTTATGTCTCAATTATAGTGAGGATTACGTGAGTGTAGCTAGTGTAAAGACAGCGATACATACTTTCATTAGAATTGANTATGTCTCAATTATAGTGAGGATTACGTGAGTGTAGCTAGTGTAAAGACAGCGATACATACTTTCATTAGAAGTGAGATTAACACTAAACGTTTAACTCACTGATAGGTTATATATATATAGCCGTTTGTAGTTATGCTGTATACAATTTTAAATAACTTAAGAAATGTGTTTAGTTATTTTATTTCTATCATTACCTTCTTACCTCACTTCACCCGCTCCTGGTGAATTGAAACAATGCATTTATATTAATGTAAGTACTTCCAAATTTTATATAATAACATGACAATAATATACCGGAAATAACATGCACTAAACGTGGTCGATAATTACTGAAAAAAAAATTCTGATATCTAATGTTGCAATATCATAGGCTATGTGCAGATCCCAAACAAATATATTCATTTAGAAATGTTCCACTTTCAAATATTGTTTTTTACATTTAATGCATTTAAGGTATGCCACAAAAGTTAAGATAGTTGATATATGATAAATAAGGGTAAGGTAAAATTATTTTTTAAAGGACGAACACATCTTCTGATAAATAATGTGAACAAATATTATACGCGTCAGCTGTGAAATTAATTTTTAAAGCACTCATATACACGAGTATGCTAAATGGACAGGTGTAACTTATTTCAAAATATCTGTTATGCGGACGGGAATATCATTGCGCTGTAATTACAAACTGATTTGAATAAGATGATCACGAGCAAGATATTCAGCCACGTCATGTACATAAATTTTAATTTAGTGAAAAAGGCAGGGAACTAATGACGCATATTTAAGGTTGCATCATATTGTACAGTTTATGGAAAATCATAATTTGTAGCCTTGAATGTTATGCGCTATGTGCCTTTTCTGTCTAACTATTAATAGTAATCAAATACGATTTCAAAACTATTACTAATATTATAAATGCGAAAGTTTGTGTGTGTGTATGTTTGTTACCACTCAGCTCCATAACGGCAGAACGGCTTTTTATGAAATTGNAAATGCGAAAGTTTGTGTGTGTGTATGTTTGTTACCACTCAGCTCCATAACGGCAGAACGGCTTTTTATGAAATTGGGTATGTAGGTATTTTAGGTCCTGGAATAGAACATAGGATACTTTTTATCCCGGTTAATTGTACGGGTTCTGTGGAATAACAACAAAACGTAATTCTGCAACGGCTGGGAACAAGACCAAAATATTTATTCCCTCTGGTGTCAGAGTTTATCAGGCCGCCCAACGACCTCTGAAATGGATTAACGACTTCNGACCAAAATATTTATTCCCTCTGGTGTCAGAGTTTATCAGGCCGCCCAACGACCTCTGAAATGGATTAACGACTTCTAGCAATCGATTACAACAGAGACCGAATATTTAACGTACCCTCCGAAGCCCGGAAGCGCTCAGATGTTATGCTACTAAACGGTCACCCATCCAAATGTGTGCCACTGGGAACGTTGCTTAACTTTGATGATCGATTAAGATCCCTCAGCCAAGTGCAAAAAGTGGTGCCTAGACACACTTATTTCTAAAGCTACAACTTGATGAAACTACCGTTTTGATTTTCATAAATCGACGCTGGAAAGCGAAAATGTGGTAACTACCCGAGAGTTGCACAAATACACTCCAAAAACAATACCCTACTTCTTTGCTATCGGGTAAAACACATTTCCTTTCTTTTAGGTTTCCGTAATCATTTAAAAACCTAGGCAAACATAGTATAATTGGCTAATTATATTTTCACATAAATGAATTATCTTTTCCCAGTTTATTTATTAGTGTTTCAATGGAGAACTCAATTGTATCCGGGCTTGCTAGTCCAATTATAAATAAATAATAGTTCAAATAAATTTTTCGTTTTCCGCACGTTTCAAAGAAAATTATTTACTCTTACACAGAAAATCAGATGAAAAACACTGACATTCGCATTCCACAAAAGATACATATTATTAATGAATTTTAAATGACACGTTGTGTCTGTTTTGTTAATCTAGTAACTAGACCCTATTTATTCAGGATAAATAAACATTTCTATATCTCACTTGGAGAACTTAGAGAAGCAGAACAAGTGGCAACAGTGTACATTCTTCTGTGTGAGAGTACAGTTCACTTTGCTGCTACTTTGAGGCGCCCCCAGACACACGTCGTTTCGTGAATGTGGGGCTGTCGTANGAGAGTACAGTTCACTTTGCTGCTACTTTGAGGCGCCCCCAGACACACGTCGTTTCGTGAATGTGGGGCTGTCGTAAAATTACATTAAATACTATATTTTTTGTTTAAATACAGTAAAACTTACGTACCTACAAGTCAGTAATACTGATTTACAAATAATTGGTGAATGAGTGACTAATGACAAACATAAGCTTTAAACAAAATTAAAATATTTTAAAACTAAGATATTATTTATGAAATGTATTCTGAATTTCAAACTAAGGAGTATTATTTTTAAGTTTTACGACAAAATTGTTTTGCATATATATTGATTTTATGTTTGTTACTTTTTTTAATTACAGTTATCAACTTTTTATTTCAAAAATATCAATTGTATAGGCTATTGCTGCATATGGTGGCCTCCGCAATTCTAATATTTAAAAGGCAAAACAAACCTCATCGAAATATGTTAAGCATTTGAGAGGATGATGGTTGTCCAGTTCCCTCGACTAGGATAATGTCCATCCAAATGTTTCACTGCGACCAAATAACACGGAGACGCTCACTCATGAATTACCCACACGTCCAGTTGAGCTTACAGCGGGACCGCTCATTAGAAATCCAATTATAAAACAAACTTGACTTTTTTAACGTAGGTAATACGTAATTTTAGGAGATATTTTTCCATGCTGAAAACATCATCGCCTAGAAAATGCTATTCGGGGTGAAGTGAGCTCTTTTTAAAGCCCTCACAGCAGGCATTATAATCAACAATTACATTTTGTTGTCACATCAGACGGCAAATTTTGAGAGCTATGAAATATATATATGTGTTTATTAGTCACGTGGCATATTTTATGTTAACAATTTGCGACAGGATACAAATAAAATAAAATGAAATTTTAAGCAAGGGCTTCAACAGTTCTCTTTTTATTGTGAAAATATATGTCATTCTATAAATAAACTGCCTTGAATATTACCAGCTATTTAAGGAGATTTCTGTAGCTCGAAATTAGANGAGAGTACAGTTCACTTTGCTGCTACTTTGAGGCGCCCCCAGACACACGTCGTTTCGTGAATGTGGGGCTGTCGTCGTAAAATTACATTAAATACTATATTTTTTGTTTAAATACAGTAAAACTTACGTACCTACAAGTCAGTAATACTGATTTACAAAAATTGGTGAATGAGTGACTAATGACAAACATAAGCTTTAAACAAAATTAAAATATTTTAAAACTAAGATATTATTTATGAAATGTATTCTGAATTTCAAACTAAGGAGTATTATTTTTAAGTTTTACGACAAAATTGTTTTGCATATATATTGATTTTATGTTTGTTACTTTTTTTAATTACAGTTATCAACTTTTTATTTCAAAAATATCAATTGTATAGGCTATTGCTGCATATGGTGGCCTCCGCAATTCTAATATTTAAAAGGCAAAACAAACCTCATCGAAATATGTTAAGCATTTGAGAGGATGATGGTTGTCCAGTTCCCTCGACTAGGATAATGTCCATCCAAATGTTTCACTGCGACCAAATAACACGGAGACGCTCACTCATGAAGTACCCACACGTCCAGTTGAGCTTACAGCGGGACCGCTCATTAGAAATCCAATTATAAAACAAACTTGACTTTTTTAACGTAGGTAATACGTAATTTTAGGAGATATTTTTCCATGCTGAAAACATCATCGCCTAGAAAATGCTATTCGGGGTGAAGTGAGCTCTTTTTAAAGCCCTCACAGCAGGCATTATAATCAACAATTACATTTTGTTGTCACATCAGACGGCAAATTTTGAGAGCTATGAAATATATATATGTGTTTATTAGTCACGTGGCATATTTTATGTTAACAATTTGCGACAGGATACAAATAAAATAAAATGAAATTTTAAGCAAGGGCTTCAACAGTTCTCTTTTTATTGTGAACATATATGTCATTCTATAAATAAACTGCCTTGAATATTACCAGCTATTTAAGGAGATTTCTGTAGCTCGAAATTAGANATATATGTCATTCTATAAATAAACTGCCTTGAATATTACCAGCTATTTAAGGAGATTTCTGTAGCTCGAAATTAGATAGAAGTATATTCCCATAAACGTTATAATAAATTAGATCATGTGCGCTTTGTGTAAGTCATACCGCAACCATTTAGCCATTTCTATAGCGCCGCGTCGAATACATATATGCAATGTATTTTTTTATATTTTCGCTTTTTTTTAAACCAGTAGCTAAAAAATTTTTGTGGTTATACAGAATGTTTCCATGTACAATTTTTAGTTCACGTATATGTAATATTACAAATTGCGACTTGTATTTCAACTTACATTATCGAGAAGTGTAAACGCGATAATATTTATAATGCTCTCGGTAACGACTGTTATAAAAATAATATAGGAAAAATCTTTCGAAATAAACCAAAGTAAAAATGACCAACTTTCTGGGGTATAATCAGTTACCTTACCACAGGGCCACTTCATTATATGTACAAAGAACGGACAAAATAATTTAACAACTTGCAGAGTTCTGAGGTTAGTGATTTAGGCAAATACTGCACAACAGAAAGACATTAAGTCTGCAGGTGGTTTGAACAATTGTACAGTTTGATTGTTAAAAATGTATTGTATATATACGTTTAAATACATATATACATATATTTATACTATATATATATATATCAATCTTTTAAATCCATATGACAGTTACTAGCACTGCAAACCAACAAATTACCATTACAGTCTGTCAGTTTGTATAAAAAAGTAACTGGGTAGGGGAAATTCACACAGCTGTGTGATCACATGAGCTTTCCTTTACTTAGAAAGTAAAGACAATGAAGCTTTTTAACTTTGAAATNTTCACACAGCTGTGTGATCACATGAGCTTTCCTTTACTTAGAAAGTAAAGACAATGAAGCTTTTTAACTTTGAAATAACACTGAATGATAACATTCTTCCTCTCCCATTTCAATGGTTATTATTCAATAACACGTCATATGTAAACACATTATCTTGTTTAAGGTGATATAATTGTCACAGAGTGTAAACGTTTGTTGCTTTGTCTTCTCGTCTCAGAGTGATTCCTGGCCATTACAAAAAATCATTTTCTATTACAAAACATGGATTTTATTACGCTACAAGGAAGATTGTTTGCAAAGTTTACTACTGTACTTTGATAAGTTGTATAAATGTACGGAGAATTTCTTGGGAAAATTAACAAAGAATTTTTAAAGTGTATATGGTAGTCTCGAAGCATTAACCAGATAACTTTGATGGAAAGCAGTAAGTAATTAAATAAAACTGCTGCGATAAACACGTCGAAAAAAGAGAAGTAAACATGTTTCACTCTGATAGTGCAACACGCAAGTTCGTATCGCGATAATGAAATTATTCTCGCACTTACTAATTTCACATTTTTGTTGATACACGTACAGCTTGTTTACGCAAACGTAATACTCAGTTTTAACTCATTACACGGCAAACTACAGATTAATTGTATTTTAAAATAGGCCTACTTTTACTGTGTAATTATATAATAATAATTGTGGGCGCAAAGCAAAATACCTCTACTTTGGAAAACCTACACAGTGAAAGCCGTTTACTACATACGGTATTCTGTTTTGAGGAGTCCTAGGCCAATGAAGAATAATGTTATGTTTTATTGATACGGAAGTCAACTTGTAAAAAAAATTCAAAGATTACGTTATAAAATAAAATGACAATTTGTAAATACTCGTCATTAAACCGTACCATACAAACAACAACACGAAAAATGTTAGCCAGAGCTTGTGCATTTTCCAAAATAAAACAAATTATTTTAAGTGAAACAATACTATGTTGTTTTCCTTCATAACATTATTAAAAGTTTCGTGCGTTCTAAGATGCAATTTTGGTCGTAAAACGAAGTTAGTCGATTAATCGATCCACATAAAGCAGCAGGCCATCCTTAAACGAGAGTCTATCAAAGCAGGCCATCGTGCAGGGTTTTATGTAGCAGTCCGGCGCCAGTCTTATCGCAGCTCTGGCGTCAGAGGAACTGACAAACAACATTAATTTCTTCAAGTTTTTCTCGGTCGTAAAGCGCTGCCGGAATAAATATGAAACTTTCTCGTGACAAATGTGCACATAAATGGAACTGTATGAAAAATTTGTTAGTTGCGTGATGAAATTACATTGATATTCTTATACACAAGCGCAACTATGTTTTTAGGGAAAAAAGCTAACATATGTACTCATAGTTTTCTGCGTTACCATTTTGCTGTTTGGTTGCTGGCTGTGTACAACACGCTGTTACTCTCGTTTTATTTAATACCAAGATTTAAAAAAATAGACAATGGAAAACAAGCTAGTAGCTGGTGTATTTCTATTCATTTGTATTTATTCCATTGTGGTATGAATTTTTACAAAATTATTATCAAGAGACAGTCATTTGGTTTTTTTACTCCCAATAATTATTTAATATTCAGCACTCCCCTATTGCTTATTAACCAAACTAATTTATTTAAAAGAATTATAGAATAAATAAAGTACTTAAGTTCTCGTTTTTCATTTTAAATAAATGTAACTACATGATAAAATCCTCTCACAAATGTCAGTCCTCACTGCTGCTTTATAGTTCACAAATAAAAGTAGAAAAAAAAATTTGTGCCATTAAAACTATTTTGTTCTGAGATATCGCTTTATGTTTTTTGCATAAAGGCACATTACCTCACGATTCTCATCCTACGCAGTTGCGTACACTGAAGAGCCAAAAAAAACTGGTACACCTGCCTAATATCGTGTAGCACCCCCCCCCCCCCCCTCTCTTTTCAACC